>CM040922.1:30218141-30529864 GCA_023029165.1 Gobiocypris rarus | reverse complement strand
CGCATGCTGAGGTGCACAGTGAACAGAAGTCAGCAACTTTCTGCAGAATCAATAGCTACACGCCTTCAAACTTTGTGTGGGCTTCAGATTAGCTCAAAAACAGTATGTAGAGAGCTTCATGGAATGGGGCAATCCAAAACATTGGATGCAGTGGTGTAAAGCACACCGCCACTGGACTGGAGACCAGTGGAGACGTGTGCTCTGGAGTGACCAATCACGCTTCTCTGTCTGGCATTCTGGGTTTTGGCGGTTGCCAGGAGAACAGTACTTGCCTGACTGCATTGTGCCAAGTGTAAAGTTTGGTGGAGGGGGGATTATGGTGTGGGGTTGTTTTTCAGGGCTTGGGCTTGGCCCCTTAGTTTCAACATGACTGTGCACAAAGCAAGGTCCATAAAGACATGTATGAGTGAGTTTGGTGTGGAGAAACTTGACTGGCCTGCACAGAGTCCTGACCTCAACCCAATAAAACCAACTCCATGAGGGGCCAACTCCACATTAAACTCCACAGATTAAGAATGGGGTGTCATTAAAGTTCATGTGCATGTAAAGTCAGGCATCTCAAAACTTTTGGCAATATAGTATATGATTATCATTATCTAAATGTATGATACTATGGATGACCAATGGTTAATTTGAATAAAAGTAGAGTCCTATCTCAGTCAGAATAGTTAAATGTCACCCGTTAAATATGAGGTTGTTACCATTTTAACAGATGTTAGTGTTTTTGTTAATGAACATAAATGTACTTCTGCATCGTGCCATCAAAGTCAGGGAACATAAATCTATTTCATGATTTGAAACGATATCACCCGTTAGAACATGCTGAAACTAAGAAATACATTTTTCTATTAAGATATTTTTATAGATATTTAGTTTTTTTTTAAAAAGCATATTTTGATGTAGAATTTTTTATTTTTTTTATCATTATAAATGTTTTGAATATTGTACCTCAGATTTGTGCAATGTTTATCTGGCTGACAAGTGTTTGTCATGTTCTGAAAATAAAAGAGTAGTTTAAAACCCACAACTAACCGTCTACTTTCTACAACTTTCACTGCAAAAATCTGAGTTTAAACTTGAAAGAAATAAAGGTGATAATTATCAATATCGAATGATAAGAAAAAATGTATTGTGATAATTTTGTTGGCCATATCGCCCATCCTACTTGTAATCATTTTGGTAGCATCAGTAAGAATGGGTTGTAAATAGCAATATTTTGCCATGAATGCCATTATCTTCCAAAAGTGTTTATGAATTTATGGAGTTCTTTTATAATTGTTGCCAACTGTCTTTGTAAAGAGTGAAAAATATATAATAAAAATGTTTTATATATTTATTTGTGTATATATATATATTTATTTGTATATATATATTGTTTTTTATATTTATTTATTTATCTTATATTTAACATTTACAATTTCAAAAAGCATTTAAAGTTTTAACAGATGTCTTAATATTTCATTCTGGCCTCAGATTTTCCTCAATATCTCAGGATGAAAATATTTTCATTAGAAATAAATATTAAATAATAAATAAACATTACACATTTAAAATGAGAAAATGTAAAATGTACTTAAAATATAATTGAAAATCATTTCACATTCATTACTTTTTGAGTTAGGGCCAGTGAAACTGTTGGCAAGGCAGGTAAAAATCTGCCTAAAAAAACTGTTAAGCCCCTGATACCATCCACGTTTACATAATGACACACATACCGTACTCATCAGCTTTAGTGGGGGCGTTGTTAATCATTTATCTGAAGAGGTCAGCCATTCATAACAGAGATCATTAAATGGTACAGTAGCAAAAACAGCCTGTATATGTGTAAGGGTTAGAGAGAAGGTGGAACATTATTATATAAAACTTGCTAAAAAATGCTACAAAACGAAATATGTAGTAAGATGTGGCCCCTGCACAGAATATATAGGTGCAATAAATGCCACACAACGTTATATTGCATTTCAACAGCAATAACAACAGTAAGCCAGATGCTATCAACCATCCAACCACAACAAGGAAACTTTTAGGAGATAGAAAACAAGAGGTCAATGCCTGGGCTAAATGTACTGGAGACACACATATGCTGATAAACGGCTACAAGTATAACATTTGTATTGTAACCTAATAAATATATATTTTTGCATTTTATGTAGAAAATGTGAGGTGTTTTATCCTCCGAAACTCACAATACTAAGGTGTTTTGAATGGTTTTTGGCAGATATGACATAAGTCCAGCCTGCTATCGTCCAACAGGAGCAATAGCAATAGTGATGCTTGCTTGAAATGGACTTCTAGTGATTGTATGTGATACTAGAAGGCAGAATATAATGTACTTCAAACTACATATAAAAATTATTACAAATTCCATTAAAAGCATCATTTCAAAAGGCCAAGGCATACATTGTAACGTGGCTTCCCAACAAAATTGAATAAATGTATTATGAATAACGAAACCCCTTACGTAAGCATATTTTCTATTGACGGCGCACTAATGTGTGTCCATCAGACGATATGTCGGTCATGGGAATCGGTGATGTCATGGAGTTTCAGGGAAGTGAAGGCTAAGATAGAGCCGCATACTCAATGGCATAAGCCCAAGCTGCTAACAATCACATCAGGTCCTCATTTCAAAGCCCAGATGGAAAAAAAGGTTGCCTAGGAAACGGCTCCAGTGCACTGCACCTCCCTGGAGGTCCACCAACGCTAGACGAGGAATGAGATCCAAGCGCTCGCCTGGAATAAACCACACTGTGTCAAAACTCCTCCATCTGACTACAGCAATTATACCAAAGTATTACAGTGTCGTCTGCCGGGCTGAACGTACATGTTGACATGTCACACGCGTGACCGCAACAAAGCCGTCATGTGGTTGCTGACAACACGAGCCGCTTGTCGTGGCTTTCATCACGACCGCTTTGTGGTCGGTAGGAGGTTGGTAAAGGTTGAACTCTAACAATCAACATAGGAAATAAAAATCACAAATTAGATGGTGGACAGCAAATTGAGACATGTATGCTTTGCAGATGTTTTTCTTGAGGAAAAAGATCTCAGTAATCCTGTAGAGTTTCCACAGATGTCTCAATAATATTATTCTGTGCTCAGATTTTACCCGATATCTTAATATGAACTCAAATAATTCTCCACAGAGACCCAAACCTCCTGCTTCTTAGGCCCTGTTTATACCTGGTATTAAGATGCGTTTTGGTCAATCGGATTACAAGTGGACGACACTAAATACAGGTGTAAACGGGGTCTAAAACGTTTTGAGCTTGTCCACTTTCAACCACTTCCAGAGGGAGTTGAAAATGCATTCGATCGTATTGCTTTCGTAGTGTAAACGCTCACGGTCGAATGCGTTTAAACAGCCACAAAAGACTACCTACTCCTCTGCCTACTGGCTTAATGCGTAAACATTATGGGAAGCGCGCTAGCCAGACGGGATTTAAACTTTGTTGGCAGACCTAAGTTTGGTTTGAAGAGGAAAAACCTACCAAGCACAATGTTCACTCACCATTTCTGATTTCTAACACACTCACTGTGCTCAGCCTGTTCTTGCGGCTGTCAGAGCAGAAACGAAAGCTGATTCTCTCTGTATGTTTTTCCATCGCCGCGTTCATATGTAAATTGCGTGAGCTTATTTCATCCATTAGATTGAAAGATCTAGAAAAAACCCATATATTTAGCCACCCATAGACCCTCCCCTTGAAGAAATTACGACAGAAGTGGTTGAAAGTGGAAAAAAGAGATGGATTCAAACGCCAGATGTAAACAGGGCCTCAGGGGTTTCTCCTAAAAAAGGAGAATAATTTAACATGAGCATTGTGGGTTTCACATGGTGCTCACTGGGAGGTTGGTAAAAGTTGAACTTTGAGAATCACTTTGTGGTTGGTAGGAGGTTGGTAAAGGGTGAACTCTAAAGCCCAAAGTATACTTCGGCCGTCCATGCAGGAGGGTTCGCAGATGTACGACAGCGCATGCGCAATAAAAGACACAAGAGTCCATGAGGTGGCAATACACACAGTACTGGGCAAAGTGTGCTGTCGTCGAAGAAGAGTGCAGAAAGAGTAATCCAAAAACTACACATGTGAAACATGAGGAGGAAAACACTACAGTGGATGGTGAACTTGAGCGATTGTGCGAAGTTTGGGCGTTGTTGTTTCCTCTGAGCTAACGGTTGATCCACTACTTTTCTTCGATCCTGCTGAGCGAATGTCCTGGTGATAACACGACTCAGAGCTGCCCTCCGATATCTGGTAGAGTCTTTTAAAAAAGTGTACTGCGCAAGTGTCGAACTCGGTCACCCACGCCCATGCGCGCTTGAGTATACTTTGAAAGCTGTGCGGACATGGAAATTGAAGTATACCTGGAGTTTAAGGCTGCATTTACATTACATGGTTGAAGTGATCAAATTCCAATTTTTTCCTTCCGTATGTCACAGATCGGATGTGACCCACGAACATGTAAACATGACAAAAGCATATAGATTCTGATATTCTCAGATACATTTCAGGCCTCATTCATATGTGGAAATAAATATGATATGAATCAGATTTCAGTGCATGAATCAGTGCATTTGTGTCTGCCATGTAAGTGGACAGATCGGAAATTCCCGTCAATGCAAATTGGAATGATATCAACTCAGGTGGATAACAACCACAGTGAATAGAGACCAGAGATCAATGTTTTGCTGTCCTTTAAAGATGGTGCGGAAAGCAAAAGATTGTGTTACTATTTCGTCTGCGTCCATTGCAAATTATAATATTTTTTATCAATTTTCGGCCTAAGGTTTTCTGGGTCAGTACGTCTACCTTGGTTTGTTTCACAAAGTGAATAGTGTAAATGCAGATATAGGATATGGGTCACTTTTAAAAGAAGATGTAAGCTGGTCATCAAAAAATATAGTCAATGAATCGGAATTGGGCATCAAGACCTGCAGTATAAATGCAGCCTAAAATTACAGTAGAGATCTCTTTAATATCTCAATTCTTTCTTCAAGATGAAGACAAACTCTCATACTTCTTAGATTTTTTTTTAAGGAAAAAGAAATTCTTTAGAGTTCCAACAGATGTCTAAATAATATCTCACTTTATGCTCAGATTTTCCCCAGTATCTCAATATGAACTCAAATATTTCTCATCAGTTGTATAGCTTTATACACTTAAGGTTCAGTCATGTTTAATGTTGTACGGCGTCATTTCATAGGAATAGGAATCTACGCGATTGAGAATTTAGCATGAGGGCGAAAGATTTCCTTACACAGATTCCGCAACGTGCTAACGTTGGTCATGCCGATTCTTTGTTTTGATGAACAGAAAGTGACTTCTGTGTGAAACATGTACATCACTACTGTGACAATTAATCTTTTCTGCTCACAAAACTTATTTGACTGCACCTTTACTAAACATCAACAATTTTATCATTTGTGTGCTTATACTCCTAAGAAATTTTAAGAGAAACTTGTGAGATAAATGTGACATTTAAGGGTGTGACCTCTGGCAGCGACTACAACAGAGGCCGTGTGGGGTGACAGCAGGGTGGTTTCTTTGGGTGGGGTCGTATTGGGCTCAACTGAAAATGATACACGGCCCTCCCATATGAATAAACTCATATTGACCTCAGTAAACTGTACCATACGAAAGCAACCTGACTCAAGATAAGAGTTATCCAGTCCTGCAGCCACCCCATAAACCTGGTTGCCCCACACTTTTCTCCAGTTCATCTCTGGTGTTGTTAGTCAGCAAACAGGCTCGTCCCATTCTCTGCAGCATGAGCTCATGGTGCTGTTGTGGCTTGTGGGTCTGGCCACGTCTGCATGGCAGGACTGTGTCTTCTTCGGCGCCAGCGTGAATGTGCACTTCAGTGTTTTATCAGTTCATCAGAGGTCTGGATGTCGCTCAAGGCTGCTGGCCTGTCTTACTGCTGCCAGCCTGTAAAACTGCTCCAGTAAATATCATTAACTCTTAGATATGCCTCCTCTTTCTCAGTTTATACGTGTGTGCGTGTGCGTGTGTGTGTGAAAAAGCAGCACCCAGAGAAAAACTTTATTGCTCAGGGTTGCTCTTTCATAGCTCAGGAGAAGTAATATATATTTATCATGTTTCTTTTATGTATCAACTTTCTCCTAAGCTTCGGAGTAATAATGATAATCACAAATGAAACAACTGTTCACATACAGTATGCATTAAGAGCAGTAAAATTCATGTAAATTGCATAGAAGAATTTGATGAAAAATTTTGAAGTTTATATTGAGGTTTATATTGAGATCTTTGATTACAGGAAGAATCTTAGCCAAGAATAGTAATTGTAATGGCAAAAAATAAAATAAAATAAATAAATAAATAAAACAAATAAAAATAAAATAAAATAAAATAAAATAAAATAAATAAATAAATAAAATAAAATAAAATAAAATAAATAAAATAAACAATTAAAATAAATAAAATTAAAAATAAAATAAAATATAATAAAATAAACCCAAATATTATCAGTAATGTCACAAATGTCTTAGGAGAAAAATCTGAGCACCAGGTCTCTATTTGTGTTCAAAAATTTGTGCACTAAATGTGCACTAAAAGAGCAATCACACCAGGGTTTGTTTCAATCGAACCAAATATGCCACGCGTGAACACACCCTAAATCTCACTGCAGTCATGGAGAAGCAATTAATATGTCACATGAAGGAGATCTTTTTTTCTTCTTCCAATGGTACATTATTATTTTTCTAAATTAGGTCTGACCGAACCATTAAACAGCATACTAAAAGTCAGATGAACTGATTGCAATAGTTTATTTTTTACAGTATATAGCGGGAAAAACAGAGCTGCAATTGTGTTACTGAAAGTACACAAGTCTAGACTCCGAACAGCTCATTTCCAGGGCACATGGTGCAGGAATGGAGTATTGACTGGAATAGACTGGAATTGTATCTGTGACAGAATGCCAGATTACTTAGATTGTAGATTAGAAGAAAATGGGTGCAGCTGGGAAAAGGGCTGTTTTTAATGTGTACACAAACTACAGCACCTGCCGGCAGCCCTAATCTTAACCACTGAGAACAGCATCGCTACGACTGCCAGAAAGACGAACTTTAGCAAGCCATAGCAATACTGCAATTAATTTGTCAGTGATGCCTCGCCATTATTATCGCTCATAACCCCCAGCAACCACTCAGAACACCCTAGAAACCAGTATAGCAATATAACCACACAAAATGCAATGCTACAAATATTTAATATAAAGATTATGTCTGATTTAATGTCAGCTTGCAATTTGGGAAAAAAAAACAATTGTAATCAAGAAGAAAGGGATGTTTCTCAAGACTGATTGATTTAATTCTTTTCAAGCTGGCAAAGATGAGCAGACACATTTTTCGCTCTCTGAGGATGTTTGAGCGGGGGGAAAAATTGCTGTGTCACTGGCTTGAGATTCAGATAGACTGATCTATCAAAGCGAGCACAGCCTCAGAAATACACAATCATTACATCCACGTCTCTCCCAATCCCTCCCACGAGGCTCTGCTGATCCGAGGTGTATCTGACAGACTCTGTAATAACCCTGCCGTGCTGGACCCAAGCAAAGGTGACATTTACACAAGGGAGTGCATAAAAATATGAACATACCCAAACGTGCAAATCCAGCAACAGACACATAGTACTGTGTTTAATACACACACATTCACATGGTGTGTAAACACGATTTGTCAGCAAATTCTCTGGATTACGGCAGATGATGTGCGTTCCTAACATGCTGAGGAGAGCATGGCAGGTCAGTCGTGAAACTTAGCATATGTACATTTGTAAAAAAATTAATACAATTCAATTAATTGATCGTAAATTAATCTAGACTACATTTGACACATATGCCACACTTCATTCCACATTCCTACAGCAAAACCAAACTCATTTTCACGTTTTTGTGATGGATGATGCTATGAGTCCTTGCACTGTTGGTCACCAATATTCAAGGAAATAAGCAGTACACAACTGTAGTATAATTGTATAAAAGATAGTCAGTTGTAACAAAACAAAACAAAAATCATTTAATTTTAAAAATAATAAAGTAAATGTTAAATAAAAATAATCAGAGTTGGTGGTAACACATTACAAGTAACTTATGTATGTTATGTAATCAGATTACTTTTTTCAAGTAACTAGTAAAGTAACGCATTACTTTTACATTTACAACAAAATATCTGAGATATTTTTTCATATAAGTAACATATAAGTTACTTTGTTTTTCAATTCATTGACTGACAGCTCTTTCATCCCCATGTTGAGAAAAAGTTTTCTCTTAAAAAGTAACTAAGTAACACAATTAGTTACTTTTTAAGTGAGTAATGCAATATTGTAATGCATTAGGACTTTTAACACTGAAAATAATACTATACATTTTCAATACAAAAATAATTATATCATTTCAAAAATAATGAAATAATATACATAATATAGATTAGGGATGCACAATATATAGATTGATTATTTCCTTCTGCTGAGACACTTCAGATACACACTGTTCACCATGATGGTTTTGAATTGCTTGAAATATGATTGGAATCACTTCAAAAAAAGAAAAATACAGTCAAGTGCAATATCTGCAGCGCAAATCTGTCATATAGGCTACATAAAATTATAATGAAAACATTATATTTGTGTGCTTGGTACATGGCTTTTAATGGTGAGACCTTTTGATTTTGTAACCAGGCTCTCAAAAATTATATAAATTGTTTTATTTCGATTTATCGGCCAATATAACCGTTATTGGCTTTCAACTATAAAGAATTATTGGTTCGTTATCAGTCAAAATATTAATATCAGTTCAGCGCTAATATAGGCAGGAATAGCAAAGTTAATTTTAGACCTTGCATATACAAGATTGTACATGCTAGCAACAACAGTGCGTACTAGAAACAAGTGCGATGCGCAAAAGTAATGTACCTGTGGCGAGGTGGACGAGCGAGAGACGTGTGCGAGACCGGTGCGTGATTGAGAATGAGGTCTCGAGTCCTCTCATGAATGAATGAAGGCCGCGAGTGGCTGCTTGAGGCGATGGTGCTGGAGAGAGTGAAGACCGGTGGGACAGAGAGCTCGCTGCCGTGCCCCTGGGTCGAGGTGGGGTGGCGGCCGTCCTATAGGGAGCAGAGGAGTCGCTGGCATTCGCCGTGGGCCGTAGCCTGCTGCAATCCCCCATGATGGGGAGGAGCAGGGAGTGCGGGACTCACTGCCGGTAGGATCGAGTTGTCCATCGAGCATCCAGTACCATCTCGGGTGTACCCCCCGGCCTGCGATGGGGGTATGTGGCGAGGTGGACGAGTAAGAGACGTGGGAGGAACGAGCGAGACCAGTGCGTGATTGAGAATGAGCGTCACCTGCGAGGCATACCAGAGTCCTCTCATGAGGGAGCTCAGAGGCATATAAGGACGAGCGACACCAGTGAAGGGCAAGAGAGGACAGGGCATTTTGCTTATGTTTTATTATGTGTGTGTGTGGCAGTCGTCCGTTAGAGGTTGCCCGCGTTACTTTCGTTCAGTTTATTTATTTGATTAAAGTCTTTTGAATGTTCGCCGGTTCCCGCCTCCTTCTTTCCTGAACAAAGAACTACATTACAGCAGCATAAACACACGCACAAAGTACAACAATAAACACTCGATTGAATCATTTGACTAAAGAAAGCATGTACCATCATCACTACACACTTTGAAGTAAAAGCATGTCATTTAGACAGCTGTTGTGGATTTGTTTTAAGGCATTTTTTGTTCCTGTGTGTCATGCTATGACTCCTACAACTCAAAGTGCCGCAATGTTCTGATGTCATTATGATCATTAATGTCACAATCATAACACTCATCAATGGAAATCTGTTCAGTGTCATATCCTGCTTTGATTAATATGCAGAATCTCACTAATTGGATGCCTAATTAATTCAGCAGGGCCTCCTGGAGATGTTTTGGGGCGATGCACAAAAGATGCCTTGCTGTCAGATGCACCGTCATTGAACGAATAGCCAAAGGCTTTAAAAATAATTTCAAATACACAAGTGTGGAATAAATCATTAATATGCTTAATAATAATAAAACAAGATTTTAAAAGTAAATGGTGTCTGATAAAACATGAAGAAGTGCTCAAATCTCTAACCCTAAATAAGTAATAGTGACACTTTCCTTAGCAAACACTACTAAAAAGTACCAAACAAGTCAAAACACATTGCATCAAACTGCCTTTTGATTTTAAGGGCTATATCAGATTGAAAGTATTCAATTATGGAAAGCGGGCATTAGATGAACCAATGGTGTTATTGGATGCAAATTTATTCAAAGCATATGCAAAATTATGAACTCCCATCTATCGGCTTCTCATCTCTCTATTCCACTTCAGCTCACGTTAGGAGGTGTACCCGGAGAAGATTTCACTGAAGTGGGGGATTTATTTTAGATATTTTGCCTTAATTCTCCATTTCTGGGGTAGCTCTTGCTCCCGAAACATTAAATATAAATCTTCTTCACCGCTGAAAGAAAAAAAAATTAGAGAGGGAAGAAAAGACCACCTGCATTTCCCAAATCCCATTCGGCATCACTATCCTGCATTATGAAGGAGCTTGTCAGGCAGTGAGTGGCCGCCTGCCTCCTCTTCCTCAACTCCCCGACTCGCTGCTCATCCATCATTTACACAGGCAGAGGCAGCTAAACCTCAAATACTGACTCGTACCGCCAACCGACACGTCTCATTCAAAACATTCAAACACTGCAGCAAAAGTTTCAGAGCTTATTCTGCCCAGAAAACATTACAGCAACAACCTAAAACCCTTCCAATTCAAAATCAATCATTTAAAACATATCAAATACAAGCAGAGTTGCCACAATTCTATATACAAAGTAGCAGCAAAATCTATATTATAATCTAAGTATTAGATAGAATATATATATTTATATATAAATATATATATACATATATATTTTCAGGTATTCCTATTTCAGCAAGATGCAAGTGATGGACAGACGGATAAATAAATAAATTTTCCAATTTAAAATTTTTTACAAAAATTTAGAATACGAAAGCATACGGTAAGACTTCATTTATTTTAGTATTGACTTGCACCGAAGTATGACTACATACAAGTGCTTGTGGCACAGTAACATTTAAACCATTTAGAAATCACCCTTTTTCATAAAGCCGAGTATATCCTGGATTTCAGACTGTGCAATCCAGAGGTGGACAAAGTACAAAACTCTATTACTTGAGTAATAGAGTAAAAGTACTACTGGTCAAATATTACTCTGTTACAAGTGAATGTTATAAAAGCTGTTTTTTACTTAAGTAAAAGTACGGAAGTATTTGCTTTTAAAAGTACTAGGTATCAAAAGTAATTTTCCTTTTTTATGTCAATGCATTATTTTATTATTGTTGTAGAAATGCACATTATGCCATCATGGTGGTTTATGCCAGTCAGTGATGCTCCAATCCGACATGTTAGCATTCGACTACCTTAAACTCATTTTAATACTTGTAAAAGTTATAAATCTCTCTACAAAGCTGCCGTCACTTTAAGGCCAAAGGCACGGACCCTATACTCCGATACACTTCCGATATTCTCCCAACGGTTTACTCTTTTCTTTTTCACCCAGACATTTACATTTTACGAGACATGCATCAAGTGTATGCCAACTAAACTAATCTTTTCAGAAAACTGAAACATACTTTCTAAGTATGGCCACTGTGCCGAGGAACTGTCTTCGTCCATTTTGCTGTAAACTGATCCGTGTTCAAAAAATGTTGGGAAACGTCTGCAAAAAATAAAAATAAAACAACTTTTAAAAGAAGAAAAAAATCATCCACTGACTTTCACAGCTGCTACAGAAACGACTTTCGACTTTGGGGACCTTGATTGAAATGTAGTGGAGTCAAAAGTACGATATTTGTCTTTCGAATGTAGTGAAGTTAAAGTAATACGTTTCCAGAAAAAATAATACTCAAGGAAAGTACAGATACTCAAAAAGTGTACTTAAGTATAGTACTCAAATAAATTTACTTAGTTACTGTCCACCTCTGGTGCAATCAGACATAAAGACTGAATGCATATCTGGGATCGTGTGACAATCACATCTGATGCATAATGCCAAGAGAGGAAGAACACTTGTAATGTAGAAAGCATTTTAACAACAATCAAAAGAAAGTCAGGCCATTCAGAAATCGTATTACAAAGGGTGGCCGTGCACTCAAAGCAAATGTGTCCGAAACGCGTGTCTCGGAACAGGCCGTTTTTTTTACGTCTTAATTCAGTTAAAATCACGGCAACATGAGCCCAACAGGAAACCGGGAGCAATTCAATCTGCAATTCTCCTGCTTATTAGGAAGCTGAGTGCTGGCTAGTGCAGGATCGTGAGCTTAGTGCTGCACCAGAGAACAGGGCCGCGCACCACAGCCAAACCCAGAGACGGCCAGCCGAATGCTGGGTAAACACGCCGCACAGCTTTCTCCCGGCCCCCTCAAGAAGCACAAGATCGGAGATGCGGGAAGAGAAAACGCTGAAGCTTATCCTAAAGACTCGCCTGTCCCTTTCCTAAAGCCCACGACAAAGAAAGCAGCCATGAATACTGTGGAGGCCGATCTTCCTGCCAGACTTTAATCCACAGAGAAAAAACCTGATGAGGATGCTTGGGGCAAAGAGGCTGCACATCGGCTTTGATCTGTGCAGAAGTTGACTTTATTGTGGGGGTCTTTTGAAAGCTGTGGTTTGAGCAGCCAGCTGTTAAAGATGGGAAGGAACCTCCCAGAATCTAAAACTCAAATAAAACGGACTGATCATCCCGAACCAAACCATATACGATTTACATTCAGACTTCAAAAGCAGATTGTAAGAGGTTTAACACATACTCTATTGGTCCAAATCCAGACAGACTGCATAAATGTGACGGGCATCAAATCCCTGTTGCTTGCAAACTCCTGACACTTTTGGACACTTTTTAATCAACAGAACTGAAGAATGAGGACAGAAAATAATAGGAAACCAAAGGGAGGATTTCCCACATGAGCAGCACAGCTCAATTTGTCCAGAACTCTTAGGACACAGCTCAAACACCCTTCTGGCACTGGTAGTATGAACGATATACAGTGGATATAACATTGGTTAAAGTGATGGATAATGACTAGGGGTGTGACGAGATCTCGTGCCACAGATTAAAATATGACGAGATTTCTCGTTGAGTGAAAAGCTGTCTCGCGATATCGATGCCACGTGACCAGAGTGTAATCACAGCATTTGCATATTATCGCAAATGCATTTAATAGTTTTTTAATCGAATGCATTTAATGTCTTTGGAAGCTTAACTTTCATAGGAATTCATCTGAAAAGTTGAAACACTCACTTTGCTCTCCACCGCTCCGTTTACATGAATCTTCGCAGCTCCCGAGCCGAGTGCTGACGCTGCGAGTGCGATGTTGAAAACATGTGGAAATAGCGCCCACTGCTGGCTGTAGTCTTTAGCCTCTGGACAAAAACTCCTCCGATGACGCAAAATTACGATATTTGCGTCATCGGAGGAATTTTTCCAGAAATAAATTACATAATTCTCTCGTCTCAGGGGATATGAGGAGGAAAATGCGATAATTCAATATACTCCCGGGTTTCTACTGATACAAAGCTTAATGCTAATCGCTGAAGTAACCCTTTAACGCCGTGACTCACCAAGACAATGTAAAATAACTAGCGGCGATGAAAGTTGACTGTGTCTTAGCTAAAAAGCTGTGCTTAAACACACCGCAAAGATTACAGGCGACTGGTAACTAGCATGTGTGTTAGCAGGTACATAGTTATATATTCATTATTCAAAAAGAGAAACGAAAACTAGGAGATGAACTGTAACAAACTGTAAACGAAGAAGCCCTTGCTTAACATTTTGAATATCAATCATGTTGATCACTTTCTTTATTCCAGCTGGCTCACATTGTTATGAAAATATTTGCACATTTCAGTGGTAAATGTAGGAGCCATATATGTTACTTTATTTCTGTACTCCCCATGTGGTAAAGAGAATGAATTGCGCCCATTTGGGGGATTTCCTGTAGGCAGCCATCTTAAACAGGAAGTGATTTGGCAACGGGTTGTGGAAGGGAGAGTTTTCACTTTCACTTTTATTCTCGTGCAATGACTTGTTTGCTAAGCTGAACAGCCAACCAGAGTTCTCTCTCTCACAGACGGCGCCAATGATCAGCCAAAAAGCCCCAACGGCGTCTGATTAGTGCAGACGGTGCGGAACACACCTCAAAAACCGGACCGGCTGACGGCCAACCGTTGGCTTGGTTTGTCAGGGCCTTTAAGTTGCTCAAAGGGCACATGCAACGCTAGCCATAGGAAGTGGCGGGAGAAAAACAGGTCCGGAAAGTGACAAAATTGAAAGCTGCATTAATTGCTTACATTATGTTTAACAGTCCATGTTAATTACACATATAATGCTTCTTTTCTCAGCCATAGAAAAAGAATATGTAACTGAAACTGTCTCTATATGCAAAAATACATTCAACCTACAACCGAGGTCAGTTATCTGTACTACTGCAACAGAAGCGGCATGATGTTAAGCAATGCCACTAGAAAGCTTTTAGTGGCGTCACGACATAAACACATATTTCAGATGATCCACCGTCACTTAAGAAATGAGTTCCCCTACCGTTTATATGATTGTGGTCAATCAATGGAAAACCAAATTAGGTTTCCAAAGATCACATTTTGTTGGGATTGGAAGTAAAACCGTTTCCAATTTGAGCATTAGCAAAATCATATTACATATCCCAATCGACTTTACTATCATGAGGTGACCATGAGAATGGATACCAGGATGAATATAGGCTATATTAATGTGCTAATAATGAATGAAACGGGGGACGTCCAGGCTCCTTCGCTCTCTGGGTTCGCCTTGACATATCTTCTGCTAGCTCGCGTGACACACATCCCCAAGCAACAACAGTATCAGGAGCATCCAAGGGCCTGTGTCTAGATATGACAACCACATACTTGGCTCTTATCACGAAGAGGAAACCAGCGCCAGCGTCCTTATGGGACATTAGTCTTGAGCAGATCGCATTAAACTCTTATATCTGCCTAAGGATCAATTAGCATGGCATTCAACACCACTCGCAGGGCCCTCGGAGTGCATTAGAACTCCCCGACAGCCCAAACGAACACAGTGACACGGTGTAATGAGGGAGAACAGACTCGATCGGCATGTCCGTGTATGGTTTTATACTAACTCCATTAACGTGACCACCAACAGAGAAGTCATTATGCTGAAAATGAACTGATGCAAGGCCGGGTCAAAGACCCCAGCTATGGAGGAAGTCATCCGAGGGCCAAAAGCAGAAGCCCCAGCATGAGAAAGCAAAACATTTCATGTTCAAAATAGCATACTTCCATGCTACTCATGCTATATAAATATGAATGTGTTTAATATCAATTATGAACAAAGAAAAAAATGCATATGAAAATTGCACATGAAAATGACAATTGATTTGGAATGACATACTTATCTGTAATGATGAAAATGTTCCTTTCTACACAGAACTGCATTAAAAAGGTCAAATAGTTTTTTTACTTATTATATAAAACATGTAAATATATGATATAAAAATCGAATATATATTTGTTTCCGAGATGTAGGTAAATGGCATAAAAATGAAATGTAGATAGTAAGGGTGTAACGATACATGTATTCGTACCGAACCGTTTCGGTACAGGACTTCCGGTAGGGTGCACGTGAGTAATCTTATATTAATGTGCAAGTAAGGGCTCCCTATATAGTTTACATCATTTTCTCTAAGAAACTTTTAGTTCTAATTGAATTCCTTTAAGGACAGACACAACAAACAAACAAAAACATCATAAATATCTTGCTAAATATTTGTCAATGAAAATTATAGTGCTTTGGAACAATATTACAGTCTGCAAGTGAAAAATTTGGCAGTATATTTACACTATAACATTTTATAACGTTTTCTTAGCGATAGATGATATTTACACTAAGTGCAAATAGCTGTAGATGATATTTACTAAGTGAAAATAGTGATAAATTCTATTTACACCATGTTAAAGTAGCAGTTACTTGCAATATGTGTAAATAGTAATTACATTTAATCTATACTCTATTTTGACAGATTCAAACTATTTGCACCTCAGTATTGTTGTATATTAACAGGATGCAGTAATAACAGAGTATAAATGATTATATTTATTAAAATTATTAAATGGATGCTGAGATAATGAATAATGGGACAATAAAAGCCCTCCCTACACCTACCCCTAACCCTACCCAATAAGTGCTTTTATTATTATTAAACATTTCGTTAGGAAAGTTGCATTTTCTTAATTTTTATTTAAAGTAAATGCCTTCGCGATGTAACGTGATTGGAAAATGGAGAAGAGCGAGCTCTGCAAAAGGCAGATTCGAACCCGAATCGTGTCACAACACTTGATCCTTACGCCTTATGCTTTGCACGTTTTTTTTTTTATCTCGTTTGGCCCAACCAGGCATTGTTAGGCGGAGCTAGTGCGAATAGCACTTGCCAACAAGGCACGTTATTTTCACTTGGTGTAAATAGTCAATCCGAAAAAAAATGTACAACAAAAACTGCATTGAAATATTTAAAAATGACGTACATTTTTATATATAAACTTATTTCTGAGATGTAAGTGCATGCCATAAATTATAAAATTAAAAGTACACTATCTAATTTTTTTTTTTTTTTTTAATTAACAAAATATTAATAATGTATTATCAATACATCCTCGATCCATCTTCCAAAACATGTTTTTGTCCTACCCTGATTCTAAGTGTTTATTTATATTTTTGACCGGTCTGGATGATTTTCGTGTCACTCGGCAGAGCGAAAGCGACAGAGCTCATAATAAAACAAGAATCAACATTGGCTTGGCTAGTCAGCTTGAGATCCGTTGGTAATATTTTTTAAGCCTAGTAGTGAATGTTTTATGGGCAGTAGGATAATCTCTCTCTCTCTCGATGAGAAAGACCCATGTTCGTCCACAGTCACACACAGCCAAAGCACAACCAAAACAATGTTCTTCCGCAACATGCATGCAATTTAGTTTTTTAACTGCTAGAGGGCCAAAAGTTACACAATTCCTAGCATGCAATTACCACACCAGTATAGCACTGCAAACAAAGCCAGAGAAACGTCACAGTTGGGAGAAGAAACATCTTGTAGCACTCTCAAAGAAAGTTCAGTTTACCATACTTACTTATACTATGTTTGCAGTATATATGCGGTAAATATGAAAGTTTTTAATACACATTGCAAAAAAAACTACTAATAGTAATAATCCTATGAAAAATCACATTGATTTGGAACAAAATACATATTCATAAATTGACACTACATTATTACACAAAACTGCATAAAAAATTATATAAAATGTAAAATAATAATATATACAAAATGTAAATGTATTTCAGAGATATACTGTAAGTGGACAGCACTCTGAAATGTTTATCATCCCATATTATCCATTAAGAAGCAGTAGTATACTGTACATGTTTCCCAATAACCAGTATGCTAGTATGCCCTTGCAAACAAAGCCAGTGAAAAACCACAGCAGGGGGGATAACCATCCCACCGCACTCATGGAGAGAGGTGACATTTTGACCTTGTCTTGGAAAGTGACCTCTAGGAAGCTCTTTGGAAGTGTTCTCAGAAATGAGCGCTCCCTGAGGGAGGATGAGGAGAGGTGAGAGGGAAGGGATGAGGGCTTTATTCCCTCTTGCTGTGGCTTTTATTCTTAGCACAAAAGCCACCGCACTGACACTGGCACGTAGGATGGCACTGCACGTCTGCCTGAGCCTCTGATATCCTCCGAATTAGGATGCGAACAACTCCCTTGTGCAAGTTTATTACATTGCCGGGAAAACGAAGCGTATGTGCCACACAGCCCAAACAGAACCAAGCAACATCTGTAAGACAATGTGAAATGCCGTTCACTACCCTCTTTATTTTACTAATATGACAGGGGAAAATGCTTTGGTCAGTAAGATTTGTATGTGTGTGTGTTGCGTGTGTGTGTGTGTGTGTGTGTGTGTGCCCTTGTTTATATTACATTGTGGGGACCAAATGTCCCCATAAGGATAGTAAAAACTGAGATCACCTACATTGTAAATCACACAGGATGAGTTTTTTTGCAAATGTAAAAATGCAGATTGTCTCCTGTGATGGGTAGGTTTAGGGGCAGGGGCAGGGGCAGTGTAGGGGGATAGAATGTACAGTTTGTACTGTATAAAAACCATTACGTCTATGGAGAGTCCCCACAAAAGATAGTGAACCAGACAAGTGTGTGTGTGTGTGTGTGTGTGTGTGTGTGTGTGTGTGTGTGTGTGTGTGTGTGTGTGTGTGTGTGTGTGTGTGTGTGTGTGTGTGTGTGTGTGTGTGTGTGTTCATGTTTTTCTATCCTGGTGGGGACTTCAACCTGACTGCACAAAGACTCAAGGGGACTCGTGTCACTGTGGGGACCTAAATTGAGGTCCCCATGAGGAAACAAGCTTTTTAATCATACAAAATGAGTTTTTTTGAAAATGTAAAAATGCAACATGTGTCCTGTGAGTTTTAGGGGCAGGGGCATTGTAGGGGGATAGAAAATACGGTTTGTACAGTATAAAACCTATTAAGTCTATGGAGAGTCCCCACAAAGATAGTAAACCAGACATGTGTGTGTGTGTGTGTGTGTGTGTGTGTGTGTGTGTGTGTGTGTGTGTGTGTGTGTGTGTGTGTGTGTGTGTGTGTGTGTGTGTGTGTGTGTGTGTGTGTGCGTGTGTGTGTAAGAAGTTAACACTTTTATTTAGCAAGGATGTATTAAATTGATCAAAAATTACACTAAAGATATTAATAAGTCTTTATAATAAAAGTCTTCTATTTCAAATAAATGCTGTTTCTTTTTAACTTTCTATTCCTCAAATAATCCTGAAAAATATATCGAAGTTTCCACAAAATATCATTCAGCATTTTAGAATGATTTCTGAATGTTCATGTGACACTGAAGACTGGAGTAATAATGCAGAAAATTCAGCTTTGCATCACAGGAATAAATTAAATTTTTTAGACAGAGTAAATAAAGTTATTTTAAATGTATTAATATTTCACAATATTACAGTTTTTTATTTTGGGTCAAATAAATGCAGCTTTGTTGAGCAGAAGAGACTTCTTTCGATTCCAAACTTTTGAACTGTAGTGTGTGTGTGTGTGTATATATGCATTAAGCGTTTTGATAAAAGACTCTTTTTTTTTTTCTTTTGTAGTAATGTGCACTGATTAATCATTCATAATAAGAACCAGAAACACGCATTTGTAAACTTTTTTGAGTTTTATAGCTGCAAAGTGCATTATAGCTGCAAAGTGCATTTGCTATACATTGGCAATTAGTCACAGAAAGCAGCCGATGTATTGGACGGAGATGTTCTCGTTTGAGAATCTTACTCCTGTTGTGCCTACACTCCAGACGCTCTCAGAGGAAAATCAGCTAATTGGTGCTGGAAAGAGAAATGAGTTTAGGGCCAAACCAGTGATCTTCGGCATCGCTGCGCTCTTTACTCGTCTTCTAAACTGCGCTTTTGAGGTGCGCACTACAGCAGACGTTCGTGTAAAAGTAAGCGTGTCTATAATTGAACGTTTACATCACCCTCCAAGGTGAAACGAGGAGAACTTTAGGTCCTCGTTTACGAGAGTTAAGGTGACCAGAAGCCCGAGGTACACAGGAAATTGAATCACACTTCCTTCCTGTAAGACCCAGCAGCACTTGTTCTTACTCAGAACACCACGCTGCAAAATATAAAGCCTTTCAGAAGCACAAAAATCACTGCACTGACGCATTGCGGCCTTATGTGGTGTAAATCACTGCAAAACATTTATCTATCTATCTATCTATCTATCTATCTATCTATCTATCTATCTATCTATCTATCTATCTATCTATCTATCTATCTATCTATCTATCTATCTATCTATCTATCTATCTATCTATCTATCTATCTATCTATCTATCTATCTATCTATCTATCTCTCAGTCCATCTAACCGTCCGTCCATCCATCAAACCAACCATCTATCTATCCATCCATCCATCCCACACCATCCATCCATTGTGAGAGTAACTTACGTAGTCATGGAATGCCTTGGCTTCACTAGAATGCTCACAGGTTTCTCTCCTTTCAGGTGCTGCACAATACAAATCCCAGAATACACTGCAAAACATACAGGGATGGATAAAGCAATAGCCAAGAACAACACATCAGCACATGAGAAACATTTAACAATGTGAATCTTACCACCACCATGAATGTAGGAATCCTGGAGGTTCTCCTAACGTTATGTTCTTCTCCCATCTTATCTGAAAAAGAAGGAGGGGAAAAAAAACACTGTTAGACTTGTTTCACAAATTTCAGCAACAAAGGAGTCCAAAAGAATTGTCCCAGATCTAATTTAATACAAACATGTAATTATATTATCAGCAATAATTCAATACAAATCTGAAAAAAGTTTACTTAATTATTAGTTACCTAGAAATAATGCAGAAACAGAAATAATAATAATAATTTTACATTATAACGTTTCTTTGTTTGGAATCTTAAAAAATACTAAATACAGGTCCTTCTCAAAAAAATAGCATATTGTGATAAAAGTTCATTATTTTACATAATGTAATGATAAAAATAGAACTTTCATATATTTTAGATTCATTGCACACTGCTCTATCAAAAGCAGATAGAGCAACCACTGACTGCCATAGTATTTTTTTCCCTACTATGGTAATCAATGGTTGCTCTATTCGCTATGTTACAAACTTTCTTCAAAATATCTTCTTTTGTGTTCAGCGGAACAAAGAAATTCGTACAGGTTTGGAACGACTTGAGGTTGAGTAAATGATGACAGAATTTACATTTTTGGGTGAACTATGGCTGGATGAGTGTGTAGGCCTATAGATATTTTTCAGTATTTTTATTTCTGTGTAAAGTCTGTGCTTATTGAAATATAGATAATATAGATTTCCCTTTCTGTTTCCGTTGTGCAGCTCTTACAGCAAAACACATCGATGCCACTTTTTGCCTGTATAGTGATTAGGTTTTGGATTGCCTCCTTGAACATGAGAATGCGATGCGTCTGGTGTGCGGCATATGGCGCTTCATCAATAGTGCACAATATGCAGTAAGGTATGCCAAAAATATCAAGTATATCATAGCTAGTAAACACAGTCGGCTATTGGATTCAATATTGTGCATTTGGTCTTAAAGTGACCGCAGCCTAGCTATAGCCTACCTCCTGCCATTAAAACTAACCAAATAACAAAAATCACCCACTGACCTGAATAACTTTTATAGCTAGTTTTAACATGCATTAATCTATATTTAATTTATACAGTGAAGATTATGCAGTTATTTTACGTTTGATCATTCAGTTTCTGTGCCTGAATTACTGTTAGACCTGAAACTTAACTCTTAGCACTTTTCTTACTTTATTGCTGACTGTGAATTGTGAAATTCCACTGGTATCTACAATTGTGGTTGCTTATTTATTAGAATGCAATGTTACATGGGTCAAATCAATGAAAAGAAATAAGTATTACACATGATATTCTTTCACGGTCTATGGACCCCTAAAGTAGCCTTGGCCACCCCCTGGCCACCCCATGTATAAAAGTCTCGTTCCGCAACTGTTTAAATGGCACCACAACAGCAGCTGTTTTGTTTTGTGCTTACTGACACATTTCTAGATACCAAGTGGCTGACTTAAAATAGTCCAGTCGGAGACATGTGAAGAAGTTAATCTTGCAAATCTGAATATATCAGGCGACTTGAAGTGCCTACCGCTCTTGTGATTGGCACTGCTTTGGAATTAGAACAATTTAGAAATGATGCATTATTGTGATTTCTAAGACGGCTTGTACTCTTAAGTGTGTATGACTCATATGCAAATAAAGGTGAGACTATAAATATCAAAGCAGTGATTCAAAACGTCACGGTTTCCTTCACATAGATCAATCCCACAATGCCTCAGTGACATTGAAAGGAACTCATTCAGGCATAAATTATTGTGATTTCACTTAAAGCATTAGATCACAAATAAGATTGTGAGCAGCTGTTATAGAACAAAGCAAACATGCGCTTTTCTCCGTAAAACGTGGATTGAGGTGATGATCAACATGCCAGCACTGCTCCAGCATCTCTGCTGAAACAATTTAGGCGTTTTTACAGCGATGCACTGACTCTCCTCCAATCCCATTAAGTGGACACCAAACATCTAATGTGTCCTGCTTGCTCAGCATATCATCTGCGTGTAATTAAATTAGCTGGAGCCCCGGGGGGGCGGGCCGATGCTTACGAGGCTGTGTGCCTGGATGGCACATCGATAAGCAGGAGCTTAAATAAACCCCCCGCTGGCTCACCTCTGACAGGAAGGTCTGTGCCGACTTCTGGGCTCCTACATGTAACAAGTACTCATACACGTAGAGTGCTAGCCTGCAAAACAAGAGAGGGAGAAAAAAATCTCATTAATTCATATAAGATGCACTGTAAGCATTTGATTCTATTTGTTTCTTTTGAGATATATGGATAATACAAATATAGCCGAACAAAGGCTACATATGTTGGACTTCCAGTCTTAAATCTACAAATTAACATGACTTTTTTTTTTTTCACTGTTAAGTATCACAATACCTGAGACCTAATGTACAACAATATATTTATAAATATATTATAAATATTAATATTATATTATATTAACTGCACCTTTTGGTGTAATACCAGGATTGAATCACTCACTCAACCGATTTGTACAAAGACTCATTGAAAGATACATTCAGGAACAAAACAACATTCGATGTGTCTATGCAGTGTGTCAGTCACACATCTGCTCTGTGAAGTTTAGTTGGCAGAGAAAATAAAACAACATTTTGTGTTGGTGTCCAATACCCAATATTAAATTAATAAACTCAGTGTATTGTCTAAAACCAAAGTTATGACTTCTGCGTATATATCCTTAAATTTATACTGGTCTGCGCTTTAATACCATGTAGATGCAATCGCTCTCTGCTGAACAGAAATAACAGGACTTCATCATTCTTAGCATGTAATTACTTAGTTCTATTAAGTTGTACTTAATTTATGTTTTTGAGTTATGCTTACTTATTCACAAAAAAGTTCCATTTAATCCAAAAATATTAGTTGAAATTACTCAAAAAGAAGACCATGTTACACCAACTTGAAATAATTAAGTTAGTATAACTTTTTCTAAAACTTTGAGTATACACTACTTAATCTATTTAATTAAAATGAACGTTCGGGTTTATAAGCGTTTTTTCTTTTTTGGTTTGTGATAAATAAATGGTTTCTTAGTTTTGTTTTGAGAAATCAAATTATTTGAAGGTACACAGACCAATACCTTGTCAAATGCTAAATTATTTTGCAATTCAAAGGTAAATCAAGGATGCAATTTGGAAAATTTGATTTAGATGCATAAATTGCATAAATCAAATTTGATGTCCATGTGCTAAAGGGGCCATGACTGGAACTGGAAATGTCAGATTGAGTGTTTTTTGCTGTTCATCCAAAAACATGTAAATTTGAACCACATAGACTGAAGTGTGAACATAGAGCAGAAGTTTCTAAAATCAACAAATGCCAAGGTTTTTTTTTTGTTTTTTCCATTTAATAGCCGTGTGACACTTCACTCTATCAGGCATAAACAATAAGGAAACCCGTATGGGAAAGGTCACACAAAAGATTGGACTCGAACAGAGACCACAGGATGACAAACTTTACATGCAGATCAGCTTTCCGGATGCCAAACAATCGCTCAAACAAAATGAGACTTCAGACGCATTACTTTGGCTGTCAGCATAGCCCAAAAAGAAACATTTCCTTTGAATGATGAACATGGTGACTGGGAGAAGAGAGTGAGGCCCACGTTCATTCATCGATCTGAAGCGTTTTCAGATTTGATCACTTGACTCAGCGAGGTCCATTTGAGGCCACCCTTTGCCTCTAATGCGAAATATTTACACTCATCCAAAACATCAGTGTGAGATCTGTCTTTAGCACCAATTGTGAGTTAATATAACAGCTAAGGCATTGCCAGGTGGTTGCCAAGGTCCATTTGGTTGCTATGCGGTTGCTAGGATCGTTATTGACTGGTTCAAATCAAATGAGCTCACTTGATGTCTCCATGATCCATAGATGTGGCCCGGGCCTTTCCTTCTATGTAAATCTATGGGATTTTTATTTATAAAATTGTCCGCCATGCTAAAATTGACAGTTTCAACACTTTACAAAAATGCTTGCACACCAGTTATCATTCAAGCACAAATAATAGGGGACTAGTTAAAGTTAATTCAGATTATTCTGTATAAGTATTCTATTCTATTCTAGTCCAGTCTAGTCATTTATTAGGAAAATAATGCAAATGTAGATAAATAGTTTCGCAGGACTTTGGACTTCCAAGTCTTAAATCTACATATTAACATGTTGCTGTCACTGTTCAAAAGCATATATCACAATATCCGAGACCTAATATATTTATAATATTAAACATTATAATATAAAGTTTGTGAATAAAGAGTAACTCACAGTTTTCATTGTGTAACTAGAGTAACATCCCCAAATTATTGTAGACTCAACGTAAAGCAAATATAATTTACTTAATTGCCCAATAAATAATAATAATAATAATAATAATACAATTATTAATTAATGTTAGCCACAAAAAATTCTGAAAAATATTAAGAAAATTAACACAATAAATGATGCTGCAGTTTTATAATGTTGGGCTGAATAAATAATTTAATACATCATTTAAATTGACTAGTTGAAGTGTAATTTAGGTTTGAAAGTTTTGTGAAAATATACTAATCTATATGCATAGATGCTATAAAAAAATAAAAATAAAAAGTTGCTGCCTTAAATATTTAAGTACAATCAACTTGGATGGTTGAGTCATTTCAACTTAAATTACATTAAACCGACTTGAGTTGAATCTTGTATTACTTTTTTAAAAGTTTACATTTTTGGTGAGTTAAAGCTATGTAAAAACATATGTTGTCATAACTTATTGATCATATTATTTATTACAGCGTATATAATATCATATGAATATGCTGCGCAGTCAAACGTACAATCAATACAGCATGTAAAACCAGAGAACAGCACTTTGATCAGCTGAGTTCAGTATTCGCTAGTAGTGATTTTACATTCGATTACAAACAGTTCATCAAACGCCCCCTTAACCCTGTGTGTCAGATACTGATTAAGAGACAAGACCAATAAAACCTGATTTATTGCACATCTAATTTATCCTTTATAAAGAAACGTATGTCTCAACAATTTTTGTGCAAAACAACCAGTATGAAGGCAGCAATAATGACAGTGAGTGAATGCAGAAGCCCAGTGTGCGACAGCGCATCATTTTAGTACAAATGCAAATGAGTTTCAGAAGCATTTTGCCCTTCCTGTCATTACCAGAGCCTCGTAGACTCAGCGGCCGGTTGGTAATATGTCTCCAAATGAATTCTAATAAACGACCAGTATAGAGCTTACACAAAGAGACGTGCGTCCACTTATCAGCACCAAAATAAGAGCGCGGAATGTGACCGATCGCAGGTAGAGAAATGAATGATGAGAGAGGAAGAGAGAAGGAATATTAGAGGAACAAAGGAACACGAGTAGTAGGGCTATGTGGTAAGGATAATAACTATGGATACTGACGCAAATAGCGGCAAAGATGAAAGGATCTGGGTGGGTGGAAAAGTGGGGGGCAATTAATACTCCAGAGGTCTAGAAACTTTGGTAATGTCACGCTGATGGGTATGGCAGGAACTGTACCCAGTGAAAATACCCCCTAGCAGGTCTGCACAATGAACTGAATAGAAAACATGAGTACTGTACTGAAACACTTATTGAAGAAGCTCCGAGAATTTTAATCCTCAAATGCTATGGTGAAACTTAGATATAGCATAGGCCTGTATGTCCTTTTGGGCTATATTAGTATATCTGTATACACACACACAGGCCTAACACAAACAGATGACAACAGAAATCCTCTCTCTCTCTCTCTCTCTCTCTCTCTCTCTCTCTCTCTCTCTCTTAATTAGAAACGTGCTGGCATATGGTAATATGATATAACATGATAATGAACATGCACAATATTGTTATTGTGGGCAGTTCAAAATACTGTGAATAATTATTTATTACGAATTATTCCGATTTTTAGAATGCATTTTAAAGGCACGGTATGTACGTTTTGCCGCTAGAGTATTTAAATATAAAAAATAAAATAAAAAACAGGATTATATTATTATTTATATAATAATTATTATTATTATTATGGATGCACAATATATACAAATATTATTTGCAATATGGCTTATTGCGATTATTAAATTGCAAAGGCTGCAATAGTCCTGGGCGGAAAACCGGTTTCAATTTCACGACCGATATGTATTTTCAAATACCACCATACCGGTACATATCTGAAACAGCTGCTGTATCTATATTCAATGACCATGAAGAGCGGACCTCTATTAACTGCATACCCTTCTTACACTAACGGTAACAACTTTATAACAAAATAAATACTTTATAATATACTAACTTTATAATCTTTAATACCGCAGATACCACGTAGAGTCATATGATCGCTGCGATCCAGAAAACAAATGAAACAGAATCACGGAATCCAGTCACAAATGGAATTTACTGTATAAAGCGTAACTTCACATGATTTGGAATTTTTTGGATGAATAAATCAAAAGTAGGGCTGTACAATGAATCAGATCTCGAGAGCTCAAAAAGACTTCAATTGAAAACTGAAGCGGAATCCATGTCTGTGTGAATGAGCGCAGCAGTTTCATCTACTACACATACTGAAGCACGCGTGACGCTCGCGATGATTTCAGCGTCTGCTGCCTCACTGTACATGGACACATGAAATTCATCTGCAGAGGTGCTATTAAAGTTACTTCATGAACATTTCACACTGGGTTGCCAGGTCTGTGCAACAAAAGTAGCCCAATGCTACTTTTGTTGCACAGACCTGGCAGTAGCCCAAAAGTAGCCCAAAAATAGCCCAATGCGAATTTTTCCATCGGGCGGCCGAATTCTCCACTGAATTTGTAGGTCTGGGAGGTGTTTTAGGGGTGTTGGAGCACTGAAATCGTACTTACGAGGATGAAAATCAACCAGTGGACTTTTTTTTTTTTTACAGTGGAAAATCCTAAACTTGGCAACAGGGATTTCACCGTTTCATTTGATAAAACTATCAACATTTGTCGTATCATATACACACAGGAACTCAAAGGTCTTCACAGTAACCTGTCAAAATGAAAGTTTGGTATAACTTGAAATAACAGAAATATATTACTATTGTACAGTAGTGTTTTTCGATTAATAGTGATAATAATAATAATTATTATTATTATTACTTTACCGTAAAAAACTGTAATGTGAAAAAAACTGTGATGTGAAACCGACAGAATCTTAAAAAATAACGTGATACAGATTTTAGGTCAAACCGCCCAACACTAGGCTGCGATTTCATTAAATAAATATATGCACAACAGGTTTCAGAGTGAAGCACGGCACTGTGCTCATCTACACGTGTGCAACTCATGATACGGTGTCTCGGTTTACAAGCAGTAAATTCTGCTCTGAGACACTGATATACCACATCATAAGCCTCACGTGTGTAAATTAACACATGTATGATGCACACCTTTTAGATTTTGATATTTAATCAAATAAACTGTCAAATCACATGAAAATATGGATATATATTTCACTAGGCTACTGTACGGGCTCATACACAAAATATGCTAGATTTAAATATGTCATAGCTGATAGGACACTGATGAGAATATAATATTTTCAGACAAGCAACTGTTAGTGTTTCTCTGTCTAAGGAGCTTCACACGCAACCTTATCAGAGCTAAATAGGCCTATTTGATGACCTGTCATGTTATACACAAATTTCCCTACAACAAAATTTTGGCCAGTGAAAATGCTGAGTGGCTAGTAACTTTGGAAAACCACTAGTCACAGTGGCTGATGAGCAAAACAGTTACCGTCAAGCCCTGGAAATATATAAATAAAAAAAGTGTGCATCATCATGTCAAAAACAATATGAGCAGGGTGAAAAACGTCTTGTAGTGTGTGCCTGTTCTAAGCAAGCAAGCTAAATACATAGTTGGGAAGCTGGCACACAAACCAACATAAGATATTGATGAGCAATGCATAGACACATCCTGATGCAACTCAAGACAAACAAAACAAACCCAGAGAAACATGATTTCTACTGGCCATTCCTTCAGTGGATCATTACAAATGGCTGTTTTTCTGCTCTGTGTTTTTCCGTCTCTTCCCCCTTGAGATAAAACACTGATGGGAGGGTAAGGGTGGGGGCTGTAGAGGACCATTAATGTTTCATAACAGTGGGGCGGTCCAGATTCGGACAGGAGATGAAAGGAGTGTTTGGGTGAATGGAGTAATGAGAGAAATGTGGAAAACATCGGTGACCTTTCTGCTCCGAGATGATCGGCAGCCAAACAAAGATGGTCGGGTTTCTACATCAGGTCATTCGAGGAAGAAGGCAGGTGTGCGACAATCTTCCACAAACACATCATGTACATCTCTCATGAGAAATCATTCTTTACAGGTGCTCTGGGCAATTTGTTTGATGTTAAAACACTATAGGTATCTTAATGTACAGAGACAAAGTAAACCATTCGAGTGGATTTCCCCAAAGACTGTAAACAATGTAGCACTATTACATTGCCTTGTTTGAGCAGCCCAACACCTCAGTGCTCAACCAACAGCGTGAGACTATATGTTTGTCCAGACAATAGTGCATAAACAGATTAATTGGTGCAATAATTGTGATGCTGCTATTGCTCATATTAAAGGGCACCTCTTCTGCAAAATTCCCTTTCATAAAGTGTTTGAACATAAATGTGTGTTGGCAATGTGTGTACACAACCCTACCCTACAATGGTAAAAATCCACCCACTCCATCCACCACACCAATCATAAGCAGTGTCTCAGAACAAGTCGTTTTCAGATTCCTGGAAAAGTGATGTCGCATTTCATAGGCCCCGCCCACGAGTGTTAATGGACACTGCCGTATTAGCATAGACCCCACCCTCAGAGAGCAGTACACAATCGGCCATGTTTATCTCCTCACCAGAGCATTTAACAGCAGCATTCAAGTAAGAAATGTGTTCTTTTTAAAGCTACTAAAGTTTATTAAGTCAAGAGCAGTAAGTGATTTTGTTTTTCTTCTGTTGTTTGATTCATATAGCATGTTTAGCAGTAGGTACTGTATATTACACAGCTTTCACTTTAGTACACAGATCTAATACCCACGGGATTTCTGTAACTTACTTGCTGCATACACTGTCAGAAAAAAAGGTACATTGCTGTCACTGGGGCGGTACCCTAAGGTACAAAATCGAAAAGGTACTAATATGTACCTTTAAGGTATTAATATGTACCTTTAAGGTACTAATATGCACTCTTAAAGTACTGATATGTACCTTTAAGGTACTAATATGTACCATTTAGGGATGAGTAAGGTACAATGATGTACCTTTTCACTTTTGTACCGTAGGGTACCGCCCCAGTGACAGCACTGTACCTTTTTTTCTGAGAGTGTACATGCACAGATATAACCAACTGTTTTCATGTGAACTTTGTGTGTTTCTGATATTACCTTGTGTGCATTTGACAGTTTAATCGCAATAACACATGAAAGAGAACTAGTCTAGTTTAAAATACTCACGGACGCACCGACATCCAGCTCTCTGTGTGCATGTGTTGGGTGTGTGTGCTCAAGTGTAGAGTGATAAGGCTTTAAAACGCAAGCAGATGATAATATTTCATGATCATGAAGAACTGCAATGTCACCTGATCGAGATGCGATAGTCTACGATAGAGATGATCATCGAAATGAACAGATATGTTTCAGTTTTCATTTGTGTGTTCACAAGCTGTACAGGCTCCGCCCTCTGGGTCGGGGAGCAGCAGCTCATTTGCATTTAAAGGAGACACACATAAAAAAGCTCATTTTTCTTAAAACCCCCAAATTGCCATTTTCAAAATGGTATATTAAATGATCTGTTAGGAATTTTGATCTGAAACTGGCAGGCACACCTGAGACTTAAATTACATATTGTAAAAAGGGGCATAATAGGTGCCCTTTAAGCAAATTCAAAATAACAGAACACCTTAGCAACTGCATAGCAACATAAGGGCAACCACCCAGAACATGGCATGATGACAACCACTTTTGCACGGATAAGAATCACTCACGTGAATCAAAGAAACGGTCTTATCAATTTTGATTCACTTCAAAATTTCATTTCAAAAGACATTAAAAAAACTAATAAAACACACAACATAAATAACTAAAGTCAAAACAGAAAACTATAAATATTAACTGAAACTATAATAGTATATATTAATATTAAAATAACACCGTTCAGAGGCCCTTTCTTGTTATAATCAAGTGCCCTTTGAATCCTTTTATAAAATATGTCATGCCACGAGATATCGCAATATTAAATTGTGACGAGATTTCTTGTTGAGTAAAAAGCTGTCTCGCGATGTTGCCATGACAGTGTGAGGGAGAATTTAGCATAGAATTAGCTTCTTTTTTTATAGGAATAAAAACATTTAATTCAGTTGGACAACGGTCGCTTCAATTGTAAACTATTGTAAACGTCTGCTGTGCTAAGGCAGCACGACCTTCAGTCACACACAGTGCTACAGGAATCACAGTTCACCGGTCACGTGATCAGAGTAAGGTGAGATGATTGACAGGAGCATGGCGGAGGATTCGTGCGCAACAGAGCCTGATAGAGTGTCTGATAAATGTCTTATCTTGTAGAATGCACGCTCAGCACCACCGCTATACAGAATATGTGCGATCGCAAATCGAAAGCAAAACCAACCGCAAGCTCCCTGATTCCCGCAAATTAATCGCTCAATCATAGTTTCACCCACAGAAAGACGTCAATAAAACAACTTGAGAACAATATGTCACTTAACATTGCATTTACCTTATGTTATCCAATGTACAGTTTGTTAGTTAGCCAAAAAACACCAGAGATTAGCTTGTTTACTTATAAATGTACTTACTGTATAAGTACTCACCTATAAATAATACATTTTTATGGAGGCAGGTGTTAATGAAAAATACCTAATGTGCAATTTATACAGACATTTCAGTTTTTACAATGGCCTGTCTCCTGACATCAAAGCTATCTTAAGCTGGGCTGTGTAGTTGTAACCTCCTCTTAGCTCTAGTCTCTGTTGCACTTTAAATATTGAGAGAGTACTTTGATTATGGTTGCACTTATTGTTTGCACTTAATAAGACTAAGAAAAAACTGTTAGAACTGTTATTTTTGTTATTTATTCTGTTTTCATTTCTAAGTTCAATTTGTGGAAAGGAGTTCAATTAGGAGCTCATAATTCATACATGTGAAATCATAAAGGAGAGAAGCCAGTCAGTTGAGTTTATCATGAACCCAATATCGTGTCTCGTCTCGTCTCGTGGGCTAAGAGTCTCGTCACACCCCTAGTGTCGACAAACACACTAAGAGAATCCAGAAGGAGTGATTAAAGTTTCAATGTAGTGGAAGCAGCAACAGATCAATATGGATTCATCCATATCGAGACGTACATCTGAGTGGACTATTAAAAAGAACATTTGGGTTCAATCCATCGGTTGGTGATTTGATGGAGGCAGAAGCGAATGCGATCTTGCAGACATATTGATTAAAAATGACAATGCCAAAAAAAAAAACTAAAAATGAAACATGCATAATGAATCGTTCACAATAAGATCAATAACATGCATTTAGAAAATAGAATATCTAGGATGAATATCGATTTCATGCTAACCTATACACATCTTTATACATCTTCCAACAAATTACTACAATCGAATGCTATTCGAAGCAATCCCACATTGATTGGGGCAGCTGTGGCCTAATGGTTAGAGAGTCAAACTGGTAACCTGAAGGTTGTGGGTTCGATTCTCAATATCAAAATCAAATTTCCCTTAACATACCTTAAATTAACTTTTTACATAAAAGAGGTCATCATGGGCATCATTAGGCCCTTTTTAGGGGGTCTACACTCATTTGTGATTGCTTCAGCCCCCTTTAAAACATAAGAATACGGCGACAGGCTTCGCCCCGTCTTTTAGTCTGCAATCTCTGCATTAATTAGCGTGTTCTTCAATCTGCAGTGGCGCCAAGCAGAGCGCAAGTCAGAAGCAGAGGACAAGGTGTGTGTGTTCATCGGAGCTTCATTGGTCTGCCACCGCTCGTCAATGTCAAAATATTCGCTGAATGTGAATTTGAGCAATGAGACTCGACTCTTCAGTTAACGGTCAAGAGCGAGATAATATGGTAGTATAGCTAAACTAAACATTTTATATTTGACAGCTGCTTTAGGTGAGAAATATTAAACTTTTGTCCCATTTTGCCATTTTGAATTGTGTAAAGTGATTCATGTAATGTAATAATTAGTAACTGTCATTGAGAGGGGACAAGAAACATTAACGAAGCCATTTTCATCATATTAGGCATAAGATAAATAATGAATGTGTACATATTGTAAAGTAATATCATTTAATTTGTAGACTTCAAAGCTCAGCTTAAGGAGGGGAAGAGACAAGGCAAGATAAGGAGACTGAGAGAAAAAGAAAGTGATGGAGATGAAGAGAGAGAAGGTATTGACAAATAATCTTCTGACCACTGACAGTTTTAAAGCTATTGTTATTAAATTTTTTTGGCCTTCAAAACATCTTAAAATGCATATATGTTGATCAGAGATTTCAAAATTTTCCCCGAACAGCCCCTAACTACCTCACATTTGGGACCTCAGTGATCATAAAACCCTGCCTACTTAAATTATATAAAGAAAGCGTTCAAAGAACGCTCCCTTTACAATCGCTGGAGCTGTCAATCAAACTGCGCGAGTTTATCAGTGACTGAGTTCTGCACTCTCAAAAATCCCATAATAAATCAAAGAATATCTTATTTACATTGAGTTTACACTGTTAGTTAGGATGAAAGCATTCATTAGTGTGCAGAAATCGAGTTGCAATGAGGAGATCAGTGCATTCATGCGCTCAACGTGCATCAGCTACATGCTAATCTTTTTAACCTTTCACAGCAGCCAATCACAGCAGTGGGCGTTTACACTGAAGTCTCACAATAGCCAATCACAGCAGTGGGCGTTTACACTGAAATCTCACAGCAGCCAATCACAGCAGTGGGCGTTTACGCTCAAGTCTCATAGCAGCCAATCACAGCAGTGGGCGTTTACACTGAAGTCTCACAGCAGCCAATCACAGCAGTGGGCGTTTACACTGAAATCTCACAGCAGCCAATCACAGCAGTGGGCGTTTACACTCAAGTCTGACAGCAGCCAATCACAGCAGTGGTGTTTACACTCAAGTCTCACAGCAGCCAATCACAGTAGTGGGCGTTTACACTGAAATCTCACAGCAGCCAATCACAGCAGTGGGCGTTTACACTGAAATCTCACAGCAGCCAATCACAGCAGTGGGCGTTTACACTCAAATCTCACAGCAGCCAATTACAGCAGTGGGCGTTTACAAATCTCACAGCAGCCAATCACAGCAGTGGGCGTTTACACTGAAATCTTACAGCAGCCAATCACAGCAGTGGGCGTTTACACTGAAATCTCACAGCAGCCAATCACAGCAGTGGGCGTTTACACTGAAATCTCACAGCAGCCAATCACAATCAAATCAGAGGGCTAAAATCATCCCTTTTGTTTCTAAATTATGACCATTTTTGATGCAAAAATCATACTAACATTATAAGTGCACCCCAGGAAACATTATAAACCAATAAAACAATGCCGTTCCAGAAATATGGAAAATACAAGTTCATTCATTAATTGAAAAGATTAATATGTGTACAGACAACCACAGTTTTGCATATTAGATTACAAATTTGCCTTCATTCAAGGACAACAGGGAAGTGTGTTCAGCCAAGCAAACCAGATCTGTCTGCCAGCCCAGATTACAGGTAGTACCTGTCAAGCTTCGTCATGAACACAGATAATAGACCATGCCCAAGAGACGGAAATAAGGAAATAAACCGCCGTTGCTTGGCAATAGTGTCCCTGTTCGATTAAATTTTAAACAAGTTAATCACACCAGCACCAAAGGAAGTTGCTAGACTATGTTGGGAGTTCAAGGGTTGAAGCAGCTCTGCATTTAGGGAGCCAGAAACGTCTGGAAGAATTCGGCTGAGTCACACCTGCGCAGAGGAGGCAAAGCTTATGCCAATTTGCAACTGCCTTCCCTGAAAATGTTCCTTGCCTGCCATTATCTTCTGCAGCCAGACTCTGCTGTCTCCCCACGGGAGCGGGGCAAGGGGCCATCTCTGCCTGAGGCCCGCTGACGTGGATCTTCGAGGGCCTCTCGCCTGGGTGACTGGGCAGAGAGGAGCAGAGAAGAGACGTTCTGAGGATGCCGTTGACATACAAGGAAAAACATACAGTTTCATCAGCGTGTCCCCTGAGGCTGGATCCAAGGAAGTGTCTGCCGCAACCACATCCAACAGGGTGCTTTTGAAAGCAGGAGCATATGTATCTGCTGCTTTAAAGTGCCATTCTTTATATTCAAGTGGTAATTCATTATGAATTGACATCCAGCAACCTGGAGAGATGCTAGTGCGGCTTGTCAAACCACTCGCACTTAAAGTTCCTAACGTGCGCACTTCTGTGAGCGCTGATTTAAAAACTAGCAGATCCATTCATACAGTGAAGCACTAATAAAGAATGTGTTAAATTGACAGTAAAGATATTTATAATGTTATAAAAGATTTCTATTTCAATTAAATGTTGTTCTTTGAACTTTCAAAGAATCCTTAATCACAGTCTGTTTTCAACATTGAAAATAATAAATGTTTCTTGAGCAGCAAATCATCATATTAGAATGATTTCTGAAGGGTCATGTGAAACTGAAGACTGGAGGAATGACGCTGAGAATTCACATTTTAAAATATATTCAAATAGAAAATAGTTATTGTAATAATTTTTCACAATATTGCTTTTCTTACTGTATTTTTGATCAACTCAATAAGTCTTGGAGAGCATAAGACTATTCTTTAAAAAAAACAAAAAAAAAACATCTTCCTAACCCCAAACTTTTGAAGAGTAGTGTAAATAAAAAAAATGTATCAAATCAAATTTGCAATAATAGCAGGATATTTTACAGGTATTATTATTATTATACAGAAAGCTACAAGAAAGCCATAAATCCATAAAAATACAAAAAAACTGTGCCTATAGACAACGCACTGCGTGACCTCCCATGACCCCTACATCACCTCAAGTGTCTCATGTGCAGACATTCCGGATGCTTAACCTTTTATTAAGCATAATGTGCTCAGGCCTTGCCATCTGGCCTAATCTGAAAGTTACAATTCATAAACAAAACAGGAAGTTGATCAAATGTTCAGCGCACCCTCTGACAAAATGACACTGATGTTTTCTTAAGATGAAAGGGCTAGGAAAACCATCAAGTTTGATTCACAATCCAAGAGGCAGCTTCCTCAATCACGTGTGTGTTTGAAGAGGTCAAAACAATATCTCCTCTTGATGACATCAAAGGAAACGTCCTAATGATGTCATTTAAAAAAAAAAAAGGCAGGAAGAGCAGAAGTTTTAAACATCCTGTTTTATACAGTGCAAAAAGGCCCAACTTGACCAGAGGAGATGCTTTCATTGCTTTGAGCTTTATCCAGGAAGTAAGACGGACAATGCCGTGACATGTCATGACATTTGATGATAAGCAAAAGTCTTGTATTACTGCAGAGAAATGACCTTTCATAAAGTACAGTATGAGCAGAGGTCACTCACAGACAGCTTTTACACTCATACTCAGATTTTTTACAGGATAAGTGAGTGGCTCATGGGACACTTCCAGGCATGTACTGGCCATAGGGAGCACCGGGACTTTCCCGATGGGCCGGTCGAGTAGTGGGCCGATCGGTAAAGTCAGGGAGACACACACACACACTACAGTGCATCCGGAAAGTTTTCACAATGCATCATTTTTTCCGCACTTTATGTTACAAGCCTTATTCCAAAATGGGTTAAATTAACAATTTTCCTCAAAATTCTACACACAATACCCCATAATGACAACGTGAAAGAAGTTTGTTTTAAATCTTTGCAAATTTATAATGATGTCTGGAGGATATATTTGTTTTTATTGACCCTACAAGTTTGATTAAATATGAGGAGAATATTATGCACTTTTTTAATTATTAGGCAAAAATAGGCAAACTAATTTTATTTTACTATGCAAAAAAAAAATGCAAAGAAAAACTAAAAGTTCACAGGAAACATCATACAGGGCTCGACATTAACGCTTGTCCGGGACAAGTGGATTTTTTTTAAGGGCAAGTGAAAGAGAATTTTACTTGCCCGACCGGACAAGTAGTTGATTAAAATGTCAATAACAAAAAATAACTAGGTGAGTTGAAAAACAATCACTAAAATGCAAGAATGATTCTGCATTCATTTAGTGTAAGTGGTGATCGATATTGGATAATCTGACAGTAACAAGGTTGTGCTGTTGAGGCTTGTGCAGGAGAGTGTAACATACTCAGTAATACTGAGTAATACAAAATGTGGAGTTTTTATACTTATAACATATAATACAGTTAAGCAACATCACTCAACCGAGAGTGCTGTTTTCCTGAATACCATCACGATTGAAAATGTGACACTGATTTCATATGACCGTTCAATAAACAATTAATTAACATTAAGTCACTCACATTTTAGATGCAATATCGACTGTTTTTGTTCTATTTCAGCAGCGAAAATATTTCCAAATAAAGTTCACAGCAGAACTGTAACGCATCTCACAGCAACAGTGTGTTACTGAACGATTCAGTGTTTTGAATGAATCGGTTGAATAAAAGATTCAATGACCTGTTCGTAAACGACGAATGAATCATTTGTGAATGAATCAGCCGTTTCAACAAATCGTTTGAATCAATGACTCACTCATTAAGTGAGTTTTAGTTTAGTTTAGTTTAGTTTCATGTTTAAACATTCTTTCCAACATTTCTTATTTGTATATTCAAACAATTATTTTAAACAATCTCATAACAACATTAGGCTATTTAATGCAGTTATAATTCCCCAGTGTAAATTATTTAATTTGATTTGTAACAGTCCTATAGTGTCTAATTTATTGATCAAAAAAGCAAAGACTATATTTAATAAGATTAGGGAAAAATGCCCTTTATAAAAGGTAAAAATATCACAACTATGCAGATATTAATATGTCCAAGCTGATTGAACACTGGTGAGAATATTGCTTCATAATAAATTATATTTACAACACACACACACACACACACAAAAAAAAGTCCAGACAGGCACATTTTTTACTCGGATTTACTTGACTGAAGGAAAAGCACGTGAACAGGCTTAATGTCGAACGCTGCTACAACATAATCAGTTATTAATATTTCATTGGTTCGCTCTTGTTTTTGCATGTGTTCATAATTTCGTTGACAGCTAGGCTGTCAAAAAATAATGTCCAAACAATTTTGGCATGTTTCATTATGTTATCACAAATAAATCAATTGACTACACAATACGCTTACGAAATCTTAAAAATACAAATTAATAATACACATTTTAATTATATATATAAAGGGTGAAGATCCCTTTTGGTCACTACTGTATACAATGTTAGATGCATTATTTAATGTTTATTTTAAAAAAAAATATTTAATTATATTTAACCTTTATATTTATAATTTTACCATATGAATGTAAATACATAAATCTAACGGTCATACGGTCATAAATCCAACACTGTGTATCAAATTAAAAGTTCTACATACAGTGAACCCAAAACCAGTCAAAATGTGTAGGGTTATAAACGATTATTAATTCAGTAAAGTAGTTGATATGCAGTCGCGCACATCCCTAGTGCGAAGGACACTCAGGCTTAACCGATGCAAAAAAAACAACAACCCTTCGCACTCTCGCGTGACAGCAGGTCAGTTCAATAGTCTCCATGATGAAAAGATAACATGTCACAGGCTAGTACCTTCACCATGCAATAGTCTCCCATAATGAACACTCCCAAACACGCAGTGACAGGGAGGAGAGAAACAAAGTTCCCCAACAGTATCGAAGGCGCTTTCTCTCTCCTCTCGTCACGCATGCTTAACCTTGTGCCGCTGCGTGGACCACACCGTTTGCATATTAATGCGTGAAGATATTAGAGAGGTCTGCTCTCCTGAGGATCAGCAGAGAAGAGAGAAAGAGAGAGACAAACCCAAAGATAGATGCACGAGAACTAACATACCCAGCTAGATACACACTGCATACAGACAAACTGTGAAACCACAAACTGCATTCTGAAACACACCTGTAGTTTCAAGAGGCTTCAAAGACAAATGCTGCACAGCATAACGTTTCTGAGGCCGCAACATTAATCCAAATAAATAGGGATGCACCAAAAAAAATTTGTTTTGTTTTTTTGCACAAAAATTATTCTTGTCACTTCATAACAGTAAGGTTGAACCGGAGTCACATGGACTACTTTACCAATGTCTTTACTACCTTTCTGGGCCTTGAAAGTGGTTATACCATTGCAGTCTATTGAGGGTTAGAAAGCTCTCGGATTTCATCATAAAGACCTTCATTTGTGTTGTGAAGACGAACAAAGGTTTGATGGCTGCAATACACTCCAAAGAATTTGGAACAGAGGCATGTTTACCACTGTCACATCAACTTTCCTTTTAATTACACGTTTTAATTATTTGGGAATTGAGGATACTAATTGTTGCAAGTGGAATTTTTGCCCAACCTCGCCTGATAGAAGACAGCAGCTCAACAGTCTGTGGTATCATGTCTGATTCTACTTTTCATGATGGGCCATTCATTTTCAATAAGAGACAGATCTGGACTGCTGTCAGGCACATCCACTCAACGGTGCAGAGTTTCTAGAAACCCCTCTGTTGTAGCACATGCAGAATGAGGCCTGGCATTGTTTTGCGTCGCAGGAAAGATGTCATCTTGATGTCAGAATATTTGCCTCTGTATATTCCTCAATGGTATCTTCACACACATGCAAGTCATCCATGTCGTTTGCACTGATGCACACCCATACCATGACAGATGTTTGCTTTTGCACCTGTCGCTGATGAAAATCTGGAAAGTCTCTTTTGTCTTTAGGACAGGGAACTCAGTGTCTGTTTTTCCCAGAAACAAGCTGAAACCTGGACTCATCTGACCACAGCACACATTTCCACTGTCTTTTGGACCATCTGAGATGAGCTCGAGCCCAGAGAACTCGGCGGCATTGCTGCATAGAATTAATGTATAGCTTTTTCCTTGTGTAATAGAGATTCTAGTTGCATTTTTGATACAGCAGTTGATGCAGACTGTGTTAACTGACAACGGTTTTCCAAAGTACTTCCTGAGCCCAGGTGGCTGTGTTTAAAAGGGATATATTATGCAAAATTCACTTTTATATGGTGTGTTTCCACAGTGTGTGTAAACAACCAGCCTACGATGGTAAAAATCCACCAAATTCTTTTTTTATAATCCCCATCAATCATTAAAATCTCTCATAAAGCACTGTTCCAGATTCCCCCTACTCCTACGTAAGAGTAGGGAAACCCTGCCCATGACTGTTGATGATCTGCCCTTTTAGCATAAACACACCTCTGAGTAAGAAGCACAGAGATTTCTGTTTACTCGCTGTAGCGGCTAACTTTAGCTAGAGTATTACAATGTCTTCGTCAAAAAAACAGTACAAATGTTTTGTTGTTGGATGTTTCAATATACATACGAGTCTCCATAGACTCCAGGCATCCGAGCCACTGAGGACACCGTGGTTGAATTAATTTTTTAGGAAAATGTGACGAATAATGTTTTTTTGTATATTTGCGTATTTTACGCATTACTGCTTAACCAACGAGGGTCAATACCAACGCTTTGTTCTCTAACTTCATATGTGACAGATGTGTTAGGTTCCCACACATGCACCTATACAACAATTTATAGATAAACATGGCGGTATGCTAGTTGATGGGTTGAAACCACGTAACATCCACTAACCATTCAGAAACGTCCAGGAGCAGTCTAAAACTTGCAACCTCTTCCTAATGCCAAATTCACACTGCACGAGTTTATCCCTGATTTTGACTCGCCGACAGGTTTTGCAAATTGCCGACAAATGCCCAAAATCATAAGCAAATCAGTGCTTGTGCACATTAGTGACAATCACGCAGTGTGAATGATCAAAGACGCGATCAGAGGGACTCGCCGATGAGTCGCCGACGCCCGCCAGATAGTTGGCATGCTAAATATCTGGACCTGGATCGGCGATTCAAAATCCTGCTGTGTGAAAGTTCTGACTGAAAAATACGTCGGCGATGACCTACAGCCAATGAGAGAGGAAGATACAGGGCAGCGGAAGGTTCAGGGAGGTGTTATAGACCAAAATATCAGTATTTTAATAGATATATTTAGAATTATATCAAACAGAAACAAAGCACAAACATTTGCTTGACCAGCCACACATTGCAAAATTATTTATTTACCTCAAACTCTCTTTGCAGAACACAATCCTTGCTCCCTGTCTCCACAACCATTTCCTCCACCATAATCATTTTTTCTTTTTCGCTGAAAATCAGCGCACATACAACTTGGATCGCAAACTTTCTGCAATTTATCATTTTTAATAACAAATCCAGTCTCACGCGAGAACTCCGGTCTGACGCATACATGATCTCGCGTTGTTTACTTGTCACATCTCACGTGTGTTTAGTTGTGAAACGTAGTTTCTGCACCGGATAGAGTTGTCGGTGACTCTTCCTATTGTAAAGTCATGCAGTGTGAACACAGCAGGGACTGAATGCTACCCCAGATAGTCATGCAGTGTGAAAAGAGCAGTGATCCGACCAGTTTGAAAATTGTGCAGTCTGAACTCGGCATAATCTGTGTCCAGTTCAAACATGTAAAGCTGCACTCCACAACTGGTTATTTCTGACATTTTGGCTAAGTGCGATTCGTTTTGTTGTTGACGTTGTATCTTGGAATTTGGCAAAGCTTGTGTAAAGGAGCAGCTGGAAGGGGGTGAGGAGCAGCAGCTCATTTGCATTTAAAGGGACACACACAAAAACTGTGCGTTTTTGTTCACACCAATATAGGGAAAAATTTGACAAGCTATAATAAATGATCTCAAATCATTTCACAGACACATTCTGAGAACACCAGAGATTTATATTACATCTTGTGAAAAGGGGCAGAATATATCCCCTTTAACACAGTAGCATGATGGTTTCTCATGCAATACCATCTGAGGGCTCAAAGGTCACGCACATTCAAGAGAGGTTTTCTGCCTTGCCCTACACAGACTTAGATTTCTCTGGATTCCCTAAATCTTTCTCAATATTATATAAGGTAGATGGTGAAAGACCTAAATACTTTGCAATCTTGCATTGAGAAATGTGAGTTTTTAATTATTTGACAATTCGCTCATGAAATTTGGCACAAAGTAGTGAGCCATTACCTATCTTTGCTTGCAAAGACTGAGCCTTTGGTGGATGCTCCTCGTGAGGATCACGATACCCTCACCTATTACCAACTCACCTGCTAATTGTGGACTGTTTCAAAAGTGAAAATTGGATATTCTATCATTTTTTCACTTTTATTTTGCCTCTTGTATCAACTGAGTGTGTGTAATGTCTAGTGTTTTGGTTTTGTTTCATGTTCATATTTTGTTGTGTTTAATGTCATGTTTCCTGGTTTGTCATGTGAATATATTGTGCCCTCATGTGATCATGTCATGTGCTTCCCCAGTCTCTTGTGTCATGGTAGGTGTGTTCGACATCGGGTGCGGCTGGATGCATCCAATCGGCGAGAGTAGCCGTGTGCAGGCGGGGAGGAGCTGCAAACGGAGATGTGAAGTCGGACACTTTCTGCTTCCCGCAGTGACGCGTGCGCTGTGTTTGCAAACTTTATCACAGCTGAAGTTAAATAAATGCAATATTTCTCAAATACACAGATGTTTCCAATGACATTTTCATTCAATACTTTATGCACCGCTTAATAAAGCGTCTATTTGGACAAGAATAAAGTTCAACATATAAACCTACACTATCAATGAAGTGGGGTCAACGGTTTTTATCAGTTTTAGTTTAATAAACATGACAATATAACATCGCGACTACATGAAAAGAGGTTTTACTGTTATAAATAAATGATTTGTGAGCATTAGTGTAACATCAGTTTTACGAATAAACACGAAACACACATGATCGCTGTCATGCGGTGAATCCGGCCAATCGTGGATCAGCTGTGTATCAGAGCTCGTGCAGACTGCTGCAGCCACCCTTGAGAATCTGCACCGGCTGCATCAGCCGGCTGGTCTCGAATCGCTCTCGCTGTACTTTGTTGACATACGTCAAAGTCACGTGCCGTCGGCGCTGCCTCAAGTCGGACAAAATTTCTAACCGGCATGCACTGCTTCTCATGCACTGCTTCTAACCGGCAATGCACTGCCGCCGATCGGGTCTGTGCATTGGCTCATTATCTTGATTGTTCCCAGGTGTGTCTTGTTTAGTTATTAGTCCTTTAAGCCCTCATGTTTGCCATGCGTCTTTGTCTAGTATTGTTTCCTGTACCACTGTTGTCAATTCAAGTCAAATCAAATCAAATCAAATCAAATCAAGTCAAGTCTAGCCTGTTCAATAAGGTCTAGCCTGTTCAATCAAGTGTAGCCTGTTCAAGTCAAGTCTAGTCCGTTCAAGTCTTGTCCTTGTTTGTTTTGTTCACTTGTAATAAACTGCACTTGGGTTCAACTGCAAGCTTGCCTCCAGTGGATTCGTTAATCTTGCTACATACTTTGCAAGAACAAAGACATTTGTTCGTTTTCTTGAGGTGGCAAAAACAAGAACAAAGTTTGTTCTGGCCAGGACATTCCATACTTCACGAGAACAGCAGGTGCCGAACATCTCCGTTTATCCGTTAAACCCCGCCCACTTTAAATCTCTGCTCAATCACACAATAGTTCTCAGACACCCACAAGAAAAAAGTTCTGCTCAGACGATGTGTCGAGAACAAGCTGCGAGAACTCCCAAACCAGGGCTGCGAGAACAAAATGACGTCCTTTTGTTCCTGCAGCGCGGCGAGCGAGAACTTTTTTCTCTGTTCTTGTGGAGTATGTAACAGACTTCACAGTGTTTTGCAGACCCCAATAGCTCTAAAAACAAGCAAGAAAACCATTTTTTTTATTGCATTTTAAATAAAAAAATAAAAAAAATGTATTTATTGCAACCCTAGTATAAATAAACATGAAGAACTACACTGTCACAAACATCTGGCCAGATGAATGAAAGCACAGCACCATGGTACAAATGAAATGCAACATTATAATATTCAACAATATTATTGATCTGACTGTATTTATGCTGTTGTATGAGAACTAAATTGAACTGGACGATGACAACATTTTTTGCAGAACAGCTTTATAGATAAAATGAAGTCATTTAATAATAAATGAGCTTTACAACACAACTGAATCAACACTAAATTGACCTCATCCGAGCAAAAGCTGAACTGCATAATATTCCAGTTATCACTGTGAAGCTGTATTGAAACTATCTGTTTTGTATAAATCACTAGCCTATATAAAATAAGATAGTGCTGGGAAATCAATTAATCGCGATTAATCACATCCAAAATTAAAGTTTGTGTTTACATATATATGTTTGTGTACTGTGTATTATTATTATGTATATACTGTATATATATATATATATATATATACAGTACACACACATATATTATGTAAACACAAACTTTTATTTCAGATGCGATTAATCGACTGCCCAGCACTAAAATAAAGGTGTCTTGACTTGACTGAGCATACCTCAGTACTGGTCATAGACCGACAACTATTGGCTAGTTCAATTAATCTACCAATATTTGGCCCTTGTTTGTTTAACTGCTGAACACACTTTGGCTGATTAACAGTAGTACTACAGTTCCTCCCTTTTGCATCCGTTCTAAAATATGCAAATAACTTTGTCAATAAATATCCTGTTTTAAATTCTGTTTTTCGTTACCTTCAAATATCTGTGCCATTAGACTGGACTTGCCCAGCAATTAGGATAATATCTTATCCCAATTGTTGCTTTGCCATCATAGTACTTGACATGGAATAGAAAACCAATGTATGCTAATGCTAGCTATAGTGCCTGTTGCAGCAATGAAAACGCAAATGTAAAATTGAGCTTGTGCAGATAGAAGCTTTCGCGTGGTGTGTTTCAGGCCCAAATGTGTTCATTGGGAAGGTTATGGTAATCACCAAACTAAAAACTTCCATCAACAATGAAACAGATTAATTCTGTGCTATGCAAGCTTCCCAAGCCATTGGAATATCAGCTTTGCGTTTTTGCCTTTTTTCCTCCCTCACATCACACAAACCATCCTCCTTGACAGTTAACCACTTGTCCACTTTTCTTTCAAGAGGAGAGATAAAAGGTACTGTGATCTTCTCAAAGCCATCACCTCTTTAAAACCTGCCGGAGCTACAACACCATACAGTCTAGCAGTTGTCAAATTCAAACAGTTTAAGTGTTAAAGCAGAACTGACTGATTCTGCACTTCCTATCAAATAAAACATTACGTAAAAAGCTTATTTTGTCACTTGATCTGACAACATCTGATACTGAGTTTTACTTTCCAAAAAGATGTAGACGTTTTTTTATCAGACGATTTAAACCAGCTTGTGATGTCTGAAAACAATACACTGAATGCAGTCGTCTACTACTAAACATTGATTTGATCTGTTTATTACAGGTAAATCTTTTCATTCACTCTGAATATGCCATGAAAACCACATATGAGTCAAGCTTCCATAGGGATTTTATCTTTCCCTTCCCACACTTTCAGTCAATGCATAAAAAGACTGACCATTCATAAAAAGAACACATACTACTGCATTCATTCATTACACAATGATCATATACAAAGTTCCCACACTTTTTGACCAAATTAATTTTCAAGTAGTTTTTCATTTGTGTTGTGCATTGTCCCTGTTAAATAAATTAAATTAAATAAACTACAATAAAATAAGTTTTCTAGGTCTGGAAATCACCCCGATTCCAGGATTTCTATGGCTGTGGGAACCATTTAAATTTCAGAACATTTTACATATGCGATCAAGATCAACCAAAAAGAAAGGCAATGTAGGAGCCATGGTGCACAGCTGTCAGTCCATGTGCTCATACTCATGTGGGAGATGTGGGTTTGAGTCTGCGTTCATGTTCCCATTCATTCCTTCTTTCCTTTTTTTCTCTAACCATGATTTTCTGTCTATGCTGCACTGTCCTTGTATATAAAAGAGAATGAAAAATGTTAAAGCATGGCCAGAAGTGTGGAACGGTTGCCACCCTAAACATGTAATTTGCCACCCTAAATTTGACCAGTGTTACAGCTTGCCTATTGATGTAATGCACAATGCACAACTTAAAGCCACAATATGTAATTTTTCGCCGCTAGAGGTCGCTTTTTCAAAACGAAAGTGTAGCTTGATGATGCCTTGATTTTGCGGATCTTTTATTATGGCGCAGACGTCTGCTTCCGCTTCTTCCACTCATGCGTATGTGAGGTAACGCAGCGCTGTTTTATCATATTACATACATTTGAGTGTGTTGAAAGTTATGTTATAATGCTACTCTGCTCGGCGGCTACTATGAGACACTTGTTGCACACTGCAATGAGCTAGATGATATTAGACACGGTAAAACATGGTACTCGCGGTAAATCATGAAAATGAGATTTAAACAGTAAGACTTAGTTGAGCTGTATGACAATCATTAAATGTCTAATAAAACACATATTGAAGTGTCTTGGGTGTTTCCATGGTTTCTACAAAATAAAACCATGGTTTCTACCGAAATCAAGGGTAACGCAGGTATGATATCATTGATAGGCGATGCACGGACACGGTCCGTGTTCTGGTTAAAATGGCTTATTTCTCTGCATTTAAACATTCTTGAAAACATTTGGGACAATGCAAGTACACAAGTCAACAAAATATATAACATTGTTCTAGTGGTTTTTGGATATTTTAATCCAAAAATACAAGTTTATCTTACCTTAATTGGATCACTTTAAAAGCACATATACAAACTATAATTCACATTAGTATTAGTTTTATGTCTGATATTATTTAATTCAGATAAAGACGCATTTCTGTCCCTGCAGTACTAGGCTGTAAAAGGCAGATCGGCACAAATCCACAGACTGGAACGCAAGCTGCACCTCTGCAGTATAACTGTAGTAAAGTGCAGATGTAATGTGTAAGCAACCACTCCTAAGCATCACCTTAACAATAACATCAATTTAAAGTTGTTACTTTTACAAATAATTGCAACAGCCTGCTATATCCTAAAATGCGCACAAAGAGCGCTCCCTTTATAATCATTAAGGGGTTGTCATTCATCTCAGTTTATCGTGATCTCACAAAAGTAATCATATAAAGTAAATATGACTGAAGTAATCATATTATAATATAAACTGCACAATTAATCTATTATTTACATTGTGTCTGCACTTTCTTATAATGAGAGGATTCACGAGCGTGCAGAACTCAAGAGTCAGCATCGAGCTCTGAGTGGATTTTGACTGATTGGCTCTGATTGGCCATTGCATTCAAGAGATCAACGGACATGTCTGTGATTGGCCGTAACCATGTCTTGAACATTGAACCAAAGTTTTTTTTTTTTTCATCTGATTGCCCATCATTGTGACATATAGACCAGCCTAAAAAATTACACTTTTAAACTGTCTGCCATTCTAACAACAAACAGAGTGGTGAGCAGCATTAAGAAATATCAAATATTGGGGGTGAATTGGGCCATTTCCAAACAGAGTGGTGCAGGTATGACATCACTTTGTAAGCCAAAACGCAGAAGCGAGTTAGCATTTTAGCACTTCCAGTTCCCTCGTCCCGAAGTCAATGGGCTTTTTGAATGGGATTTTGGTTAAACAGCTGAAATAATGTCTGTGGTGAACACAAGCTCAAGACACTTTCACATTTTATTTTACAACATAAAATACATCAGTATTACCCCACCTCGTGATTTTTTGACGCTGTCACGAGTCTCGAAAAAGGTGGCTAAATAGGACAAGTGGTAACAAGTGGCTAAATAGGACTACAGAAGCTGTCGAGGAGATTAAACGTCATCACGCTGAAAAGGTAACCTCGGCCCGCTTTTACAGCCTCATGCTCATAATTGTGCTCTTATAAACTAGTCCAAATCAAACGTTCTGGGAAAATGTTTTGAGATAAAAACTGGAAGCGTTGTCCGAACTGTTGACGTTGTAATCGCGGGACCGTGGTGTAGTCCTTTTATTGCCTACCTTTAGCTTTTTACTTCTGGCGACTGCATTTAAGCTTAAAAATTAATAAAGTTGTTTTCATCTGTGATAATTACCTTGATGGACAAAACGTGTAATTATCATAAACTTGTGTTGATCACAGAGCTTGTTTTTAGCGAGAATCCAAAAGCCTATGGGAAAATCCTATTGAGTTTTTCTCAAGGGAACCAGTGTGATGCTAACTGACGGTCGGCCTACAAAGTGATGTCATACCTGCACCATTGTATAATTGGGGAGGACCTGTCCCCCTCAATGCCTTTGCCCTGCTAAACGCTGCAAAAAACATGTCAATAGAAACCTCTGGCGCTTTCCAGAGTGCAAACACAAACGCACTGGAGTAGGGCTGCAACGACGCCAAATCTGTTTCGGCAATATGATGTTATTGCAGTTTCAACTAAAGATGCTCTTGCTTTCTATAGCACTGAGTCTACTTGTCCAGAGACAAGTAAGTGGGAATCTCCACACATAGCAAAGCAAACCTTTCATTTGAGTTGCGTATTCTTAAAGGTGAAAGTGAAACTGACATGTGAAGGCCAAGTATGGTATCAAATAAATTGTCATTCAAATCATTCAATCAGGAGACAAAACCTGCATTCATGTGAAGAAATGGCCAAATCAACACAATATGTTGAAGATCTCAATTATTCAACAAATTAAAATGATGCAATAGCTTAGCTGTGATGTCTCAGTGATTTATGTCTCAATGAAATATCAATACGAACTAAATAATATTTATCGGGGCAGTGTTTGTCATCTTCACCCCTCCCAAACTCTTTAACTTTTTCCGGTGCTAAAAACAAAAGTCTATCCTACTAGTCATCACAGTGACCAAAAGATTCGTTTTGGTCACTGTGATGTGTTTGTTTGGTCACTGCTATCATTTTGATGCACAGAAGCAGGTACAGTCAATCATGTTGTAGAGGAATCAAACATCTATATTTTTTAGTTAGGAACTGTTGTTGTCAGGTATGTTCGTCTGCGAATATTAAGTCCCCAGTATAAAAACCTGGACACGCCCTCGGAAATATACAACAGTGATTATATTTTTTTAAATCCTATAGCATTCACAGTACAAGTAAAAAACCACAAAGGGCAGACAAATTCACTTAGCAAAAGCAAAAAGCTGTAAGAACATCTCATAACCAGCAAAACTGCTTTCTCAAGCTCAAATCTAATGCTGAACAGTTTTCATCGAAACCACAAGTCCACACATGTCCCATAAGACACTGGCCTGAATGAAACAGCAATAATTGTTAATTACAAGACAAGACCTCACTGCAGGAAGACAAAACTGTGTGCGTTCCAAACATGTACACGCTGACAACAAAGGCAGATTGTAGAAGAATATAGTTTGTCAATGACAACGAGTGAGGTGACATCTTTCTCACTGACTGACATGGCAAACATGTCCATGTCTAAAATCTCCACATTGACAAGCCAGATACACTTCAATATAACATATTTTCTAAATACATTCACTCGCGCTTAAAGGGATAGCTCACCAAAAAAATTTAAATTCTGTCATCATTTACTCACTCTTATGTTGTTCCAAGCCTGTACAAATATCTTTCTTCCGCTGAACACAAAAGAAGATATTTTGAAAAATGTTAGTAACCAGACCATTGACTTGCCATTGACTTGTTGTTAGTCGATGGCTACCTTCTGACTCGTTACCACCATTCTTCAAAATATCTTCTTTTGTGTTCAACAGAAGTGAGAACAACAGGAGTAAATGTAAATGATGACAACATTTTCATTTTGGGGTGAACTATCCCTTTAAATGAAGGATATTCATTATATTTTTTAAAAGCTCCAAACGTTTTCAGAATGGTTGCAGGTGTAGACATCCTTCTATAATTCTTATAAAATGTCCACATTAACAGGCCAAATGCACTTCAATATGACATATTTCTAAAACACACAGACTAAAGCTGCAATATATTCATGGTAAAGGTCTTTATATTTTTAAAAATCCCCTCAGAAGTCTGTTATAAGTGTACTGGGCATCATTTGAAGACCATTCAAAAACCCCATCGTTCCATAATTAGTCTTCGATCGTTACGTTCTTCCGTTTCAGACATTATCAAATGAAGTAAATATACCCATAAAATACTATATAATATATTATACAGACAAATGCTCTTCTCTGATCAACAGACCTCTCGTCGTGCCATCAGCATCTTCAGAGACTCACGCGCAGCCAAAACAATCTTATATAACTGCCACAAACAAGCAGACACAGCGCGCGAGTATATTAGAGTATAGCGCGCGAGAGAGTATGATTGACGTGTCCATCACGAAAAGTTCCATGACAACGGCAGGTCAGTCAAAACTCGCACGCGCTGGAACTTGTCATGCTTAAACGTCAATCATATTCTTTCGCGCGCTATACTGCACTCGCGTGCGCAGTAACTTTTCAGACCAGAACCGACGCCAATCATTCTCTCTCCCGCGAGCGCACAGAACAGAGAAACAACCTTTCGCTCTTTTAACAACGGACCGCTACCAATAAACTTTTTTCTTCTTCTTCTTCTTCTTCTTCTACGAAATGCAGCTCACCTGACTGGCTGAAATGGGCATTTCAACTTGTAACGGGTATACTTTTCTTCTAAAACCAAAAAAACTTATGTACTCACCTCATTCCAACACTAAATTGAGACGACGACGAAATCCTTGAAATTATCTATATAGCGTTTGGTTACCCGTGGCAACTCTGCGTGCATAAATATATATGTTTATGTTTTACTGATGCAGAAATAAGATAGACTCCTTTTACATACAGTCCACATGTAAAGTTTAGTCTTCGCATCTCTTAACTTCTGCGCGTGCACGTCGCGTTAATTAGACGCACGAAATTCTACCAGCGCGTGACTGATAACTGACAACAACTTTCTTGCATGAACTACAAGCACTGTCAGCGACAACACAGCATCCGAGGAGCAGAACGTATCCTCTGCTTGTTAAAAGTCTGTCCGCGCGCTGTCTTCATTAAAGAGATTCCCCCCCTCATAAATAAAACTTACTTTTCCCTCGCTTGGCTGTCGGACGGTACGTTGTTACTCTTGCCTTTGGCGTACATGCTTGCAGAGAGCTCCGATTGTCACGCACCTGTCAACCCATCACAGCCTCCCCGGACACAACCCCGTCACCATGGTGACTACAGGAGCGATTCCTCTCATTGGACAGAGCGCCGAGAAGGAACGCCCATTTTGTTGGGTAACTAGCGTGAGTGACAGTTACTCGGCCCCGCCCCAACAGAAACACAACCCCTTTCTTATCTCCAGCACTCTGTCTGTGGAACACACACACATACACTCACTCACTTCGTCTTACCCGGCACTGAGGGGAATTTGAAACCGTACTGAGAGGGATTTTAAACAACTGGCTGTTCCCCTCACAAGCAATCACACCCTCTACTGTCACTGGCCAAATTTAAAGTGATATGGCAAATGTGGAGCGGATTCTTCAGCTTCTGTATGTACTGTGGATTGAAATAAGATTATTTGGGTCGTGCAAATCTCTATTCATAAAGTAAAGTGATAAGATAACTAACGTTTTCGCATAATATTTGTTTATCTTCTTAAAAGTTGCTGAATAGCACTATAGCAGTTTAGAGAGCAAAATACAACCTTAATCTGCTTTACTTCTGTGATGATGTTTGTGACAATCAAACATCCCTTATGTATTTTATGAATCAGCTAGTAATGTATTCTGTGTTGGAGAAGACTTGATATTCGCAGACACATGGATTTTAGACCACGTAAAACTAAAGTAGGGCCTGAACCTCCAGACCATGCACTTTATTCTGAAAAATACTTAAAAATGATATATTATATGCATGTATGGTGGATATTTAAAATAAGATATTTATATGACCCAACATTTTGAATCAAAATGGTTACTTTGATGTTTAGAAACTGGAATATTGGCTTCATTTTCTTATGGTAATCTCTGGTTGTGTTTACTCAAAGCTTATATAATCGGACCATAAGAATCTGAATATTCTTGCGCATGTAAACACAGACAATGTGAGTCAACATCAAATCAAAATGGCCTATTTACTTGGGCCTACCTGTTTTACTTTCATAATGCACATTCCTCATATTGTTGTGGATGATTCATTGGTTGTATGATTTTCCAAAGGAAAGAAAATATTTCCATTAACTGATCAAAATACAATACACTTTTCTAAAACGGCTTTCCTTGTCCACCTGTGTCAAGTAGGCCTTAGCTACTCAGCCATGGGTTGATTTCAGAATAGCATACCGGTACTATGGCAGAAATAGTAAGAGTAGTAGGCTATGCTAGTATGCAGGTCAGTCATCGTTTTAGCAAACAACATTATTTCCTGGTAACACACTTTTCGGCACCCAATAAAATCCCTATTTCTTTTTCATTCTTTTTTTAATAACTTGTTTCACACTGGAATACCTAAAATTATGGATGTAAATGGTTGACTTTATACTTTTAATCTTGCCTAGTTGGTTAAATCCTTTCCTACTTACAACATGTTTTTTTCTACAAATTTTTCTAATAACAGAAAAATTTGCTTATAAGTTATAATATTATAAATAATTAGCCATGTCTTAAAGGGATAGTTCACCCAAAAATGAAAATTATGTCATTAATTTCTCACCCTTGTGTTGTTCCAAACGCCTAAACATTCATCAAGGCACACATCAGTTATGATTAATGGAAGCTCAAGCATTTTCGCTTGAAGTGCGAGAACCAATGAGGTTCATTCTTGTGTTATGCAGCACGTTTGAGCTTCTGCGAGAACCAATGAGGTTTGTTCTTGTGCGTCTAGAAGGTTCGGTTGAGCTGTATATGTCCACTGATCAATAATTATATGTGAATAAAAGTAAATTAACCTAAATTAAAGCTGTTCATAAAGTGGTCAAGTCTCGTTAGAAAATTTGGATTACACCGCTCAATTCATATGGATTAGTTTAACGATCTCTTAATGAACTTTTTGAAGCTTCAAAGTTGTAGTAGCGTAGCTGTCAATGGAGGGTCAGAAAGCTTTCAGATTTCATCAAAAAGATCTTCATTTGTGTTCCGAAGATGAACAAAAGTCTTACGGGTTCGTAACATGAGGGTGAGTCATCAATGACAAAATTTTCATTTTGGGGTGAACTATCCTTTTAAATCCTAGATACTTTTTGTTGCTGATGTACCATTAGCTACTATTATGACTTATTTATATTTTAAACTTAGACACTGGATGACCTTTAAGGGTCCTTGTTTGATTCCCTTCCTTCATAATACTAAAATGGCATTTTAAATACACTATGGATCGAAAGGTGGATGCATCATCAAATAGTATGTTATGACTAGAAACTAAAAATGTTATAGCTTTGATAAATGCGTCAAGTCCTTAGTTTGGTAGAAAATCCCTCGTTGTGGACGCTGATCTTTTCTCTCTTCGGTTGTGTATATTATTTTGGCGAATGTTTTAACTGCTGTCTGTCCTCTAATGTCTGCGCTGTGCTTTTTCCCCCAAAGTGGGCGGCTTGAAACCGCCTGTGCTGAATAACACTGGCTGTTCCGTTTCTCCCCCTCCGCGATCAGGATCCCGGAAGTAGCCGAGTGAGATCATGGTAAGACAGACCGATAGAGCAGTTTGCGCTGCTGTGGATGTTCTTTATGACAGTTCCGAGTCATGCAGCATAAATTTAACATATCAGGCAGTCGTTTTAGAAATTATACCAAAGTCAAAGAACGTGCATTTCAGTTACCACAGCAACGTTGCTGCTGACTTTATAAATAGGGGCTTTCGAGTGCTGCACGGTTGAAGTGACACGAGCGCTGATGCTCAAACTGTTATTTTTTTAGTTTATCTTTATTTGCGCTGTAGTATTCGAGCTCAGCTCAATCAAGACGCCATTTAACGCTTTATGTAACTTAAGTATCAGTAAAGGGTGTTCCCTGAAAACATGAGCGGATTCAGGCTATAAAGTTTCAAGAGGCTGCCGTCATAGTTGAGTTGTCTTGAAAATACAACAACATTGACATTTTGAAGTCAAAGAGTTTAAATGTGATTTGTGCAATTTTTTGATGATAAAATACGCCCCATACAAGTTTAAATCTTAAATAAACTAGAAACAATATGTTAATCTACCAAATAGTGGAAATACTGTTATTATGTACAGGCTTTTGTTGTCAAACAGTAAGAGTAAAAAAGCGTTACAAAAATGTAAAACTTTTCATGCATTTTGGACGTTTACACGACAACAGCGTTTTGGGGGCCTGAAAAAAATGTAAATTGTGAAAAAAGGTTTTCAAAGTGCACGTTTTTTTGAAAACGATACTGTTATAGTCTCTGTGTAAACTACAAAAATGTGAATTTGTGAAAATAGTGATGTCATTATGTGTTCAGTCTATAGACGCTATGGTGTCTTTAAAAGTGTCCTTGCCAACTACTGACATGGCATGCATAACACACCATTTTTTTGTTGTTTTCGCGGATCTGTGTGAGTGGATCGTTTTGACAATGGTGCCGTGTCTGTAACCGAAAAATGCGAAGGAAAATAATTTCTGTTTTTAGTGCATCGTTGTTGTGTAAACCTACACTTAGGCGTTGATGGTGTTGCCATATAAATGCATAATTCCCAGTCCGAGGATGTGAATAGAGTAGAATGTCATGTTGCGTAATTACGACATGACGTGAATGCAGCACAACATTGATTGACAGTGACCAATGCCTGAGTGGGCGATACTATCTTTTTGTGAAAACAGTTGTATCTTAGTAGTACTGAATTTGATGAAGTGCAGTCTTTATAGATGCGTAACTGTGTAAATTTTTGAGTATGAGTTCTCTGCGGAACAAGAGTGGGTGTTTCTAAATTAGTGGGTGTTTTCAAACTGATGGGTGTTTATACATCAAGCAATGAAAATGATCCCCTTCACCCGACCCCACCCCTACACCCTACCCACACTGTGACGTGGGCAAATCAGGTAACACAGTTGAAACCATCCCTCTGTTTATGGCCACACCCTGATGAGGTAACTCCTATTACTAACCTGCAGAGACATATACTTGAAATTTTTTGAGAATTGGATCCTCCCACTGCTCACCCCTCCCTTTCGAAGCACATAGAGAAGCTACGGTGGCCGACAAAGATGTCGTCGTCTGAGACAGCAGAGAGTGACTATAGCGCTCTGTAGAGTAGTTTGTCCGTTTAGGGCAAGGGGGTAATCCAGCCCCCGGCAAGCATACCTTCCATTGCTAACCAAGCCATCACCTGCTGTTAGCATCCCATTGACTCCCATTCATTTTGGTGTCACTTTGACAGTGAATAACTTTACATCTGAGGCGTTTAAAGACTCCAATTGTCCATTGTTTATTTCTAAAGAGACACGACAATGTATAAACGGCTCCATCACCTTGTATCATACTCTATCGTCCCGTAGAAGCCGTTTTTGTAAAAAATAGGCTAACGATTGCGTCATAACCAATGCGACTCTGTCGCCCAGTAGAGAAATTACCGTGTAGGCAGGAGGAGAAGCTCGCAGGCAATCTTTTACGGTCTATGAGGCAATCGGGGGGACGTGGAGGCATAAATTCCGATAAAGGCAAGGGAGAAGCATGGGGAGAAGCCCATAGAGAGCCAAAAGCAACGGGACAAAATATTTAATCAACGTGATTCAGATTTCATTTTTCACAACTACTAGAGGACTTACACCTGTCAGACAGGTTGCGTACGTCACATCTACGTCGTCAAGCTCAGTCTGAGTCTGCGCAGTACGCTCAGCCATCAGGAAGTAAGTGCTTCTAATTGACTTCAATTCTCTCCATTGAAGTCTATGGGATCGCTGTGTCCATTTCTTTTACTGTATATGGTTTAGGGCTACTGTAGAAACATGGTGGCGCAAAATGGCGACTTCACTCTAAGGGGACCCGCCGTGTATGGAGATAGAAATGGCTCATTCTTAGGTAATAACAACTGTTAATTATGTAAGGTCTTTATACACCACTGAAAACAGTTATGTATATTATATTACATTTCTGTCAATAGATCCTCATAAATATTACACACTGCACCTTTAAGTATGCAAATGTGTACTTTAAATACATTCCCGTACATTCCCGTTCCCGTACTATATTTGCCATATTGACCTATGACATACTAACAACAACCATGAAAATCATTTTTATGCATTACTTCTTTGGTCATATGAAATGTATGTAAAATTGGACATACAATAATGGTGCTTCACATTTTGTCATATTTATTAAATACCATACACTCTAAAGGCCTGTCCACACCAAGAACTATAACGATAACTATAGTGGCATTCACACCAGCTCTGTTTATTCTAAGTGTGCGCTGCGGTTTTGACATCTGCCAAATTAAATTCGAGCTTGTTAAAGCAGGACGGATTCTGATTGGCTGTCAATGTTTTTATCATCTATCAGCTGGAAAAAATCCTTCTGAAAGTGATTCCAACAATATCGTTTCTCTGTGACATTATTACTATAGTTGTGGTGTGGATTCTTTTCATATTTAGAATGACTTATCTACATATTAGCTATATATTTACAGCTATTGTCATAATCTTTGTCCTTGGTCTGAATGGGCCCTAAGAATGGTCCATAAAAATAGGGCCCAGTGTACCGTAAATATGATTTATTTATTTTAGTATTATTTTTATGGTTAAACATTTTTTTACAGGTTTTTTTTAATCCTGTATTTTGAATAACACATTGCACTGTGTGGTGTTTTACTGTTAAAGAAAATGTACACAAACTTAACACAAAGAAAATGACCTAGTACCTTTAATGTTTTGCTACAGTTTTTTAATCAGTTACTTCAGAAATTAGAACACACAATATTTCAGGCAAGTGAAAAAGTCTACGGTTGTCAAGAAATAAACCATCTTTTTGAGTTCACTCTTCACAAGTTTGCGTTTAACGAGAATGTGGCTCATCCAATCTGAATTAAGATTTGGTAGTACATACTTAGTTATTTAAAGAATTGTTCTTTCCCTACTTGTCAGAATGGGGCTATAGCTAGACACAGACACTGCTAGTCAACTCAAGTGTGTGCACATTTTGTTTATTGAGTCACATGCTGTAATTAATCAAGCCATGTTGTGTCCATTTAGTTTGGAGTTGTAGATGCTCACTAAAGCGGCTGATCAATGAAGATGTGAATAAATGGGTTTGTTTGATGTTTCTCATTTCTGCTTGCTCACGCAGAGGGGGTGAAAGAGGCACGAGCAGGAAAGGGCCACTTAGGGAATCAACCGTTTCCTCAGAGTAATTGAAGCCAGAGCCTCTGTTATGATGCAGCAGCCTAAAGTTGTGATGGAATTTGTGTTTCAGCATTTTCAAATCTGCCTGTGGATTTGCTGAGAGAACTTAAAGTGAGCATAGAATTGTCTTAATACAGATTCCTGGTGTAGTTGTGCACGATCAGCATAACTGCATGTTATCCAAATGGCCGTTTGGATCACGATCCAATCAATTCCTGATGGATTACATCAAGATGTGGCCTTATCTTATCTCAAATCCTAATGTTGTGAATGCCGTTTCATGTCGACTTTATGATGTAAATGTCAACAGTGATATTCGTTTTTGGAGAGTTGAAGTCATCTTTGGTTATTAGACATTTAAATGTGGCTTTTCTTATCCTCAGATGGCAGGTGAGAAAAACCCTGCGTCATGTTACTTGGATGAAAGGACCTTCCGGCTTCGCTGTCAGCTCTTTCTCCAACACTCCGAGACCATCCAGGATGGCTGGAGCTGGGAGCAGATCAAGGTGAAGTGAATGTTTGAGTAACTCCACAAAGTCTGGGCCTACTTGTTATCCTCAGAGGTTTAGAATGAAAGAAGGAACTTCTAAGGGTGAATCTCACAAAACATGTCAAGAAAGAGTTTTATTTTGAAGATGAAGAAAATTAAGCCTGTTTTTAGAATTTCTCTCTCAATATTCTCATTATTTTTTAACTCTTGTTAGGTTCTCAATGCAATTGTTAATTGTAATACAACTTTTTTTTCCCTTTTTTTTTTTTACACATTATATTTACATTACATTACATATTTGCACTTCTCATATACTTTTATCCAAAAGCTACTTACAATAGAGAAACAAAAGCATTACATTTTTACTCAAAGTGGACCTATTATGATTTTGTACATTTTTAACTTTCTTCAGTTACGAAGCACAAAGTCACTCCAAAGGGAGTTATTCTCTTTATCAGAGTACTCTGTTTCTGAACCTTGATTGTTCAGAAACCGTTCAAACTTGATTTTGAACAAAACAGGCTTTGTTCAAAAGCCTTGATTGTAGTGTTGATTTTTCCCTCCGGAAACAAACATGTCACAATATTCCTCATTTAAATAATTCCCGCCCAAGGTTTGAGCAAAAAAAAGGGACGAGGCCTGGTTGAGTTAGTTAATAGTGTGTTGAAACTCGCAGTTATGGTAAGGGGGTGTGGCATTCCGAAACACACTGGAAGCGGCTGACCAATCAGAACACATTGCGCTTTCTGGAAGGAGGCAGACCGGAACTAAAAAGAGTGTTACTGACAGACTAGGAAAAGAGGTGCTGCCTGTAACAATGTCAAATATATGTGTAAATAATGTGTTTTTCAACATTCAAGCCTATTCTAGTTAACCCCAAAAAACAAAATCAAGCATAATATGACCTCTTTAAAAATTGCATTAAAAGCTAGTGCTACCATACTACAAATGCATGCACATTTTTTTAAAGTGTATAAAGGGGTCATGAACTTTATTACTTCATAATGTTTCCTGAGGTGCTCTTATAATGTTAATATGATTTGTACCAAAACATTGTCACAATTTAAAATTAAATGGCGATTTTTCTATCCTGATTTTGAGACAAATATCTCTCTGAACTTGAATAATTACACATCAGAAATCAGTGATTTCTGGCATTAGAATAAACATTTTTTTTTTTTTTACCCCTTTTAATCACCTTTTTGTCTGCACTATTTGAGTTGAATTGGTCCTGCAGTGCACACAAAAATGTGTGTTGATCATAACAATATTATAATTTTTTGATTTAGATTTTAGATTAATCGCATCCAAATTAAGTTTATGTTCACATAATATATATGTGTGAACTGTGTATAATTATTATGTATAAATACACACACATGCATGTATATATTTTAGAAACATTTGTTATATTTATATATAAAATATTTATATTTATATATAATATAAATTATATAAATATAATATATATGTATATACATGCAAATATTTTTTAAATACATATACATGAATGAGTGTGTATTTATATATACATAATTATACACCGTACACATACTGTACATATATTATGAGCTTTTATTTTGGATGTGATTAATCGATTGACTGCACTATTTTATTAATAAAAGTTTTGGCTGAAGTATGTCCCAGATATGTTCTTGACAGGTTTCCTGAGATTCATTAGGTGTTTCTTTTTACATGCCAGTGTTTTATGGTAATCTGGTGTTGGTTGTGACTTGACTTTGTTCCAGTGCTCTGATGAAGGCTTCATGAAGAAGACTGTTCTCATCCCTGTAAAATCAAGCGTGTTACACAAACAGCATGGGGCTTTCATGCAGGCTGAAAACATGGACCTTCTGACAGATGACTTGCAGGTAAGACGAGTATCACTTTTGCTCATTCTTAGGATTAGTGATCTGAACAACCCCTAACATTAAGTACTGACCTCTGACGAGTACGTCATTTCGTTTGACCCATTTTGGTCATAAGCATACTGTCTCTGAACTGGGGGTGGTTCTTGGGTGGAATGAGCCAGTCCATATATATTATAAATGCTTACAAAATGGGCCACCAAAAACGAAGACTGACCTAAGTGTTTCCCCACATACTGAATCAATTACCTGAAGGAAACACTTTAACTAAATCCTTGCTTTATAACCGTGCCGGGTATAGTTTTGGAAAAACATGCTAATGTTGGCATACTCTTTTATGTGACTGTTAAGATGTTTATGCTCTTTTGTCCATCCGGGTGTTTTACACACACAATCGTTTAGCTTTGTCTGCACACTACATGCTTTTCCATTTGGGGAAAAAATGGTTGTGAGTGACATCTTTAAACTTGAAAGAGTATGCTTAATTTTTTTAAAAACAATCTTTGAAGTTAGTATCAGCTAAATATTTTGATTGGTATGTCTAAATGATCTCCAAAATGGGGGTTGTGCCTTGTGGCTGATTTTTTCTTTACCTCCACTCTCAGCCCATTTCATTAGTAAACCCTTCCGGCTGATTGCAAATGACTCGACTTTTTGCATATTTACATTCAGCTCACACACACTAGGGAAGACTCGACACCGTCTCCTTTCATGAAGGAGATTTTGCCATATTTCAGTGCCATTGGAGAGCAGTTTTTGTTTTTATGAAGCAACTGATTATAATGCAATCCTTTCATCAATATTCTGTGGTTAGGGCTGGTCAGTCACACTAATTATTTAATGATATTTACTATTATATTTTATAGTATTTGTTGTGAAATAGTTACTCTGAGTAAAGAAATGCTATCATCTGCAAAGGTAGCCAAATTGCTTAGGAAACATAACTGGTGAAATTAAAAGCTCCTTAAAATCACTGTGATTATTCACAAAGTTTATATTATATTTAATATATATGAGTCAAGATCTGCTAAGGGGTAATTAAATGTAACAAATTATGTAACAATATACCATAATTTAATGGAAAATTAAACAACATTTTTCAGATAGTATCAAACTACATTTGATAAAAATCACCTGTCAAGTTTATAATATATATTACATATAAGAGTCATATATATACTCATATGAGCATATTAGAGTCATATTGGGCGACTACAGATACTTACCTCCAGATCTCACGTTTAACACTTCATCTGTTGTCAAAATGATGGGAAAAAAAAGATCAGTCAAGAATAGAAAATTATTGCATAAAAAGTCCATCAAAATCAACACTGAATGATGTTCACTAAGCTGGTGAAGCTTTTTCAAATTTGGTCCCTGTCTATCTCTTTAGAATGCAGTGTAAAATATTTTGCTCAGTTCCGTGATCATTTGGATTCATTTTCAGCGAGTGAATGTGGTGTTGTCAAAAGTACAGAGCGCGATACCAAGTTGGTACTGAAATTTTGTGCTGTTGAGCTGGAATCATCGGATTTGTCTGTGATTGGCTAAAATGATCTAAGCACGGAAGCTAATTCTTATAAACACACACATGCATGTACACTCACCTAAAGGATTATTAGGAACACCATACTAATACTGTGTTTGACCCCCTTTCGCCTTCAGAACTGCCTTAATTCTACGTGGCATTGATTCAACAAGGTGCTGAAAGCATTCTTTAGAAATGTTGGCCCATATTGATAGGATAGCATCTTGCAGTTGATGGAGATTTGTGGGATGCACATCCAGGGCACGAAGCTCCCATTCCACTACATCCCAAAGATGCTCTATTGGGTTGAGATCTGGTGACTGTGGGGGCCATTTTAGTACAGTGAACTCATTGTCATGTTCAAGAAACCAATTTGAAATGATTCAAGCTTTGTGACATGGTGCATTATCCTGCTGGAAGTAGAAATCAGAGGATGGGTACATGTTGGTCATAAGGGATGGACATGGTCAGAAACAATGCTCAGGTAGGCCATGGCATTTAAACAATCCCCAATTGGCACTAAGGGGCCTAAAGTGTGCCAAGAAAACATCCCCCACACCATTACACCACCACCACCAGCCTGCACAGTGGTAACAAGGCATGATGGATCCATGTTCTCATTCTGTTTACGCCAAATTCTGACTCTACCATCTGAATGTCTCAACAGAAATCGAGACTCATCAGACCAGGCAACATTTTTCCAGTCTTCAACTGTCCAATTTTGGTGAGCTTGTGCAAATTGTAGCCTCTTTTTCCTATTTGTAGTGGAGATGAGTTGTACCCGGTTGTAGCCCATCCACCTCAAGGTTGTGCGTGTTGTGGCTTCACAATTTTTTTGCTGCATACCTCGGTTGTAACGAGTGGTTATTTCAGTCAAAGTTGCTCTTCTATCAGCTTGAATCAGTCGGCCCATTCTCCTCTGACCTCTAGCATCAACAAGGCATTTTCGCCCACAGGACTGCCGCATACTGGATGTTTTTCCCTTTTCACACCATTCTTTGTAAACCCTAGAAATGGTTGTGCGTGAAAATCCCAGTAATTGAGCAGATTGTGCTTAAATCACCTTTCTTTCGCATTCTGACATTCAGTTTGGAGTTCAGGAGATTGTCTTGACCAGGACCACACCCCTAAATGCATTGAAGCAACTGCCATGTGATTGGTTGATTAGATAATTGCATTAATGAGAAATTGAACAGGTGTTCCTAATAATCCTTTAGGTGAGTGTGTATTTTATATATAATATAATATGATAATTATACACAGTACACACATATATTATGTAAACACAGACTTTTTTTTGGGATGCGATTAATCACAATTAATCGACTGCCCAGCACTAGTTTTTAGGTCTAATATTCCATAATATTCCGATAACCAGCCTAAGTTTTTGACAGACGTGATATCGTGCGTAAGGGTTGAATTAAGTTGGATTTTTGGGTAATTATAAAACATGCTGGAGACATTCAAAATGCTTTTTGCGTTGTTTATTATACTTCTTTTACGGACTGAAGTTTATTTTGTGGCTTAAATCAATTACATGTTACTCAGAGACCTGTTTGGCTTGTCAAAAATGTTACATTAGCTGCCACAAATTGAAAATTATTTCTTCTTTTTTTTTAACCAGGAAGGGAGTAGTTTTCATCCTCAAAGTATTGTCTCTTGAAACTAAAATATTTTATTTAAACCCATGAAAATGCAGATTCTGTTGTAAATAATAGTGAAAAATCCCTTTTTTCCTCTCCATTGTTAGTATATTTTGACTTTCATATTATATAAACAAAATCACTGAGGATGTATAATAATTTTTTCATATATTGTGCCTTTTTATCGTGACTTTTAAGCACATTTCTCTGCAGATGCTCATAATTGTAATGCAAAAAGACATTTTATATTATTTAAATTGTAAAGTATTGATATTTCATTTTGTAATAGGATATGTGTTGTACATTGTAAGTACAGAAACAACTTGACTGTATAATGTCCCAATTCATTACAGTACTACGAATTTTGAAGGGAAATGAGCTTAAATCTTAACAAGAAATCTTGATAGTACTAAAAATACTGAAAATACCAAAAAAATATTTGGAAAATGTGTTTTGGAAAATGGTGTTTCTAAGGCATCCGTGTGAAAATACCCGTTTGGAACCTTTATTTTTAAGCTTGTATTCTAGATTTATTCATCGCTGATAAATTACTGACACACCGAAGCAAAAAGACCAGCATTGTCTTTAGTGATGCCAGCTCAACATCAGCATCTCCTTTGTTCACTCCCCAACATTCTGAAGTCTCATGTGCAGTCGTGCCACAGCGCACGTCACCTGACATGCCCTGCATAAAAGAACATTTAGAAAACTTGACCTTGGTAAAGACTGTTCGGCAGCAAGCAGTAGCTTGCAGGCTAAAAGAGAGTCTCTTTTTTTTCCATTGTTCATGAAAGGAAGAAAAAAAAATACAGAAAGATCTGTGGAAGATTAGGGTAACAGGACTGCTTTTTTTCTTTTTTGTGGCATCCTGTTTTGAGTGGTGGAATTCTTTTAGGGAGTGAATAAATGCCTCACTCAACAAAAATCCATCAGGGTTAACCCTTTCAGTTCCACACACCTGATTTCTGTGGAGCTATGCTCAATGTTACTCTTTGTCTATGAGCACCTGTACAGTCGTGGTCAAAATTGTTGGCACGCCTGGTAAATATGATCAAATATGGCTGTAAAAAAATTAATCTGCATTGTTTATCCTTTTGATCTTATATTCAAAAAATTCACAAAAATCTAACCTTCCATTGAAGTAAAAGAATTGAACATGGGGGGTAAATCACATTATGAAATAAATGCTTTTCTCCAAAACACGTTGGCCACAATTGTTGTCACCCTTTTATTAAATACTTTTTGCAACCTCCTTTCACCAAGATAACAGCTCTGAGTCTTCTCCTCTAATGCCTGATGAGTTTGGAGAAACCTGACAAGAGATCAGAGACCATTCCTCTATACAGAATCTCTCCAGATCCTTCAGATTCCCAGATCCATGTTGGTGCTTCTTCTCTTCAGTTCAGCCTCTCATTCTCTTTAGGGGTCAGGTCAGGGGACTGGGATGGTCATGACAGAAGCTTCATTCTGTGTTCAGTGACACATTTGCGTGTTGATTTTGATGTTTGTTTTGGATCTTTGTCCTGATGGAAGAGCCAACCACGGCCAATTATAAGATTTCTAGCAGAGGCCGTCAGGTTTTGATTTTTTATCTGTTGGTATTTGCTAGAATCCATTATACCATGTGTCTGAACAAGATGTCCAGGACCTCCAGCAAAAAATAGGCCCTCAACGTTAAAGTTCCAGCTGTATTTTTAGCCGTGGGCATGGGGTACTTTTTATCCCTGTTTGCAAAACCCTTCTGGTAGATTTGCTGCCAAAAAGCTCTTTTTACAGTTCATCTGAACACAGAACCAGGTCCCGTTTGAAGTTCCAGTTGTGTCTGACCACTGAATATGCTGGAGTTTGTTTCTGGATGAGCGAGGAGGATTTTTCTTGAATCCCTCCCAAACAAAATGTGATATAGGGGTTTGTTTGATTTTTTATTTTTTTTTTGGCTTTCTGACCCCAAGACTCAACTAATCTCTGTGATTCTCCATCCTCCTCGCTGTGCATTAGGACAATATAGACACGCGTCCTCTTCCAGTCAGATTCAAAACATCTTCAGTTGATTGGATCTTCTTAATTATTTCCCTGATGGTGGAAATGTTTTGTTTTTTTAATGCTTTAGCTATTTTCCTACAGCCACTTTCTATTTTGTGAAGCTCAACAATCTTTTTCTGCACATCAGAACTATATTCTGTGTTTTTACTCATTGTGATGAATGGTTAAGGGAATTTGGCCTTTGTGCTTCCTTATATTTATACTTCTGTGAAACAAGACGTCATAGCTAGACAATTTCATGTTCCTCGTCACCCTGGTGTGCTAAAAAATGTAAATATTAATGGGAATACACTTCAGAGATATTTTACTCATAACATTTTTAAGGGGTGCCAACAATTGTGGCCAACGTGTTTTGGAGAAAAGCATTTATTACATAATGTGATTTACCCCCCATTTTCAATTCTTTTACTTCAATGAAAGGTTAGATTTTTGTGAATTTTTTAAATAAAAGATCAAAAGGATAAACAATGCAGATTTATTTCTCACAGCCATATTTGATCATATTTATCAGGGGTGCCAACAATTTTGACCACGACTGTACATGAAGGGGCCAATAAACATGAATAATCGTCCTTCAGTATGTTTGTAGACAGCAGAATATGCTTTTCTCTCTTTATCTCCGAGAGAGAGAGAGTGTGTGTGTGTGTGTGTGTGTGTGTGTGTGTGTGTGTGTGTGTGTGTGTGTGTGTGTGTGTGTGTGTGTGTGTGTGTGTGTGTGTGTGTGTGTGTGTGTGTGTGTGTGTGTGTGTGTGTGTGTGTGTGTGTGTGTGTGTGTGTGTGTGTGTGTGTGTGTGTGTGTGTGTGTGTGTGTGTGTGTGTGTGTGTGTGTGTGTGTGTGTATATGATATGATATGATATGATAAGATAATTGTACACAGTACACACATATTATGTAAACACAGACTTTTTGGGGGGATTTGCAAACATTAGGTTTTATGTTTTTGAAAGAAGTCTCTTATACTCAAGCCATCATTTATTTGATCAAAAATACAGAAAAAACTGTAATATTGTGATATTTTGTTACAATTTAAAATAATGGATTTCCATTTTAAGTGATACTGATGAAAATTCAACTTTGCATCACAGAAATGAATTACATTTCAAAGAACGGTATATTAAAATAGAAAAAACTGGTTCAAATTGTAATTATAATTATATTGTAATTATTTGATATCTTTTATATAAAAAGTTTTATATATTAAAAATAATTATATATATATATATATATATATATATATATATATATATATATATATATATATATATATATATATATATATATACATACACAGGTCCTTCTCAAAAATTTAGCATATTGTGATAAAAGTTCATTATTTTCCATAATGTAATGATAAAATAAAACTTTCATATATTTTAGATTCATTGCACACCAACTGAAATATTTCAGGTCTTTTATTGTTTTAATACTGATGATTTTGGCATACAGCTCATGAAAACCCCAAATTCCTATCTCAAAAAATTAGCATATCATGAAAAGGTTCTCTAAACAAGCTATTAACCTAATCATCTGAATCAACTAATTAACTCTAAACACCTGCAAAAGATTCCTGAGGCTTTTAAAAACTCCCAGCCTGGTTCATTACTCAAAACCGCAATCATGGGTAAGACTGCCGACCTGACTGCTGTCCAGAAGGCCATCATTGACACCCTCAAGCGAGAGGGTAGGACACAGAAAGACATTTCTGAACGAATAGGCTGTTCCCAGAGTGCTGTATCAAGGCACCTCAGTGGGAAGTCTGTGGGAAGGAAAAAGTGTGGCAAAAACGCTGCTCGAGAAGAGGTGACCGGACCCTGAGGAAGATTGTGGAGAAGGACCGATTCCAGACCTTGGGGGACCTGCGGAAGCAGTGGACTGAGTCTGGAGTAGAAACATCCAGAGCCACCGTGCACAGGCGTGTGCAGGAAATGGGCTACAGGTGCCGCATTCCCAGGTCAAGCCACTTTTGAACCAGAAACAGTGGCAGAAGCACCTGACCTGGGCTACAGAGAAGCAGCACTGGACTGTCGCTCAAATTTTGCATGTCATTCGGAAATCAAGGTGCCAGAGTCTGGAGAAAGACTGGGGAGAAGGAAATGCCAAAATGCCTGAAGTCCAGTGTCAAGTACCCACAGTCAGTGATGGTCTGGGGTGCCATGTCAGCTGCTGGTGTTGGTCCACTGTGTTTTATCAAGGGCAGGGTCAATGCAGCTAGCTATCAGGAGATTTTGGAGCACTTCATGCTTCCATCTGCTGAAAAGCTGAAGGAAGATGGAGATGAAGATTTCGTTTTTCAGCACAACCTGGCACCTGCTCACAGTGCCAAAACCACTGGTAAATGGTTTACTGACCATGGTATTACTGTGCTCAATTGGCCTGCCAACTCTCCTGACCTGAACCCCATAGAGAATCTGTGGGATATTGTGAAGAGAAAGTTGAGAGACGCAAGACCCAACACTCTGGATGAGCTTAAGGCCGCTATCGAAGCATCCTGGGCCTCCATAACACCTCAGCAGTGCCACAGGCTGATTGCCTCCATGCCACGCCGCATTGAAGCAGTCATATATAATAGACAGTCCATGACAAAAGTTGTGTCGCTTATCTATTTTGTAGAAACACCTGCTATTAACCTGACTTTTAATTCATCAATTGGTGTTAGAAATAGCTCATATGAAAAGCTAAAACCTTCCCAAATGATGTTTAATTCACTGAAATAAATTAGTTTCACTGAAAAAACATTTATCATTTAATCAAGACAGAAAGGTCAAATTTTGGCAAGACAAAAGTTTTGTCGCCTATACAGAAATTGAACAAATTTACTACAAATACAAAAATATGTCAGCAAATAAGTAGTGGTGCTGTGAGATCCAAATTTAATATCTTGTATGACTTCTATGAGCTTGTAGGACTGCATCCATGCGGTTTGGCAATATATATATATATATATTATTGATGAAGTCATCAGGAAAAGCAAAGAAATGTAATGTTGTGCATGCCTCCCAGAGTTCATCAATATTCTTTGGTATCGTCTTCCATGCTTCCTCTTTCATCCTACCCCACATGTGCTCAGTGATGTTCATGTCTGGTGACTGGGCTGGCCAATCCTGGAGCATCTTGATCTTCTTTGCCTTGAGGAACTTTGATGTGGAGATGGATGTATGCGATGGAGCACCATCCTGCAGCAGAATTTGGCCACTTTTATGGTTGGGAATATGAGAGGTAGCTAAGATTTCTTGGTATTTTAGACTATTGATGTTGCCTTTCACACAGCAGATCTCTCACACACCCCCATACTGGATGTAACCCAAGACCATGATTTTTCAACCACCAAACTTCACTGTTTTCTGGGTGAATCACTGATTCGACCATGGAGGCCATTTCGAGACAGAATCCGACAAACTGTTCTAATTTGCCACAAGGACTTTAGGTGACCAGGTCTTGTGGAGCTCTGCTGCTGTGGAAAATGGGCTGGCCTTGGATTTTCGAGCCAACAAACGGTCCTCTCGAGCAGTTGTCATAAACGTCTCCAGTCTCTTCAAATCTTTTTTTTATCCTCTGTACTTGACGCTGAGACACTTTGAAGGTGTCTGCCACATCAGCAGAGGATCTGGTCTTCAGCCTCTTGATAATCAAACTTTAGTCTCAGGGTGAATCTTAGGCATGTTTGCACAGGTCTAGTTGCAGTTGATGTGAAGGTCTAGTGTACTGGGGTTCTTTTATACACACCTGAGATCTAATTGATCCATTATTAGTCACAGGTGAAGCTCATATGACAAGGCGACAACACCTATATCTTTGACTCAATTGACTCAAATTCACTCAATGGGCTTTACCAAGCTGTGAATATTAGAATATTTTTTGACAGTTTCATTTTGCACTGAAACATTATTACAAAAGCTGTTGGGATTAAAATGAGCCATTTCTTGTAAAAAAAATCTTGATAAGAAATATATTTCAGAGGCACTTCAGGTCAATTTGTACACAAGCTACAAGACTTTTGTCAAGGTGTGTGTGTGTGTGTGTGTGTGGGCATGTTTTTGTGGAATATCAGGACACAAATGTGTATAATGACATGGGTATGACATAGGTATTACAAAAAGAGGGTGAAATATGAGGACGTTCCCCATGTCCTCACTTTTCAAAATGCTTATAAATCACACAGGATGAGGTTTTTTTCACAGAAAGTAAACTGCGCAGTCTCCTGTGATGGGTAGGTTTAGGGGCAGGGGCAGTGTATGCATTACGCATTAAAATGCATTTGTATGCATTAAAAGTGTATGCATTAAAATGCATTACGCCTATGGAATGTCCCCACATTTCACAAAAACAAACGTGTGGGTGTGTGTGTGTGTGTGTGTGTGTGTGTGTATACTTGATATATGCAATTTACTATTTGCAACTAGCATTGTTTTCTTCCTTTCAGAAAAGACTAATTGAGTCTCGTCCAACCACTAGAGTTTCTCGTAGCTGGTAAATAACTACATTTAAGTAGGGAATCTTTATTTGTTCCTCAAGAGATGCACCCAGAAGCAAAAGGTATTTTAATCCTTTAAGTGCGAAGAATGTAAATGGAATTACTAGGATAATTAAACCCGTAATTAGGGCTTATTTAGGTTAATGAAAGAGCCCATCCTTCATCATCCTCTGAAATTACCCAGCCAAACGCTGGTATTCAGGTAAGAAAGGGGAACGTCTTCTACCCTGCTATTGCGCGTCCAGTATTGATCTTCCTTTTGACAGTGAAAAACGGAGCGTGTATAAAGTGTATACCTGAGCTCATGACTCTGTTAGGTCCTCTTTAGATGATGCTATTTACAGCGTCTGCTGCAGCGTGCCACGCAGCCCTTTGCTTTCCTTGTGTTTGCGGAGTTGAACAGGTGTCGCCGTTTAGCGATTGCACCGTTACATCTGTACACCTGCTTGAATGTACGGCAAACACGGCAGCATTTGAATGACAACAAACGGTGGCGGATGCCAGTTGTTGTTGCTAGAAACACATTTCAAAGTTAATAAACGCCCCTTTTTAAACTTGACCTTTTGAAAATTTTAAGCGTGTTCTGCAGGCGCACGCACACAGCAGCTGAACTTTTGTCCTTTATTTGAATTCCAAATGCAGTCGAAGAGTCAGTTATGCAAAGGTTGAATGAGAGCTGTGAATATTCGTTTTGCTAAACGAGTTCCTACCTGAAATTTAATGCGTTTTCTGCTAGCATATTTGAACTCTTTTATCACATCACACCTAATTTTACACCCTCTAGGTGAGATATTTTACTTTTCAATGCTGGTACTGTTTGGAAAAAGCATGACGTCATTGTTTATTTGACCTGCCTTCCCTCTTTCCAAACTCTTTTATTCCTGACAGACGTCGGATGTGAAACAGTAGTATTGTGTCTCTCAAGACTGCGCTTGTATGGGAGGGAGCAGATGTTATCAGAGAAGGCATGGATGCGTGAAGAATCCTTGAGCCTGCATTGAACTTGCCAGGGATACAGCCACCGCCTCTGGTGATCCGACTTGTCACTCAGACACTTTCGCTAATTAAACCTGCACATATCAGTGTGGACTGCAAAGGCCATTTAATCGCAATCACATCGCAGTTGCCATTTAGAAGTGCTCAAAGACTTTTTATTATAAATAATTTATATTACAATCAAGCTACAAACTACAAGCTAATAACAAGTAGCTAACTAAATGGAAGGGTGAAATATCTTTAAAATGTATGTATAAACTGCTCAGGCATAACATTATGACCACTGACAGGTGACGTGGACAACACTGATTATCTCTTCATAATTATTTAAATGTAATTATTTCATTATTATTATTATTGATAAGAATAATAAATTGTATTATTAAAATTTTATTTAAGGTCAAATTCATTAATAGTAGCTAACTACACCAAAGCTATATAAGGGTGCAGTATCTTTTAAATATGTAAAATTACAAATGAAATAAAATATGTACATTTAATTAAAATATTATTTAAGGTCAAATTAATGGTAGCTAACTACACTGAAGCTACAATATATAAGGATGCAATATCGTTTTTAATAATAAATAACAATAATATAATTATTTAAATGATTTATAATCAGATTATATTATGTATAATTTAATCAAAGCATTTATCAATAGCATGGCATAAAACACTTTGCTAAATACTGTACAAAGAATCGTTTAGTTTTGAATTGGTTTATTTACATTGTCTTTACAGATGTACAAATGAACCAATTTACTTGAACAAATATGACTGTTCAATTTGTGACAGCAATGTAGCTTTCTGTTGTTACATCGCTACTTGTTGGTAAAAGTAGCTTGTGAACCTGGAGAACCTACAGTGTGATGTATTCTGTAATGTCTACATTGTGTAGTTACAGTAAATTAGTTTGCTGCTTTTAGTTGTAGTTTCTCCCCAGCACTCTGGGGATGGTTGTTAACTCCTCCTTAGTATGATTGCACCCCTTCCTGTTTATCTGTGTTTGTGCAAGTTGCAGCGCACTAAACCTTTCTACCACATTCTGACAGCCAATTAATCACCAGGGGTTGCAGGTCGAGAAGGAGCAAGAAAATCCAGTCTGCACCACCCAATGAAAGAGAGGTAACCTTGGTAAATAGTCTGCACAACATTTGTGCATATGGACCCGCTCGAGGGTCTTGTGCATGATGCCATTAGTCATGTTCCACAACATAAAGGGTGGAATGTACAAACTCCCTCAACATGTCAACAACGTCCTATGAATGAATGATGCAAGAGGAAAACAAAAAGGTAAACACAACAGTGTTGCCCACTTTTCAGGAGGTCTCCTTTTCATCAGTCAAGTTATGGAAAGAAGAATGAAGTCACATGCTGGCCTATGAATCACTTACGTATGTCGATGGGTGGTGTGGATGTACGTTTGGGTTTGGTATCACGACTCTGGGGTTATGACAAGTCTGCACATGTATCATTGATCAGATATGCGATATGTCTCCATTCATGACTTCTTGCAGGTGGAAAGTTCCTTTTCTTGTTGAAGATCTTTAAAGCGGTTAAAGCAGAATGAGTATTTATGTGGCAAGATGTTGTATAAGAATAGTTTACCCAATAATGCAAATGTATTCATTCATTTATTCACAATCATGTCGTTCCAAACCTGTATGACTTTTGAAGCGCAGAAGGAGTGTTGAGGAGAATGTTCTGCCGACTCTTGTCTGTACGCCGAAAATGAACAGAGACTGATGCTGTTGAGCTCCAAAAACAACATACAGTTTTGGTCCGAATTATTGGCACCTCTGGTAAATATGATCAAAGATGGCAGTAAAAAATTATAGTTTATCCTTTTGATCTTTAATTCAAAAATCTAACCTTTCACTGAAGTGAAAGAATTGAAAGTGGGGGGGAAATCACAGCCTCCAAAACAGTGAAATATATCTGAAGTATATTCCCATTAATATGTACATTTTTTAGCACACCAGGGTGACAATTGGCATGAAATTGTCTAGCTGTGATTTCGTTCCACAGGAGTATAAATATGAGGAAACACAAAGGACAAATTTCTTTAATCATCCATCAGAATGAGTAAAACCAAAGAATATAGTTATGATGTGCAGCAAAAGATTGTTCACTATAGAAAGTGGCTGTAGGAAAATAGCTAAAGCATTGAAATCCCCATTAATTAAGAAGTTCAAGTCAACTAAAGATGTTTCGAATCTGCCTGGAAGAGGACGTGTGTGTATATCTCGTCCTAATGCACGGCGAGGAGGAGAGTTTGAGTGGACAAAGACTCTCCGGGGATCACGGATGGAGAATCGCAGAGATTAGTTGAGTCTTGGGATCAGAAAATCTAACACCCCCTACATCACCACATGTTGTTTGGGAGGGTTTCAAGAAAAATCCTCCTCGCTCATTCAGAAACAAACTCCAGCATATTCAGTTGTCAGACACGACTGGAACTTCAGAGGGATCTGGTTCTGTGGTCAGATGAAAGTAAAAAAAGAGCTTTTTGGCAGCAAACACACCAGACATGTTGTTATGGGAAGAAGGAGAACACAAAATAAAAGTTAAGCAGGCATCCCCTCACGGACGACTGCCACACACATAATAAAACATAAACAAAACGTAACGTAAAAGTCTCTTGTGCCTTCAAAGCTCTTCCGTGAGATACGAGACCGATGCGGTGCGCAGCTGGCACTCATTATCAATCACGCCACCGGACTCGTGCCTTTCTCTACAACAGCAGCAAACACACTAGATGGTTTTGGTTCTAACATAGAAAAAAAAGTGCCCAATGGCCACAGTAAAAGATACCACTGTATCTTTAATATTGAGGGCCTATTTTGTTGCTGGAGGTCCTGGACATCTTGTTCAGACCCATGTTATCTTGGATTCTAGCAGATATCAACAGATAAAAAATCTAAACCTGACTGCCTCTTCTAGAAATCTTATAATGGGTCGTGTTTGGATCTTCCATCAGGACAACAATCCAAAACGAACATCAACACAAAAATGTGTCACTGAACACAAAATGAAGGATCTGCCATGGCCGCCCCAGTCCCCTGACCTGAACCCTATTGAACAGGGGTCTCAAATTCGTGGCCGCAGGATGATATTTTGTGGCCCCCTACTTGACATCAAAGTTAAGTGTTAGTGCAGCCCGCGCGTTGTTCTGAAACGCACCTTTTTGCTGAGTCGTTGGGTGTGATGCGCTTGCCATGCTTTTATTTTCAGAAATGCAAGGTGAAGATGCCTCACTTTGTGTGTGTGTGTGTGAGTGAGAGAGTTGGCTCGGCCCTCCCTCGTGCAGTATAATTGGTTGATACCGCGTGATTGACAGGAACAGAATGTGAGGCTGATCAGACTGTCGAAGCGAATGGGTCTAACGGCACTCGTCAATGTCAAAATGATTGCGATGGCAAATCAAATAACAGTAGTCGGGGTTTACGTTCTCTTTTGGCTCGTGCACAGTCTTCACACACAGACGAGCGCGTCAATCTATCGCTTAATGCCGCTGCAGAGAGAGACTATTCTTTCTGGTGAAATCACAAAACCAAATGCACACAGACGTGTCCATGCTCTTAATATACAATAATTGATGAACATCTTTGATTTTAATGCAGAAGAAAAAAAAAACTATATGAGGGTGGATTAGGAACCGTGTCAAAATTCAGATTTGGAATGTTTTCAAAACTTCTACCACCAGATCTCTCCACTAGGAATTCAAATATTAACAGCGGATCTATGCACTTATTCACAAATGCGAAGAATCTCGGAACTAATAATATATTTGATGCAAATTAATTCAAATATTGTTTGAAAATAGTCCCAAAAAGATTATTTCCCGACTAGAATTAGTTCTAGAATTTCGTTCACTCTCCTGTTTCTTTATGCTTTATAAAAATAAAAAAAAATCGGTCCTTCCCCAAATATTCAAGACATCGTCATGGCCTTGCTTTGAATTAGTCTATTATTTTAAATAAAATTCAAATATTTCGTTTTTTCATCATTACATAATGTAATTTCTATAGGCTATATTTTTTTAAAATAGAGTCGGCTCTTCAGATATGCGAGCTGGAATACTTGATGTGGCACAGCCTGACCCAGACTCTACCTATAACGGCCCCCAGGTAAGTTGAGCTTGAGACCCCTGCTATAGAAGATGAGTGAACTGAAGAGAAGAAGCACCGACATGGATCTGGGAGAGATTCTTTATGGAGGAATGGTGTCTGATTTCTTGTCAGGTTTCTCCAAACTCACAATAATCAGGCATTATAGGAGAAGACTCAGAGCTTTAAAAGGAGGTTGCAAAAAGAATTTAATAAAGGGGTGCCAATAATTATGGCCAACATGTTATGGAGAAAAGCATTTTTTTCATAATGTGAGTTCCCTGCTCCCTTCAATTATTTTACTTCAATGGAAGGTTAGATTTTTGCGAATAGTTTTTTTAATGAAAGATCAAAAGGAAAAACAATACAGATGTATTTTTACAGCCATCTTTGATCATTTTTACAAGGGGGGCCAATAATTCTGAGTACAATACTGTATGCTGATATCGTACTCAAGAAGCATTTCTTATTATTATCAATGTTGAAAAAAACAGCTTAGTATTTTTGCCCGAAACCGTGATACATTTTTTTACCCACTACAGAAATGATAATGTTAAAAATAAATGTTATTGTTAAAATATTATACAAGTTCAAATTCATTAATACTAGCTACACTGAAGATATATAAGGGTGCAATATCTTATAAGTATATAAAATATCATATAAAACATTATCCTTGCTGAGTTTAAATACTAATTTCTTAAAAAAAACATTCATAAAAAGTCTTACTGACCCAAAGTGTGAACATTCTGATAAACTTCCTTTGTGTTCCAATAATTAATACAAGTTTGGAACGACGAGAGAAAGCGTAAATTATGACAGAATATTACTTTTTGAGTGAACTAATCCTTGAACTTAGTATGTTGTCTCAAAATTTGAGACTTGATATTCATTTATAGCAATCTATAGATTTGTAGCAAAAACTAAATTTCCCCTGCATTTATGGCTGCATCTATTTAATTGAATGGCATAAATCTCTCACTTTCTGTCTGTTTCTCTGTCTTGTTTTCTAGGTAAACGTTGAGGATGAAACGCCTGGAGTTCAGGCAGTATGTGAAATTCATGCTGTGCTGCGCTATGAATACCACGTTCTGTATTCTTGCAGCTATCAGATCCCCGTCCTCTATTTCAGAGCCTCCACGTTAGGTACACGACATTCTCTGTCTATGCATTTCTATCATTAAACTGCAAAGTCTTGTTTATATGCTGTCTGCTTCCCTTATCAGTGTGTGTATTTCAGAACCCTCTGTGTTCTACTTTCTCAAAGTCTGGTTTTATGCGCGCTGCAAAAACAGACTCAACATTTACACTGAGATCCCATCTCGACAGGAGTGTTTTGAGTTTTGAGAAAGCAGGGAGAACGGTGACTTGCGTCTGTGCTCAACAAAGTTTGACTTTGTGCTGTAAATAAATGAATGGCCACCATGTAAACATGTTTGAAGCTGTTATTGAGCAAGTTAGCAAATATGCACATGCAACCATTTTAAAGTGATCGCTTATACGGACTGTAATCAAATTAGAAAACCTTCCTCTCATTACAGATGGGAATCCCCTCTCTCTTGAGGAGGTGTGGAGCAATGTTCATCCGAACTATAGACAGAGACTGCAGCAGGGACCCTGGGACACACTCACGCAACAGGTAAAGTGTGTGTGACATCATGAGTATTGAATTTGTTGTTTGGCAGTTGCCTCTCTCTCTCTCTCTCTCTCTCTCTCTCTCTGCATTTAGAGTGGCTGTAAAATTCAACATATTAGGGCAAAAGTGCCTCTGTATTTTCTTTGTCTCATATTTAAACCATATGATATAGTTAGGTAATATCAAACGTGTAACAAGCGCAGTATTACACAAGTGTTGTTTTTGTTTCTGAATAGCACAAGTGCAAACTTGATATTGATTTTATAAAACAGTTTAACAAATAAGAAGTTAATGTTATATTTTAGACACAATATTGTCTGTTTTGTTATTGTTTGATTCTAAATTAATCTGCTTTTTGAGCACATAAATTGGGTGAACCAATGGCAGTTTCTTTCTCATTCAATGGCCCATTCATAAAGAGAGCCATTTACTTAAAGGGCACCTATTATGCCCCTTACAAGATGTAATATAAGTCTCAGGTGTCCCCAGAGTGTGCCTGTGAAGTTTCAGATCAAAATTCCTAACAGATCATTTAATATTCCATTTTGAAAATAGCAATTTTGGGGTTGAAGAAAAATGAGCTGTTCTGTGTGTGGCTCCTTTAATGCAAATGAGCTGCTGCTCCCCAGCCCGAGAGGGCGGAGCCTACACCTCTCATTCACAGCAGTGAACACAGAATGAAAACTGAAACATGATATCTGTTTGTTTTAATGATCATATCTATCGCAGACACGTTCATGTGACATTGCAGTTCTTCATCATCATGAAATATTATCATATGCATGCGTTTTAAAGCCTTATCGCTCTCAACTTAAACACACACACAGCAAATAAGCATGTTGATCGGTATTTGTGCTGACTGACCATAAGTAGGGTATAAGTTAACCTCATGAAATGAAATATGAAAGTAAAAAACTGATTGATGGAAAGAACTTAACAATTATAGTTACATGTTTGCTAACGAAATAAACCAATTAAAAGCCATTTGTGTGGTGTGATGTGGTCAACATACAGTTTATAGGAGACGTTTCCTAACCTTGGTCTTTGATTAACATTAACATTCATTTGTGTGCAGCCTACATAACAAAAACTGTCCTGGTTAAAGTGTAGCCTTAATGTAGTTGTTCAAATCAGTGTTGTTTTGAGCAAATTAATTGCATTTGCGCTGAAAAACAAGCATTCTAGCAAAATGTTGCCTATAAATAGCGGTGTGCGCCTTCTTATCAACCCCACCACAGCAATGATCAACCTCCCCTCCATTTTGCTTGGGAACTAATGTGGTTGGAACCAAAGTTTACATGACTGTGTTCTCTGGAATCATCTCAAGTGAAGGACTTCTACATTCTGATTGGTTGCCGCCGAACCGCGTCATAGCTCATTACCATAAAGTTGACCTGATTTCAACTCTCCTCAACACCCAGATCATCCAAGATGTGAACGCACAGTCAGGAAGGTCAAACAAATGAATTTTGGAAAGTGGGTGGAAAAAACAGCGTCTCTTCAACATAGTGACAACACTGTCTTCTCTAACACAGCTCAGCCAGGCCTCGTCCTCTTTATTGCATATTCCGTGGGCGGGGATTATTTAAATGAGTAACATTATGACTTCATAAAATCCATAAAAAAACCTGTTGTAGTCCAGATGAGTCGTCCGTTTTAGTTCTTGGAAGGTGGATTTTGTTAAATAGAATATCTCCTTTTGGAGTGGACATTGAGCTTTGTAACCTTGCAGATCTTTTTTTATGCTCAAACAGCAACATTACGCACTAACTAAAGTTGAAACTTTTAAAACCTTTTGAATAATGTTAGTAACCTAACTGCTTTGGTCTGTAAATATATCTAAATACAGATTCTGTCTCTCTCTACAGCCCTTGTAGCCTAAAAGTTTATTTGTAATAAATTCCATGTTGAATTAAATAAAATATATATTTTTAATATATATAGCTATTTATTTTTAATGTCTTTTTGATGCTTTTCTCATTTAACACAATAATGACTTTAAATGATCTTTTGGGGTAATTTGATGTGTGATTTAATATGTGATACATCAATTAGCACATGATGTAATTCATTTGCTTAGAAATATTATCACATGTTTTTGTTACGTTTTATTTTAAGATAAAAGTTTCAGTTGCTAACGGAAAAAACTTTGTGCATCAAAACCTAGTGTAAACGCATCCAACTATAACTGTGATTGGTCCTTTTACATGACAATCAGATGGCTGTTCCTGTCTTAGTGGGCAGTTCTTGGACTTAATATGCTGCAATATGGATCAAACTGACAGCTGGCATTCCCTCCTCGTAGATCTCCTGGATCGTATGGAAAAACTGTTGTTTAGTGCTGCTTGCCTTAGGCTGTGAGGGATGCAGATCCATCCCAGGCGTCATTACAGGGAGATGGTGAATGGATGGAGAGAGTGTAAAAATAGATGCAGAAAAAAGGCTGATTAGAAGCAGTGGAGGATATTAGAGGAGAGGGACCGCAGTAAAAGCAGAGGAAGAGACTCAGGAAGGGTTGAGGGTCTTGAGGTGCTCGGGTAGATGGAACACTGCCGCATCTGACGCAGGTAAACATGAGTGACTCACATCAAGGCCTTACGAGCAGTGACGCCAATGGACTCTCTCTCTCTCTCTTTATCTCTCGCTCGGTCTCTCGCTTTTCTCTCTGCACTGTCTGTTTTTGCCCTCTTATATCTCTCGTTCTCCTCTTTATCTCCCCAATTTTCTTAAACCCAAATCGCTTTCTTAGCGTAACCAATAATGGAGAAAAAGTAGATTAGGACAACGCAGAACACTTCTCTCTTGAGGACCCAATAAGGCCTCAATAAATAATGGTCTGTGAACAGAGTGTGAACGTGCCATACTCTAAAAATAATGGTCTTTGGTCATCCATGGAACCTTTTTATTGCACAAATGGTTCTTTAAACTATTAAAATGTTCTTCACACTATCACTACACTAACTGTTCACTAAGGGTGTGTTCACACTTGTCATGTTTGGTTCGATTAAAGCGAACCCTGATGCGATTGCTCTGTTAGTGCGGTTCATTTCAATAAGTGTGTGCATTAAAGAAATGGACTAAGACCACTGAAAAGATGGGTCTTGGTTCGCTTCCAAACAAACTCTGGTGCGTTTCGACTGAAAAATGAACCAAACATGTACCAAAGACATGTAAACTAACCAAAAACAGGTGTCATAAGATGCGATCCTAAAAAGGACAAAATGCTCAAGCATACCTGTTTTCTTTCATCATAGTCACTATGTTGCCCACTTCAGTTCGGTACAGGCATCAGAACCTCGCAGCAGATCTTCGTTTGTGTGTGTGTGTATGTGTGTGAGACGGAGGGATTCCTGCTGCTGTTTTTGACACCTTTACACATTTTATAAGCTCTTCACGAGTTCTCAGCGGGTCAAAATACCATCATATGTATGCTACGCACATACAACGAGCTCATTTAGCACAGCACACAGCATTGTTTTGGATGTTCGGTAAGTTCCGACTTGAAATATACGTTATAAAAGCCGACCAATCAGGTTGTGAACATATCCCTATGCCTTTAGGTTCGGTATTTTTAGGTTTGTTGTTAAAATGCCAATGTGAACGCTAAGCGGACCAGAACTAAATGTTTTTTTTTGTTTATTTGTTTTTTGGTCCGGACAAAATGAACCAAGCGTACCAAACTACAAGTGTAAACCTTCCCTAAAAAGTTATTTGGAGAACCAAATTTGATTGTCTTTATTAGCATCTATGGTTCAATGAAGAACCTTTAACACATGAAATCTTTCGAATGCACAAAAGGCTCATTACAGGGGTGAAAAACATTAGATTATTCGTTATTAAAATGTTCTTCACACCTAAGGGAAAAATGGTTCTTTTGATAACTAATCTCTTAAAGGTTCTTGGGGAACCTGAATATGTTCTTTTATGGCAACAGTTCTTAATCTTGCTCCTGGAGTACCCCTAACACTGCACGTTTTAATGTCTCTCTCATCTAAGACGCATATTTCAGATCTTGGAGTCTCTAAATTGGATCAGTTGAATCAGGTGTGTTTTATTCAGGACACATCTAAAATGTACAGTGCTGGGAGTACTCTGGGACCAAGATTGGGAACCACTGTTGTATGGCATCACTGCGTAAAAACCTCTTAGTTCATACTTGTAGTTTGGTTTGCTTGGTCGGACTAAAAAAAAAAAAAACATTGAGTCCTGGTCCGATTAGCATTCAGGTTGGCATTTTTATTACCGAACAAAAAGATACCGATCTGCTTTTATGGCGTTGCCTATTGCCTATTTTGAGACGGAACTGACCGAACATCTAAAACAATGCTGTGTGCAGGGATAAATGCACTTCTTGTGTGTTCATAGCCTGCATATGATGGGATTTTGACCAGCTGAGAACTCATGAAGAGCTTATAAAATGTGTAAAGGCGTCAAAACAGCAGCAGGAATCCCTCCGTCACACATAAATGAAGATCTGCTGCGAGGAGATGCAGTTCTGATACATGTACTGAACTGTGATAGGCAACATCGCGACTACCGATATGCGTGAGCCTTCTGTCATTTCAGGGTCTCAACCTCCTGTTTTTAGTTCGTTAACATGTATTTTGTCCATGTTGCGTTCATATAACATTCAAACTGCACCAGAGTTTGTTTGGAAGCGGACCAAGACCCATCTTTTCAGTGGTCTCGGCCCGCTTGTTTGGTGCGTACCATGGTTTGGATGGCACCCTTAGAATGTATGCAATTTTAATGCATGTATGTGTGTATGTATTTTACAGAAGTGTCTATTTCAACAGAACAAGACACTGAATTGCAGTGTTTAGTCTCCACGTTCACAACACGTTGGTGTGCATAGTGATTTGGTCTGTTCTCCCTTGAGGTCTGTAGATGAAGTCGTGATAATTGACTGACCGAGCTGGAATTGTGCCGCAGTATAGGAACACGATGGCATTGCTATTCACAAATAACCTGAAAAAGTCCAACTCTATCCCGCTGCTGCTAACAGTGAGGTGTCGTCGAGGGAATTTGAAGAGTCAGCATGTCTTTGGTGCTTGAATGGTAACAGAGCAATGGATCCAGACAGTTGATGTTGTGAATTTTAATGCAGATGGTGACAGTGCACTGAGGTTGTTTTTATTTGTGGAGTAGAGGAGAGTTTTTGATGTTTTGGATGACTGGATTAAACGGGATCTTACTGACACAAAAGTTTCTGTCCTAAATTGCACCCTCTGACCTTCAAAGTGCGCACTTTTTCCACCAAAAATTTGTGTTCTGGTTCTGGAGTTGCTGTTCAAATTGTGGATCTGCACATTTTTTTATCAGACTGGCTTGTGTTTTAATTGCCACTTGCCAGGAGACGATATTCTCAAGTCAATGCAATTGAATATTTTACTTGGATATTAAAATATATTCTTTAAAAAGAAATGTTGGGTAATACATCTCCAAAATGGCAGCTCTTGTTTGATGTCCCCGGTCTGCATGGGTCAGTATCTATCAAAAGTGGTCCACAGAAGGAACAGTGGTGAACCGGCAACAGGGTCATGGGCGGCCAAGGCTCATTGATGCACGTGGGGAGCAAAGGCTGGCCCGTGTGGTCCAATCAAACAGACGAGCTACTGTAGCTCAAATTGCTCAAGAAGTTAATGCTGGTTCTGATAAAAAGGTGTCAGAATACACAGTGCATCGCAGTTTGTTGTGTATGGGGCTGCAGAGCTGCAGACCAGTCAGGGGGCCCATGCTGACCCCTGTCCACCGCTGAAAGCTCCAACAGTGGGCACGTGAGCATCAGAACTGGACCATAGAGCAATGGAAGAAGGTTGCCTGGTCTGATGAATCACGTTTTCTTTTACATCACGTGGATGGCGAGGTGTGTGTGTGTAGCTTACCTGGGGAACACATGGCACCAGGATGCACTATGGGAAGAAGGCAAGCTGGCGGAGGCAGTGTGATGCTTTGGGCAATGTTCTGCTGGGAAACCTTGGGTCCTGCCATCCATGTGGATGTTACTTTGATGAGTTTGAGGTGTTGACTTGGCCTCCAAATTCCCCAGATCTCAATCCAATTGAACATCTGTAGGACGTGCTGAACAAACGAGTCTGATCCATGGAGGCCCCACCTCGCAACTTATGCAACTTAAAGGATCTGCTGCTAACATCTTGGTGTCATATACAACAGCACACCTTCAGGGGTCTAGTGGAGTCCATGCCTTGACGGGTCAGAGCTGTTTTGGCAGCAAAAGGGGGACCAACATAATATTAAGCCTTATATAATTTGAGGACTGATCGATTTATATATATATATACAGGTCTTTCTAAAAAAATTAGCATATTGTGATAAAAGTTCATTATTTTCCATAATGTAATGATAAAAATTAAACTTTCATATATTTTAGATTCATTGCACACCAACTGAAATATTTCAGGTCTTTTATTGTTTTAATACTGATGATTTTGGCATACAGCTCATGAAAACCCCAAATTCCTATCTAAAAAAATTAGCATATCATGAAAAGGTTCTCTAAACGAGTTATTAACCTAATCATCTGAATCAACTAATTAACTCTAAACACCTGCAAAAGATTCCTGAGGCTTTAAAAAACTCCCAGCCTGGTTCATTACTCAAAACCGCAATCATGGGTAAGACTACCGACCTGACTGCTGTCCAGAAGGCCATCATTGACACCCTCAAGCGAGAGGGTAAGACACAGAAAGACATTTCTGAACGAATAGGCTGTTCCCAGAGTGCTGTATCAAGGCACCTCAGTGGGAAGTCTGTGGGAAGGAAAAAGTGTGGCAAAAAACGCTGCACAACGAGAAGAGGTGACCGGACCCGATTCCAGACCTTGGGGGACCTGCGGAAGCAGTGGACTGAGTCTGGAGTAGAAACATCCAGAGCCACCATGCATAGGCGTATGCAGGAAATGGGCTACAGGTGCCGCATTCCCCAGGTCAAGCCACTTTTGAACCAGAAACAGCGGCAGAAGCGCCTGACCTGGGCTACAGAGAAGCAGCACTGGACTGTCGCTCAAATTTTGCATGTCATTTGGAAATTAAGGTGCCAGAGTCTGGAGGAAGACTGGGGAGAAGGAAATGCCAAAATGCCTGAAGTCCAGTGTCAAGTACCCACAGTCAGTGATGGTCTGGGGTGCCATGTCAGCTGCTGGTGTTGGTCCACTGTGTTTTATCAAGGGCAGGGTCAGCTAGCTATCAGGAGATTTTGGAGCACTTCATGCTTCCATCTGCTAAAAAGCTTTATGGAGATGAAGATTTCGTTTTTCAGCACAACCTGGCACCTGCTCACAGTGCCAAAAACACTGGTAAATGGTTTACTGACCATGGTATTACTGTGCTCAATTGGCCTGCCAACTCTCCTGTCCTGAACCCCATAGAGAATCTGTGGGATATTGTGAAGAGAAAGTTGAGAGACGCAAGACCCAACACTCTGGATGAGCTTAAGGCCGCTATCGAAGCATCCTGGGCCTCCATAACACCTCAGCAGTGCCACAGGCTGATTGCCTCCATGCCACGCCGCATTGAAGCAGTCATTTCTGCAAAAGGATTCCCGACCAAGTATTGAGTGCATAACTGAACATAATTATTTGAAGGTTGACTTTTTTTGTATTAAAAACACTTGTATTGGTCGGATGAAATATGCTAATTTTTTTAGATAGGAATTTGGGGTTTTCATGAGCTGTATGCCAAAATCATCAGTATTAAAACAATAAAAGACCTGAAATATTTGAGTTGGTGTGCAATGAATCTAAAATATATGAAAGTTTAATTTTTATTATTACATTATGGAAAATAATGAACTTTTATCACAATATGCTACTTTTTTTTAGAAGGACCTGTGTGTGTGTGTGTGTGTGCGTGTGTGCGTGTGTATATATAATGTATATTATAACCTTTTTAAAATAATAATTAGTAATTATCAATTATAATATTACAATAAATTATTATTCATATAAATTATTAATTACTATTATAATAAATAATTAATTAACATCAATTGAAAAGAAAATGGGGTATTTGTGAGCAGTTTAAAAAAAAACATGACAATAATTTTGTGGATTTATATTTAATTCTAAATGTATTATTTTGTTCTTTATGAATATTCTGTTTCAGATTACATCAGACTACGGAAGTCAAATAGATTGTGAAAGCTGTTTCTTGTTGAATCAACAGAAGTTTTATATTGTATGTTCAGCTCACATTTCAGATTGTCAAACCTCGTCCTAAGTATGACTTCTTCCAATTCTCCATAAGAAGCTGTCCGTGATGGTGTGCTATTATGGGATAGGACATTCCTCCATCTCTGCTGTGCATGAGTGCCCTCCAGTGTGCGAGACTCACTCGAGAGAGGCTCAGCAGGGTGCCAATGAAGGCCATGTGTTGCACGGCAGATTTGCTTAAGTCTGCCTCGTAATTTTCGTTTTAATTTATCCGAAGCTTTGAGCGTAATTGAATTTGGGTAATGAAAAGTATTGTGTGACTAGTTAACATTGAGTTAAGATGGAAAAACACATGTTGTGGCACTGGTTTAATGTCTGTATTACAGCGTGTGACAGTGAGAACCTGTTCCTAATAAAAAATGAGGTCAGAATAGATATTAACAAAGAGCTGAACAATATGTGTGTGTGTGTGTGTGTGTGTGTGTGTGTGTGTGTGTGTGTGTGTGTGTGTGTGTGTGTGTGTGTGTGTGTGTGTGTGTGTGTGTGTGTGTGTGTGTGTGTGTGTGTGTGTGTGTGTGTGTGTGTGTGTGTGTGTGTGTGTGTGTGTGTAGGAGCATCCTTTACTGGGCCAACCGTTTTTCATGCTTCATCCATGTCGCACTGAGGAGTTTATGAAACCTGCTCTGGATTTGGCACAAGCTGAAAACAAGTGAGTTTCTCTCTGCTGCTGCTTTAGAAGTCATGCATTCTGTGAAATGAATATTCTGGGTTTACATTTACATTCATCACATGCCACTTCCAGTACTGGATGAGAAGTTCCAAAGACACGTGCATAGCGTTCAAGATACACATTCCTTGGGAATCAAATTTATGACCTTAGTGTTGCTAGTGTCATGAAATTCTAGCTTGTTGTTGGTTACCATGGAAAATGTTTTTCAGCTTGTCCAATGGATTCCTATTAGGCAGTCAGACAGCATAACGAATACATTTTTTAAATATCAAATAATTATGCATAATCTTTGAAAATGTAAAAATTTGACTTAAACATTACTTGTGTTCGCATGAAACTATGATGGAATAGCTTACTAACATTTTCAGTCTTGCCTTCACCAAATAAAAAGATAAACCTGGTTACTTTTGGTTAAAATCTGTACTAATATAGTGGGTAGGAAATGACGTAACTATCCATAAAGCATTGGCGCATTCATTTAGTAAATTCCAATAATATATAAATTACTTAATTATATTTAATTTTTATAAATTTCATAATAGTTAATGTAATATTTATCCATTTTTTATAATAATTTTAAATGTAATATAAATTAATTATAAGGGGTGTTTGTGAGCACTCTTTTAAACCAATAAAATACAATCATTTTGTGATTTAATTCGACTTCTTTTCATTGAAAAGCCTCAGGAAACCGAGCGTATATCCATCAATTTTATCCACCAAACAATGTCCACGAAAAAGATGATTTAGATTAGATTTTTTTACAGCGCAAATTTACATTTTAACTATAATTTATGTACATGTTTTAATAAATCATGCAAGATTTACATTACTCGATTTAAACCCTCCAGAATACTTGCCCCATCTTTTTTTAAATGAGGAACATTATTTTCTGTGGTAATGAAGGGCATGGTTTCAATACCAAGTTTTATTTGATCTGGAAATATTCCTTTTAACATTTTAAAATGGTGTTATATCCTCTCATAGTGTTATATCTGTCTTGTTTAGCCTTAAATGTTCATTATCAGATCTGGCATATCCATCGATTTAGCTAGCGAGATATGAATAGATATTAAGTAAATTGACACACTGCAGTGTGATGTATCTGATCTGTTCTTAGGAGGGTGAACTATATCGTGACCTGGCTCAGTGTTGTGGGCCCCGTCGTCGGACTGGACGTCCCATTGAGCTACTGCACTGAGGTGTCCGCTCCAGACTGAAGCTCCATTGGTACTAGCGACCTGCTCTGACCTTCCTGTCTGTCTCAGACTCCACTAACCCAGATGACGTGAAGAAGACACGTGACCCTGCTGAGGGTCTCAAAGGGGCCATAGAGGGTTCAAAAGTCTTCTTAGAAATGCTTAAACATTCAAGACACCAAGTCTGTAAGAGCATTCTTGAGCTAGCTTGTGAACTTAAAGGGTTAGTTCACCCAAAAATCATTAACTGTCGTTCCAAACCCATAAGACCTTCGTTCATCTGAAAAAAATGTGAATATTTTTTGTGCGCAACAACAAAAATAATGACTTAATTCAACAATTTCTTCTCCAAACTCGGAGACGTCGTTATTTATTTATTTATTTTGCGCACAAAATGTATTCCCGTCGCTTCATAAAATTAAAAAGGATTAAAGGATTAGTTAACTTTTCAAATGAACATTTCCTGATAATTTACTCACCCCCATCTCGTCCAGGATCTCCGTGTCTTTCTTTCTTCATTGTAAGAGAAATTACGTTTTTGTGGAAAACATTCCAGGAATTTTTTTCACATAATGGACTTCAATGGCAACCAAAATGTTGGAGGTCCAAATCAATGTAGTTTCAAAGGGCTCTGCACGATCCCAGCTGAGGAATAGAACACTCTTATCTAGTGATACCAAAAAAAATCACATATACGATATACTTTTTAACCTAAATTGCTTATCTTGTGCAGCTCTACGACGTGCCACGGATTGCACAATCACGTCGGAAAGGTCACGCTAGACGTAAGCGGAAGTACCGCACCAAGCGAACATGCGGACTAATACAAACAGCCTTTACATAAAAAACTCCATCTACAACTTCAAAATCATCCGACATCGCTTTTTTTGCTAAAGGATGTTTGTATTAGTCTTCGCACGAGCACTATTTCAACACGGGGGCGGTACTTCTGCCTACGTCTAGCGTGACCTTTCCAACGTGATTACGTTATCCATGGTTTGGCGCAGAGCAATGCAAGATGAGCAATTTAGGTTAAAAAGTATATCCAATTTTTTTTAAGAAAATGACTTATGGTTTCACTAGATAAGACCCTATTCCTGATTTGGGATCAGGCAGAGCCCTCTGAAGCCCTTCGAAGCCTTTTGAAACTGCTTTGATTTGGGTCTTCAACATTTTGGTTGCCACTGAAGTCCATTGTGTGGAGAAAAATCCCCGAATGTTTTTTTTTTTACACTGAGGTAAGAAAGACATGAACTTCTTGGATGGCATGAGGGTGAGTAAATTATCAGCAAATTTTCATTTTGAAGTGAACTAATCCTTTAAGGTTGAACCACTGGAGTCGCATGGACTATTTTAACAATGTCTTTACTTCCTTTCTGGACCTTGAAAGTTGCAATGACCTTGAAAGTTGCAATGACATTACTGTCAATGGAGGGTCAGAAAGCTCTCGGATTTCATCAAAAATATCTTCATTTGTGTTTCCTAAGATGAACAAAGGTCTTACGGGTTTGGAACGACATGAGGGTGAGGAATTAATGGCATAAATTAAATTTTTGGGTGAACTAATCCTTTAATGTATTAATAAGTTAAAAGTAATTATTCATACGGTACCATTAAAAATCTTTGAGCTCAGTAAGATTTTTTTAAAGAAAGTAAAACATTTATTCATTAAAGGTGCACTATGCAACTTTTTTGTCCGCTAGAGGGCGCCTGTTCAAAACAAAGGCGTAGTTTGATGACGCCAAGTTTGAGCGCAGAATCTTGGGACATGTTGTCTTCACCTCACAGCCGGTGGAAAAGAATTGGGACAGGACTCGGGCAGAAAACATGTTCATGGATGCAATTATTAATGTTACTGTGGTATGAAGCAGAGCAGAGGCGAGTGTTGAGGAGCTGAGCAAGGCCGCCGGAGCGATTGTTACACAAAACACACTTCTCACGAGCAACAGGACTATTATTATGACGGGACACACTCGCCGGCGCAATCTCCACTTTTCCGGTCATGAGTATGAGGTAACGCAGCTCTGTTTATTATATTAGATACATTTAAGTGTGTTTAAAATGAAGTTATGACGTTACATAATTTGTTCGCTCGGCAGCTTCTGTGACAATCCAGTGAGAGTGACAAATACATACAAAAGTGACAGTAAATACATTTGTAATGTTGCAAAAGATTTCTATTTCAAATAAATGCTGTTTTTTTGTGTTTTTTTTACTCTACTATTCATCAATTAATCCTAAAAAAATATATCATGGTTTTTAAAGAAATATTAGAATGATTTCTGAAGGATCATGTGACATTGAAGACTGACATAATGATGCTGAAAATTCAGCTTTCACCTCACAGGAATAAATTACATTAAAAATATATATATATGAAAACAGTTTAATTAAAATTTTAATATTACTGGTTAATTAATTTTATTGGTAATAAAAATTTTATTACCAACCATAAAATATCCTTATTATATGACAGATATCACTGAAAAGCTCTGAGAGCGATCAGTTAGCATTCCCATTTATCCTAACTGCAGTTGCTCATTTGATGCATGTAGCAATCTGCAGTCTTTTACAGAACATTTAAATACTGGGATTCAGGATATGTATGTGACAATATCATCAAATTAAAAGGCAAACCATATTTCCCTCTGCTGCTATTTCTTTTTGCATTTGTAACAATCAAGTAGCTTGTGCTTGCATATGGAGGATTGCTATTCAAGCATGTCTGCAAGTCTTTGTCTCCTGCTGCGTAGGTGTGTGTGTGTGTGTGTGAGACTCAATTTTTTCCCTCATTGGTTGGGCATTGTGAAGAAGGCTTTATTTAGCCTATTTTTGACATTTCTGAGGCCTGAAATTAGAAAACAACATCATTCGTATAACCTTGCACCTTTTAAGCAGAGTAAATAGTCTGATGTAGCCTAATTTTGTTGTGTCTCCCTGCAGTCTGACATTTCTCTTCATTACTCATCCACGTAGCATGCCGTGCCAGGACGCTGTTTAAAAGTTGAATGGAATCAAATCCCTCTGAAATCCTGACTGTCTGATGTGAAGTCTGAAACGGAGGAGCTGAGTTTAGAGTCCAGAGTTTGAGAGAAGACGGTGAAAGTCCTCAGTCAGCATGTCTAAATGGGGCGCGTGTCTCTCAGGGGACTGTATCAGTGTTGGTAAGGAGGTCAGCCTCCTACCCGGAGCATCTCGCTCTAATGGACGGACAGGAATGATGGAGAGGCGAGAGAGAGAGAAAAACGCATATAAGGATCACAGTAGGGAAATGTTACCTGCTTCATAAACAGTCATTTTAAAGGCTTAGGTCAGCCTAAAATGAAAATCAATGACTGTCAAGCTCAGATACAGCGTACAAATCTTTTCAAATAAGCATATTTTAAATTTGCACGACACATTTAGTTACAAGATGCAAGAACCAATGGTGTTTGGTTTCATTTATGCTTTTAACTTGAGATGTTCCTCACACAAAGCCATCATATGATTATGGACTGTCTGCTTTTATTCCAGCTAACAAAAATATGTTCTAAGAAGGTTACCATGAAGTTATGAAAATATCATTTTGAATGCTTTTGTAAAAAAAAATTTTTGTACTGCGAATGTTTAAGAAAACATTAAGGGAACATTCAATTTTATCAGTAGGCCTATAGGAACGTACACCGATCAGGCATAACATTATGACCACCTTCCTAATATTGTGTTTTGCTGCCAAAACTGCCCTGACCCGTCAAGACATGGACTCCACTAGACCCCTGAAGGTGTGCTGTGGTATCTGGCACCAAGATGTTAGCAGCAGATCCTTTAAGTCCTGTAAGTTGCGAGGTGGGGCCTCCATGGATCAGACTTGTTTGTTCAGCTCATCCCACAGATGCTCGATTGGATTGAGATCTGGGGACTTTGGAGGCCAAGTCAACACCTCAAACCATTCCTGAACCATTTATGCTTTGTGACAGGGTACATTATCCTGCTGAAAGTGTCAAGGTATCTGAAACTGAGGACCCAGATGCAGAGTGAAACAACGAAGACTTTAATAACAAGACTCTAGACAGGGCACAACAGAGAAGTGACAAGGTGTGAGTTTAAACAGCAGGGCAGGGGACATACACCATTATGACAGGGAGGTAGAATGACCACTGAGAACAGTCCAGGTAGACCAAGAACTCGAGGATGGCTTGGGAGGCAACACCAGGCAGATGGTGGAAAAACCCAGACAGGAACACCAGGAACCAGAGACTTGATGTCCTCTTCCAGAGACAGCTCCAGTCTTGACGGCCAGGGATATAGAGATCGAGGCCAAGGAAGACTCAGGACACAGGGCAGGAACCAACACAAGACACACACGACAAGACAACGAGAGATAAACAAGAGCAAACATAAAACCTAAGAATAGGGAAACTGAAACTAACTATCAGAAATCTAAAAGAAAACAAAAGAGGTATAAATAAATAAAACAAAATAAGCTATAACAAACAAGAGGGGCTAAATGAATACTAAAAACACAAAATTGCAACCTTGCAGGAAACTAGAGAGAGAAAAATGAGACCACTAACTAGAGAGAAACCAAAATCAAAAGTTAGAGAAAAGCAAAAAACAAAGCTAGGGAAAAAACAAGGCAAAGAACTATAACTTGGCTAGATATCAACAGCAATAACAAGGACAAGTTAAGCCAGACAATGAATGCACACAAACGCAACGAACCAGCAAGGACATGAGGGAAAGTAGCACAATATAAAGAGACCAGAGCACATGAGGATCAGGTGAGCACAATTAGTGAAATGAGGACTAGACAAGGGGGCTAGTAAAGGGAAACAATGAGGCAGGACAAGAGGAACACACAACCAAAGACGCAGCCATGTGCTCAAGCACAAGACAAACAAAGAAACACTAAACAAGGACAAAACAAACAAAACTGTCAGGGCAGGATCCTGACAGAAAAAGGCCACAGCCACCAGGGAACACCGTTTCAATGGATGACAGGACCCAAAGTTTACCAGCAGAACAAGCCTTCTTCCCATAGTGCATCCTGGTGCCATGTGTTCCCCAGGTAAGTGATGCACACGTACCCGGACATCCATGTGATGTAAAAGAAAATGTGATTAATCAGACCAGGCCACCTTCTTCCATTGCTCTTTGGTCCAGTTCTGATGCCCACGTGCCCAGCGGGCGGTAAACGGGTCAGCATGGCCACTCTGACTGGTCTGCAGCTCTGCAGCCCCAAAACTGCGATGTGCTGTGTATTCTGACACCTTTCTATCAGAACCAGCATTAGCTCAAATTCCTCAAGAAGTTACAGTAGCTCGTCTGTTTGATTGGACCACACGGGCCAGTCTTCACTCCCCACGTGCATCAATGAGCCTTGGCCACCCATGACCCTGTTAATGGTTCACCACTGTTCCTTCCATGAACCACTTTTGATAGATACTGATCCAGTTGTCTAGCCATCACAATTTTGCCCTTGTCAAACTCCCTCAAATCCTTACTCTTGCCCATTTGTCCTATTTCTATCACATGAACTTTGAGGACATTATTGACACTTTCTGCCTAATATATCCCACCCACTAACAGGTGCCAAGATGAAGAGAGAATTAGTGTTATTCACTTCACCTGTCAGTGCTCATAATGTTATGCCTGATCATTGTATATTCTGTGAACGTTCTGAAACAATAAGTTGTAACATTTAAAAGCAAGTTTCAGAAAGTAAAGCTTTTGTGGTGACATCCTGAGGACATTTAAGACCAGACAACTTCTTTTAAGAACTGAACATTTGTTCAACTTTGAGAGAACCTTGCCACAATACTCTTCTAATACTCCTGTTGTTTTAAAAACATATATTATTCAATTAGATATCAAATGTCATTCATGTTTGCATTCAATCCAAGACATTTTGTAGCTCAACATTTTCATTGTATGGAAAAGCTTAGACATTCCGCAAAACATTGTTGTTTATTCTCTACTGAATGTTAATGACTAGCATGCTCCAAAACACAGCTATCAGTTCAAACGTGATATTCCAGTAGCAGACATGATGAGGGTGAGTAAAGATGACAAAATTTAATTTTCATTCTTGGGTGAACTATTGCAGCCACATTTATGACTGTATGCAGAACGTCTAATTGAAGTAAGTAGCATAGGCCTACATATTGAGTAAGTTTTAGACAGACCTCAATATTATTATATCTGGAGGAGTTGTTACATTAGAGGAAAGGAAATTAGAATTGCCTTAGAAACAAATACCCATTTATTTTACATGCTTCACTGGAGGTGTTGCTTAATGGAGTTAGATCGCTCCTAATGGAGTTGGGGAATTAAATCTGTGAACTGAAATGCCAACGTGAGCGTGAACGAGCCGCTGCTGACATCTGTTGGCCAGCGTGTGCTGTTGTAGTTGATACGCCTGTCCACTAGGAGCCGCCATTGACCGAAGAGCAGGTGACTCAAAACTACAGATGACTACAAAGATGTCTGGCACCTGCAGCCACGCTTAAACATTTGATTGCATTAGATTAAAACATAGACAGTATTACCAAGTAGCATTTATTACAGAGGAAAATGGCTCAATTTTCTAAAAAAAAAATAATAAAAAAAAATAATGTTTTAATTTGTAAAACAATTTAAGTCACACATTTAATTTTTGATATTTAACTTTATTGATATTCTATTGCTATATATATATATATATATATATATACCTGTGTTATTTATATCTATTTTTATTAAAAAAATGTATGTGATGTGATATTTGCCATTGTAATAGTTATTGTTTTTTTTTAAATCTCTAAAAAAAAGCTCTTTTTATTTCCGTTTTTAATCATTTTAAAACTTTGACTTTAAACTTTTTTTTGTTATGTTTTACATTTTTATATTTTATTTCAATTACCATTTTTAATAGTAAAAAAATTAACAATGTCTAATACAATGACATTCAGGCCTTTTTAAGAATGACTTAAAATATGTGACTCTGGACCATAAAACCAGTCATATAAGGGTCAATTTCTTTTTTTAAATTGACATTAATACATTACCTGAAAGCTGAAATAAGCTTTCCATTGATGTATGGTTGGTTGGGATAGGACAATAATTGGTCGAGTTACAACTATTTGAAAATATGGAATCTGACGGTGCAAAAAAATCTAAATATTGAGAAAATCGCCTTTTAAAGTTGTACTAATGAAGTCCTTAGCAATGCATATTACTACTAATAATAAATGTTTCATATATTTATAGTAGGACATTTACAAAATATCTTAATGGAACGTGATCTTTACTTAATATCCTAATGATTTTTGGCATAAAAGAAAAATCGATCATTTTGACCCGTACAATGTATGGTTGGCTATTGCCCCAAATATACCCGTGCGGCTTATGATTGTTTTGTTTTTTTGGTCCATGTTCACATATATTTATTTTCAGATTACTACTGGAAAACTGCCGGGCCGTATTAATTATTATGTACCTCAGCTGAATGATTATCAGATTTATAATGTGCTGTAAAAATACTGTTTTACATTTATTCATTTTATTTTATTTGAATTTTTTTTATTCAATGACTGAAAATGATTTTTTAATATTTCTAACGATAACAACACTGCCTTGCAGTAACCTGACACATGAATATGATGATCAGACTATATCTTGGTATTTATTCAAAAAAACAATGGTAGTAATATCTGATACCACTGCTGGCCTGCTGCAGTACTTTTAGTAAGTGCAGAGGTGAGTAAAATTATTTTACAATTTTATTCATTTCCCAGAGAATGTTTTATCTGGCAGTGATATTCCAGACAAGGAAGACCCCTTTCCCGTCCAATTAATCCAGACATCATCCTGGCTCCCAGCACGATTCGGATAATGATAAAACCAAACAGAACCCATCTTTTGCATGTCTACACCAGACTTTCCGACAGCAGGGAAATGGGTCAGATTTTCTTTGCAGAAGCAAACCATCTGCATTCGGCTTTTCTCTTAGATTCTCCTCCATGTTGTCTGGTATGAGAACGAGGCCTGTAATATGTTTCTAAAATGTGTTCTTCTGCATGAATCTATGCCTTCCAAATGCTTTGGGTTACGTTTTCCAAGCCTCTGTATAGAGCAGCAGAGTTTATTCATAATTAAATAAACCTTTAATTGGGGTTTTGATGGGCCTGAACACTTCAGTCAATGCCTGGAGCGTGAGTCTAGACGTGTTGTAAATGTATGACATATCTGATGTATTTACAACTGTATACTGTATAACAAGCCAGCATGAGGTATTGTTATAAAGCAAAGGCACTGCTGAGGTCGTAAATGTGTTTAAATTAGAAAATTAGCTGCGTAAACACTGGACACGCTCCAAACAATCTGCTCTGGCTGATACTTTTGTTTGTTTTCTCTCTTGCACACACATACTCCTCTGAGACCTTAGATACATAACCTTTGTGAAAAAAGCTACCTATTTTGACTGCATCCTCTAAAAGACATCATTGTTTGCATGGTTTCACTGATGAACAAAATAAACAAAAACATATGGTTGCTTATTGCAGCAATTGTTATGTTATCTATAATTGGAGAGAGAGAGAATAAACTGACAGTTTGATTTAAAATGCGCTTGATTTACATCTATAGTGTCCCTAAAAAGCATTTGGACACTTAACTGAAACCTAAAATGTCATTGCATTTTGCTCAATGACTTTTAATGAAATCAATTGTGTTGCAGTGAGGATACACAAAGTCAGTAAAACAACATGAAATCAGTTTCTCGTTGGTCATTCTCAGCGTCTCACAAACTCTGACTCACGTTGGAATCGTCTAGTCACTGTGCTGGATTTGTTGAGAAAAGGGCCTTTTGTTTGCTTCGGTATGAGGCTTTAATCACATTCTGGCTCTTTCTTGTCGACCGCCCGAAGAGTTTTGGACGGTGTCATTGTTGCCAAGTTAAACAATGTTTTCTGGGAACGAACCAAATATTTGTGAGCTCCAGGACCAGTAGATGGCCTCATTTCCCACGGCACAAGCAATCGTCAAGGTAAATTTGAATCTACTTATGGTTTCTCTGAGCACTTAAAGTTAACTCTTATTAATAATGGCATTAGGGCTTGCTAAGGCTAGTGTCACTGTTACATTTGAACAGAACCGTAACAGTTTTGAGGCATTTGAGGAAGAGTGCGCTATAATTTTATGCATATTATTTTCAGAATTACTTTTTTTGCCTGGCAGACGAAGAGATTTAGGAAAGAGTGAGCCTAGACATGTATAGAGACCCGAATATCATAATCAAGACTTGATGAGCTCTTTTGATTTGTGCCTCTAAGTAACCAATTAGCTATCACAAAACAGCTTGCTTAAACAACTCAGAATGCATTAGCATCTTTAAGACAACATGCTAAAACAATTAATTAGCAACCACATAACATGCTAAAACCACTTAGAATACCCTAGCAACTGTATAACAACAATGCTAAACCACTTAGAATACTTTTGCAGCCACAGAGAAACATTTTAGGTTAAACCAGTCAGAACATCCTAGCAATAGCATCCTAGTTGTGCTCTGCATGGTTTTAGCATGTTGTTATGCAGTTGTGTGATCTGAGTGGTTTTAGCATGTTGTTATGTGGTTGTTAGTGTGTCCTGAGTGGTTTTAGCATGTTATGCAGTTGCTAGAGTGTTCTGAGTGGTTTTAGCATGTTGTTATGGTGTTGCTAGGCATGTTATGCAGTTGCTAGAGTGTTCTGATTGATTGTAGCATGTTATGTAGTTGCTAGAGTGTTCTGAGTGGTTTTAACATGTTGTTAAGCAGTTGCTAGAGTGTTCTGATTGATTTTAGCATGTTGTTATGCAGTTGCTAGAGTGTTCTGATTGATTGTAGCATGTTATGCAGTTGCCAGAGTGTTCTGAGTGCTCACTTAAAAATGTTGGGTTAAAAATAACTACATGGTGTTGCTAGAGAGATCTGAGTGGTTTTAGCATGTTATGTGGTTGCTATTGTGTTTTGAGTGGTTTTATGATATTATGTGGCTGCAAGGGTGTTCTGTGTGGTTTTAGCATGTTGTTATGCGGTTTCTAGTGTGTCCTGAGTGGGTTTAGCATATTAATTTGTGGCTGCCAGGGTGTTCTGAGTGGTTTTTAACATGTTTTTATGCAGCTTAGGTTTTTTTTAGTGGTTTTAGCCTGTTGTACAGTGAGGTGTTCTTAGTGGTTTAACATGTTTTATTATGCAGTTGTAAGTGTATTCTGAGTAATTTCAGCATATTGTTATCACTCAGAACAGTCTAGCAACTGCATAAGCTAAAGCCATTCAGAAAACCTTAGTTTGAAGGTTGAATCTCCAAAAACGCACTTTTATACCCTGGAAATGGGGCTTTTTCTCTCTCGCTCGCTCAATTTCTGGGGTATTGTATATAATTTGTGGGGCGTCAGGCAGCCGCTATCAATATGTGGGAGACTTCCGGACCTTCCGGGAAAGGTGGGATGTCTGGGGACGTTGTTGTCTAGCACTTCAATAGGACATGCCATTGCACACCGCTTGATAGCTCTGTGAAATCATCATAATCTAAAACTGCAATTTTATAAAATGGGGAGGGTCTCACAGAAAAATTAGAAAAGCGTTTAACGTCACAGATGATGTAAGTCTGAGAGTGCACCTATCTATACCAGGGTTGCTTTGTTTTTCCCATGCTCCTCTGGTTCTGATCTCACTTTTCGCTCCATACATGTGTTTCTCATTAGCGTCCAAACTCTCAGAGCACAACTTAGGGTTTTTAATATACCTGCTGAAGGATGTTACATCCAGAGCAGAAACCTGAGCGAGAACATAAGGATATCAGCTGTAATAACCAAAGACGCCTGTAATACCTGTAAAAAAACTAACTGTCAGCATTGCCACTCACCTCAACGGTAGTTCCTCAGCTAACGCATGTAGCCCTGAGAGTATGCGAAATATTTTCGAAAAAGACAGAAAGCCCTCAGAAAAGTTTGGTAAAACATCTGTAGTATAGTTGCTAACAACAAAGCACAATTGGTTCAATCTAGAAATTGAACATGTCAAAAGATATCAGAATCACAGCATGCTGGTTCTGTTAAAATAATCCTCTCAGGTTTGGATCACAGCTCAGGGAAGTAGTCCCATATGGAGAGAATCAGACACTAGCGGAGCTGACATACAACCGGATTAACGTGGAGAACTTTGGAAAAGTGCACAGGAATCACAACTCAGGTGGATGACACACACACCTGCAGAGAAATGAGACGGCCGCTCTTGGCTTTATGGTGCCACTGGAGGAAAGGTTACGTGCAAATCAAATGGATATGATCTTTTACAGTAAAATGATTCATGGATGAGGAAGTGTTGCACTATTGGTGTGATTATTCAAGTCCTCCTGGAAAGAGAGTTTTGCTTCAATTTATAAAGCTGCTGTAAACTGAAACTTTATATATTTAAGAGTTTATGATTGAATCATTATTGCAGTTATTTTAAGTTTCTAGTATGTTATATGTTTGGCAACAGTTCTTCTAACCTTAATTGATGGAGTGTGTAGATTTACATTCCTTAAACAACCATGTAGGAAGACACATCATGGCCATATTTCAGATTCATCAGCTCAAACTGTGAAAGAATGGTTCAGAGGGAGCATGAAGGTTCATTTTCACTTATGAATTGCACCTTCCGATTCCAGACTTGACTCAGGAGACTTGACAGATTGCTTGATTCTTGCATTGTCAATACAAGATATTGAACAAAAATGTTTGCACCTCTTGATGAAAATAAATGCTGTGATGTGATTTCCATCAAGAGGTGCATCAATTTTTGGTCAAGATCTTGTATTGACAATGCAAGTGTCCGGCACTCTGTAAAGTCTCCTCAAGCACATCCCAAAGACTTCCAATGAATTTAAGATCTGGACTCAGAGGTGCCAACTCGTGTGTGAAAATGATTATTCATGCTCCCTCCCAACCATTCTTTCACAGTTTGAGCTGATGAATCTTCACATTGTCATCCTGAAATATGGCCATGATGTGTCTTCCTACATGGTTGCTTAAGAAATGAAAATCTACACACTCCATCAATTAGGGTTAGAAGAACTGTTGCCAAACATATAACATGCTAGAAACATAAAATCACTGCAATAAAGATCCAATCATTGACTCTTAAGCATTTACCAATTTAAATCCAAACAGCAACTTTTTTTTTGTTGGCTAGGCCGAGTTTTTATTAAATAAAAGCCCTCCCTACACCTACCCCTAACACGTGCGTCGCCACCGCAACAGCTTTGCAAAAAATCCATTTGTATTTCCTATGAGAAGTTTCGCGAGTGCTTGGGGTACGTCATAAATAGAGCGAGGCATAAGTTTACAGTCGGGATTTGTCATGTTGCATCACACTGCACCACATCCATTGTAGACAACATCACTGATTATAATGTCTTTTGTCACATCGCATAGGACCGCGTGTCCGGTGTAGACACTGGATAAACACTTTATTATTAAATAACAGTCACGCACTAATTTATACACATATTTGCGAAAATAAATGCCTTTTCAATCTGATATGTGATGGGAAAAGGGAGAAAAATGAGTTTGGCCAAAGGCAGATTTTTGTCTGGCCCAACCAGACATTGATGGGTGGAGTTAGTGTAAATAGCCTCTGCCAACAATATGGGCTATTTGCAATATAGACACTCCATTTAAGGCTGATCTTCTGATGTTATTCAATGCATGTATTGAAATGTCCACTCAATTGCAGGATTAGGCCTGTGTGGCTTTCCAGTTTGTTTTTCATTTGTGTGAAGTCTTCATAATGACTCTCACGTTCAGCTGCTTCTTATTGGGAGACTGGATGTTGCACTGGTTTCCGTGAAACGTAAGATGCTAGTAGTTAAAGTTTACAGGCAGTTTCAAAGAACCCCTGCTCACAAAAACCCCTGATGCTCGGAGATGAGTCATTTAAAACAAACATGTGCAATTGGTCTTGTGTGCATCACACTACACTTAGCATGTAACATGGCAAGCTTAGTTTACAACTTTCCTTTATGAATTTCTCCAATATTTGCAATCTTGTTTGACTTTTTGGCCCTGTTTACACCTGGTATTAAGATGTGTTTTGGTCGATAGGATCACAAGCAGACGAAGGAGACATACCTGTTTACTCCTTGTGTTTTAACCTCTCGCTTTTGGCCTCTTTCAACCACTTCTGATTTCTTTGAGGGGAGGGTCCACAGGTAAATGTATGGGTTTATTCATATCTTTTGATCTAATAGACAAAATAACCATGCACGTGTAGGGGAGACCTGGTGTGGTTGTAACACTTTTTTCTTCAGCAAATAAAACTACCCTTTTTTTTTTAGCTACATGTCTGAAACTTTCAGGGAAAGTACCCACATTTGTCTACTATATGGCAACAATTACAATTTCTTAGACTTTTTCATAGACTTTGTGAGATGATGACAAATTGGTCCTTTGTTACAACCTACCCCAGTAGAAGTAGGTACAGCCACAAAAGACTACTCTCCACCTACTGACTGGAGGCACGCTAGCCAGACAGGGTTTAAACTTTGTTGGCTGAAGACCCAAGTTTGGTTTGAAGACGAAAAACATACCAAGCACAATGTTCTCTCACTATTCCTGATTTCTTACACGCACTCAGAGCGTTTGGCTGGTCTTGCGGCTGTCAGAGCAGAAACGAAAGCTTCTGCTCTTGATGTGTTTTCTCCGGTCGCGTTCATATGTACATTTTGCACGCTTATGTTGTCCATTAGATCGAAAGATCTGTACACACCCATACATTTACCCGCCCATAGACCCTCCCCTGAAAGAAATCAGGACAGAAGCGGTTGAAAATGGACAAAAGAGATGGATTAAACCACCAGGTGTAAACGGGAACGTGTCTCCCTCATATTTGTTTTCCGATCGACTAAAACGCATAATTGCGTTAACAGAAGTGTGCAAGAAACACACTAGCAACCACCCAGAAGTGCAAAAAACATTCAGAACAAAATGTTTTACACAAGCAAGTAACACCACAAATCATTTACTTCACTTGTAATATGACTAACCTATTTCCTCAACAAGATCTAAGCTAAATGCGAAGTAAATGTTACTAGGACCCGCCTGCAGAGACCCCACTGAAATGTATGTTTTTTTCCCTCTGTTGCAGTAACACCACAGGGAGAAGGAAAATGTCCCCTCCGACGCTCTGCCACAGCTGTTGCCTTTTAAAACACTCATTGTGCAAGAGGATATACAACAATTGAAACGTGTCCAATGATAACATGCTGGAAAAGTAGTTTTATGCTGTGGGCACATCCACTGTCAGGGGGAGATTTATCTGAAGACTCTCTCTGGCCAAATCTAACAACGCTGTGTAATGCCCTGTTAAACAGTTAATAAAGATATACTGTCTGGTCATTATTTGTTTTAGAGCGCCATTCAAGTATTAGGCAACACAGAAACAATTGTGTGATTCTGTGACATCGCTGGCAGTTCTTGGATGGGATGTTGGCACAGGAAACTCTTCTATGGACTCCAATCTGTGGCACGCCGCTTACTGATAAACTAGATGTTGCAGCGACCGAAATCACATGCTTTCTTGAGTAGGTACTTATTTTGAATAAGTCATTACTTCACGGCTGCTGAAAATGTATGTTCTATAGTATGAACGTAATTTGGACAAACTACATTCGCCATGTTGTCATTATCCTGTGACCTACCAGCATTAGTTTCATCGCTTCACTGTCACTCATAAATCCTCTCCTGTGACCTCATAAGATAATAAAGTACCCATCGTAGGTTCTTTTTGTCTACTTTATGAGTACTGTGAATTCAGACATACTTCTTTGGTTCATTTTTGGTTTGGCCTACCAGGGGAAGTATAGGATTTCATATACAGCCTTAGACATTCTCTGAAGACATTGTAAGTGGTCAAATTTAGTGCCCTGGTATTCTGGGTGGTTGCCAGGGTGTTGCTAAGGTGTTCTGGATGTTTTTTAGTTTGTTGCTGAGGTTGTGAGGGAGTTACGATTGCTGAGGCATTCTATCTATCTATCTATCTATCTATCTATCTATCTATCTATCTATCTATCTATCTATCTATCTATCTATCTATCTATCTATCTATCTATCTATCTATCTATCTATCTATCTATCTATCTATCTATCTATCTATCTATCTATCTATCGTTGATTATTTGTTTGTTCATTTGATCCACCCATCATCATCATTATATTGTTTTATCTCTCAATCTATTTTTCATAATATCTATTGGTCCGTTCCATCCATCCATCCATCCATCCATTGTTTTATCCATCTCTCTATCAACCTAGCTATCCATTGTTTGTTCGTTTGTTCTATCTATTGTTCCATCATCCTTCCATTAATCTATGGTTTCATCCTATCTATCTATCGATCGTTTGTTTGTTCCATCTATCCATTATTCTATTGTTTCATCCATCCATTCTATTCTATCTATCTATCTATCTATCTATCTATCTATCTATCTATCTATCTATCTATCTATCTATCTATCTATCTATCTATCTATCTATCCATCCATTCTATTTTATCTATCTATCTATCTATCTATCGTTCGTTCGTTCGTTCGTTCGTTTATTTGATCCATCTATCCATCATTGTTGTTTTATCTCTCTATCGTTCGTCCTATCTATCGTTCCATCCATCCATTCATCAGTCATTCTATTGTTTTATCCATCCATCCTGTTTTATCCATCCATGTCTACTGTTCGTTCATTTGTTTGTTTGATCCATCCAGCTATCGATCCATCCGTTGTCTATCTTTCGTTCATTTGTTCTATCTATCGTTCACTGTCCATCCATCCATTCTGTTTTATCCATTCTACTCTATCTATTTTTTGTTCCTTCGTTCCATCCATCATCATTCCATCAATCCATCCATCCATTCTATTTTATCTATCTATCCGTCCATCCATCCATACATCATCATTCTATGGCTTTATCTCCGTCTCTGTCCGTCTCTTCATTCATCATTCTTTTGTTTGTCCCTCCATCCATCCCTTCATACATCTCTCCATCCAAGTTTCATAGTTCTACGAAAAGCCATCTGTAAACCCAGGAGGATACTTTGAAACTATGCACAGCACTAAATAACTAATAATGTCACATCAGAAACTTTACTGATCTCCAAGGAATCATATAAGTGCACATTTTATATCAGATTTGCTACTTGCCACTTAAGAGTCTTTATTGGCACCACATGGTATTTACCCTGGGTTTACAGTGGTTTAATTTTTGCATGTGCCCTATGCAGTCTACTGTAAGAAATAAGAGCATCTTGTTCCCTTTTCTTAGTAATTGACATAAATACCCTGAAAGGTTTTGCGCTATAAGTCCATATTAAGCAAAGAGAGCAAGGGCTGATTGGGTTCTCTGTAAGTGGGGGGCCAAGGGTCATGTACAGCAGCTTGAAATTGTTTTCCAGGATCACTTAACATGCACCCCACAGTCTTCAAACGGTAAGACCACTGATGGGCCAAATGCTACGCTCACCATAGGTGTGCCCACGGGCACCATGGGGCACTGTACTGATGATGATATTTGCCCAGCGCGGCTTCCCACGGAGAGAGCGAACGCTGCCCTAGAGGCCCAGCTGACGTTTCCAGCACAGATCTACTCATGTGTTGTGTATTAAACAATTATAACCGTTTCATCTGTAGGGGGTTGAGTTGTATAACAATACACAGAGAATCTATTCATGGGAACTCACTCTGTAAAAGCTCCTGTTTCCAATTTAACACAACAAGGAGGTTAACAACCCTCCTGTACTAGCCTAAATGTATTGTTCCTTGCAATGCTTTAAGAATGGTTTAGTCTGCATACTGAAAGCGGAGACCCAATGTGGCAAACATAGTGTGCACTTGCAGCAACACTTAAAAAGCTTGATTATTGGCATTGAGGTTCCGTGAAGAACCTTGAACAGGCATGGAACCTTAAAAGCAGAAAAATTATTTCACCAAAATGGTTCTTCTGTTGCATCACAGTGTTTTTGGAACCTTTATTATTTAAGATATATTTTTTATAAAACATTAGTGTGCTGACCTTAAAGGGATAGCTCACTCAATAATTAATATTATGTAAAAAAAATTCTTACCCTCATGTCTTTCCAGAACACTTTTGTGAAACAGAAGATGGTATTTAAAAAAAATAAGCCATTGGGGTCCAATATTGTTTGACTTTCAAAAATCATCTTTTCTGTTCTGCAGAAGAAAAAAAGTAACACAGTTTGGAATTACATGAAGATTGGACATAATTTTTATTTTTGATTGAACTATCCCTTTAAAACCCCTTCATCTTTTGTTTTGCCCTTTCCGAAACACTATAGTCAAGCAATATTTAACGAGAACAAAATGTGATGTATTGTGGCAGTTGATCTTGAGACAAATCATTTGGCCTCTTCCATTGCTTTTTACAGGGAGTCAAGTTTCATCCTGTTTTCAGTAAAAGTTCTGTGCAATGGGTGGCAAGAACAATGAATGCAGTCATTCTAGTTCATCTGATCTGAGTCTATGATCACTGTAGGTAAGTCCTGGGGACCTCAGCTGAGTCAAGGTGGGTAATATAAGAAAAACCTTTTTATAATCTAATAATTTATGTGGAGAAGAAAGGGTATTTTGAACTACTTTTGAATGGATGTTCATGGCACGTCATCAGTAAGTTGTAAATGTATGTGCTCTACTAAGTAAATTCTGCTTTAATTCTAATGATGTGTCAGTGACGTCAGCGTGTTGCAACAAAAAATGAGCAATGGTACCACTTTGTATTTTCCGATTTTCATTAAAAATCTTTTAACATAATATTTTTTTAATTTAGTAATATAAGAATTTAAAGGTGCTGTATGTAGGAAGGACTGCTAGTGGTTGAAATGGGTAATGCAGTCCAAATATTGTTTGCCCCACTCCCTCCTCCTCGGACTCTGCTCACAAGGGTTGTGAGTTTGAGAGCACGCAACAGGAACGAAAGCAATTGACAACGGAAGGCAAGGAGACTCACACACTGCAAGTTGATGAGTTGATTTATCCACAATTTATATAGAGATTTTTAGATGGATGCTGAGGCTTTTTAGGTCGGGTAGAATCTGTGATCTCAGAACTAATTTCTTTGCTGGCTTCCATGACAGCAATACGCTGTGTTTTACGCCAACTGGCAACCTGTGGTCTCGAAATACAATTGGGTAAATTGGAAACTTGTGTTATCGAACATTCCGACACCAAACGCACGTTTCAAAGCAGAAATAACTGGCTGTAGCATTGTTTTTTCGGAGAAACAAGTATGTGAACTCAGCATGTTTTCTAAATATCTACAAACATATAGTTTGTTGCAGAAGTTTTACCGTTTACTGCACTTTGTTAGTTATTTACCTAGAGTGGCTAATGATGAAGTCGAAGTCCTGCACATATCGCAGGAAAAGCTTACTTCCGTGTTGAAAAATAAGGTGGATAATACCAAAGATTGTATATATACAAAGACAGTGCATTTGTATTACAATAAATGGGAAAAAGTGCAACGAGTAATATGGCGGAATAAGTCCCGCCTTCTAAATAAAAAAGGCAATCGCCAATTGGTAAAGTCATTGCTTCACTGCAGCTGCTGTTAGAAGCTCCCACCCCCCCCACAAAAAAAGGTCATCATTTACTCAACATCAAGTTGTTCCACACTTGTATGAGGCCTCGTTTACACTAGTGCATTTTTGTTTTAAAACACATAACTTTTGTTACGGTTATGCCTGTCGTCTACACTACTCCAGCGTTTTCGAACCTCAAAAATGGAGACTTTTGAAAATAAGCAGATCCCATTGCGTTTCATTGTAAACGGACCAAAATGGAGACTCTTAAAATGATGGTGTGGCTGCCCACATTATGCTACCTGAACACAACAATAACAGACCAGGGCTGCGTTTCCCAAAAGCATCGTAAGGTTGATCGTAGAGACCGTTGGTGGCTATTGTATTACAATGCTTTTGGGAAACGCAGGCCAGAGCCGTCTCGCTCAACGGCTCTCTTAACATACCAGCCTCGACAACCGTGTAAACAATAACATGGAGACGGAACTGCATGCTTTGCTGACTTTGTGGTCCATTTTAGCAGCCGTTTTGCAGTTAAACGCTAAATTGTATAATACTGCTGCCTACATGCCTGTTCACACTTTTATGCGCATTCCAGGTTTGCATGAACGGTCATGTGACATGCGCTTTCGGTTTTTTTGTTCGCATGACCTTCATCAGGCATATACAGCTCTGGAAAAAATTAAGAGATCACTTAGCATTGATTTCTCAATGTTAAGTGCTCTCTTATTTTTTATGTATTTAGGTGTATATGCCTGATGAAGGTCATGGGACCAGAATGTTGCAACACTTGGTTACCAAACAGTTCATGAAAGCCATTGACTTATTATTGATATCCCATTTGCCGTTTTAGGTTTGACTTGCCTGAAAGGGACTTTGATAATATCCACACTCATCTTGACTTTTCTATTTCTTTCTACACCCATCTTTCCATCAGATTGTCAAATGTCAAGACCTGTTTATTAAAAACTAAATTAAACATCCAAAGCAACGTCTAGCTGAATTAAATATGTATTGGAATGAAGTCAAATGATAGCAATGTAGCATAAAGCATTTAGCATGGAATAATACTTGCTGTTTCACTAATGGGGCTTCAGTAACGTTAAGTTTAGTAACGTTACCTCCACAATAGTACCTGGTCGTCATAGTGACGCCGCAGGAAACTGCTGTGACGTAATCTTCTTCGAGACACACACCCGCTAACCAAACAAAGTAAAGTCTGCACTTCCTCATTTGACCATGGCATATTTAAAATTGTGCGGTTATTCAGGATACTCCGTCTGGCACGTGTAATGATGACGCTGTGAATATTGACGATTCTCTCTGACCAATCAGCAGTCTGCTGTGTTTTCATGTCACATTTTAGTATCGCCTCAGCTCACTCAGAACCTCGCCGGAGGAGATACGAAAAAAAGTACCTGGAAGCAGGTACAGGTACAACTTTTACAAAGTGGAAAACCAAACAAAGGCGAGTCGAGTCGAGTCAAGGCGAGCTGGTACTGTGTAGTGGAAAAGCGCCATTACTGTTTTTGAAAAACAGTTGGTAGTATACAGTATGATGATTGTGATTCACCATGTACAGCATGGTTTTGGATTAGCCTGGAACAACATTCTAATTAGCCAATCAGATTTTAGGGACAAGTTTAGAGTTCATGACTAGTTTAGTCTTAAAACCAGGGTTAGGTGCTTCTGCATTCATCATTTCCCTCTAATTTTAGGGATAACTTATGGGTAGGGTTAGGTTTAGGGGTAGAGATAGGACAACATTTTCAGACAGGAGTGTTGTTTCAGGATCGACAAAACCTATACAGTATATACTGCACACTATTCAGTAAAGTAAGCTATTCCATTCTGACCATAACCAGTGTTGTTTTGGTGTAGCATCTATTTTTGGTTTTGTTCTGGATGGATTGATCTCCCAATAAGTAAAGAGATTTTTCTTGAAGTAGTTTTATTGTTGCACTTATGAGTGTTAACGCATTCGATATTGCTTGCTATCGACAATGCAACACTGAATCAATCCTTATTCGTTTATAAGATTGTCTCCTATCAAACTTCTGAAAAGGAGCTGCTACTGTTAAAGATCTAAAACGCTTCCCTGCTGCTTAAACAACCCCCAGCGATCACTTTTAACATCAAGTGACGTCTATTGTACTTATGAGTGGCCTTAGAAGAAAGCGACCTGTAGCTCTGAAGTCTGGTTTTATACAGGAGCGCAGAGTTAAAGTCTCTTCCCTGCTGATGCGCTCTGCTTCTGAACCCCGTCGAGAGGGTCTTCTGCACTGACGCATGCTGCAGGAAAATGGGTTAAGCTCCTCAGGGCAGGCCCTTGAAGTCATTTGACTGGATTCATAAATGTTTAGTGCTTGTTAAGAGTCTTTCCTGCTCAGTGCGAGGAGGACACCAAAGGTCGATCTCAGAGATATGAGTCTGAGACATTGCTACACATATTTAAGGCTTTTAACAGATGGCTCTGATAGTGTCGACATCTTGCTGTACTGTCCTTAAACTCAGTCTTAAATTCAGGTTTGATCAAATTTAAGGCCATATAAAATTGTAAATAGCTAGAAGTCCATGATTAATGGTTAAAAGATTGTAATCTCGATTCAATCACACACGTGATCTTATTCCTAAATGACAATTCGCCCGTCTATTAATCCTTTGACAAAATCATACCGTATTTATCATACCGGAGCATTCGATTATCGATTACATTGTTATGCCAGTATAGGTGGCGATAAGTGACTGTTAAAAATGTAATTTGTCTTTGAATCATTCATTGGAGTTTCATTCAAAAGCACTGATTGATTCAGTAATGAAACAAGGGCTATGTCTGAAATCGCATACTCACTTGAGTAGGTACTTATTTTGAATAAGTAATCACTTCATGACCACTAAAAAAAACAATGTTCTACAAACCCGATTCCAAAAAAGTTGGGACACTGTACAAATGGTGAATAAAAAAGGACCTTTATCTCATAAACTTATATTTTATTCACAATAGAATATAGATAACACATAAAATGTTGAAAGTGAGACATTTTGTAATGTCATGCCAAATATTGGCTCATTTTGGATTTTATGAGAGCTACACATTCTAAAAAAGTTGGGATAGGTAGCAATAAGAGACCGGAAAAGTTAAATGTACATATAAGGAACAGCTGGAGGACCAATTTGCAACTTATTAGGTCAATTAGCAACATGATTGGGTATAAAAAGAGCCTCTCAGAGTGGTAGTGTCTATCTGAAGTCAAAATGGGCAGAGGATCATCAATTCCCCCCACGCTGCGGCGAAAAATAGTGGAGCAATATCAGAAAGGAGTTTCTCAGAGAAAAACTGCAAAGAGTTTGAAGTTATCATCATCTACAGTGCATACTATCATCTGGAGAATCTGGAACAATCTCTGTGCGTAAGGGTCAAGGCCGGAAAACCATACTGGATGCCTGTGATCTACGGGCCCTTAGACGGCACTGCAGCACATACAGGAATGCTACTGTAATGGAAATCATGGGCTAAGGAATACTTCCAGAAAACATTGTCGGTGAACACAATCCACCATGCCATTCGCCGTTGCCGGCTAAATCTCTATTGGTAAAAAAAGAAGCCATATCTAAACATGATCCAGAAGCGCAGGCGTTTTCTCTGGGCCAAGGCTAATTTAAAATGGACTGTGGCAAAATGGAAAACTGTTCTGTGGTCAGACAAATCAAAATTTGAAGTTCTTTTTGGAAAACTGGGACGCCATGTCATCCGGACTAAAGAGGATAAGGACAACCCAAGTCATTATCAGTGCTCAGTTCAGAAGCCTGCATCTCTGATGGAATGGGGTTGCATGAGTGTGTGTGGCATGGGCAGCTTACACATCTGGAAAGGCACCATCAATGCTGAATTGGATATCCAAGTTCTAGAACAATATATGCTCCCATCCAGATGTCGTCTCTTTCAGGAAAGACCTTGCATTTTCCAACATGACAATGCCGGACCACATACTGCATCAATTACAACATCATGGCTGCGTAGAAGAAGGATCCGGGACTTGAAATGACCAGCCTGCAGTTCAGATCTTTCACCTATAGAAAAACATTTGGCACATCATAAAGAGGAAGATGCGACAAAGAAGACCTGAGACAGTTGAGCAACTAGAAGCCTGTATTAGACAAGAATGGGACAACATTCCTATTCCTAAACTTGGCCAACTTTTTTGAGATGTGTTGATGCCATGAAATTTAAAATCAACTTATTTTTCCCTTAAAATTATAAATTTTCTCAGTTTAAATATTTGATATGTCGTCTATGTTGTATTCTGAATAAAATATTGAAATTTGAAACTTCCACATCATTGCATTCTGTTTTTATTCACAATTTGTACAGTTTCCCAACTTCTTTGAAGTCGTCCATCTCTATATAAGTTGTTATTTAGGGTTTTTTTGCGCACAAAAACTATTCTCGTTGCTTCATTAAATGATTGTAGAACCGTTGTAGTGAGATGGACTTTGTGACGACGTCTTTGGTGCCGTTTATGGGTCTTGTGTTCCGAAGATGAACAAATGTCTTACGGGTGTCGAACGACATGAGGGTGAGTAATTAATGACAGAATTAAATTTTTTGGGTGAACTAACTCTGTCAACTTTTACTCAAGTGACTGTAAAAAACACTGCACAAAGGTAACAATCTTCACAACGTCATACACAGGATGGTAATTAATATGATTAGTCTTTTATTTGACTACATTATTAAACATCTAAGAATGTGTTGCTAATACACAATATGATTATTACAATTCAAAAGGTCATTTTTTGGTGTGATATAGGCACCAAAAGTAAACATTTTGTCCTCAAAGTTGATGTGTTAGAAGCAGGAAAATGGACAAGCGTAAGGATTTGAGCGAGTTTGACAAGGGCCAAATTGTGATGGCTAGACGACTGGGTCAGAGCATCTCCAAAACTGCAGCTCTTGTGGGGTGTTCCCGGTCTGCAGTGGTCAGTATTTATCAAAAGCCATCACATCATGTGGGTGGCCGGGTGTGTGTGTGTAGCTTACCTGGGGAACACATGGCAACAGGATGCACTATGAGAAGAAGGCAAGCCGGCGGAGGCAGTGTGATGCTTTGGGAAATGTTCTGCTTGGAAACCTTAGGTCCATCCATGTGGATGTTACTTTGACTCGTACCACCTACCTAAGCATTGTTGCAGACCTTGTTCACCCTTTCATGGAAACGGTATTCCCTGGTGGCTGTGGCCTCTTTGAGCAGGATAATGCACCCAGCCGCAAAGCAAAAATGGTTCAGGAATGGTTTGAGGTGTTGACCTGGCCTCCAAATTCCCCAGATCTCAATCCAATCGAGCATCTGTGGGATGTGCTGAACAAACAAATCTGATCCATGGAGGCCCCACCTCGCAACTTACAGGACTTAAAGGATCTGCTGCTAACATCTTGGTGCCAGATACCACAGCACACCTTCAGAGGTCTAGTGGAGTCCATGCCTCAATGGGTCAGGGCTGTTTTGGCAGCAAAAGGGGAACCAACACAATATTAGGACATGATGTTATGCCTGATCAGTATATATCTGAAGGGAATCGACTGTCTTCGGAAAAGTTTTAATGTCATTTTCTCTTTCTTCATATTACTTCCTTATAATGCCTATGCGATTGGGCTGGTTTTGGCCTTGAATTAGGTCGGTTTTGAATAGTAATTGTGCTGGTTTTTGTTACGCAAACCTGGTAAATTTTTGCTCTTCCAGAACACACTATTAGAGAGTGAATTTGACAAGTTTTTTTTTTAAACAAAATATAATTCTCACAATAGCATCTCAATGCTCTTCTACTCTCAAAAATCAAAAGCATAGTGATCCAAAGACATCAGAGGAACTACAAAGATCTGGAGGGTCTTGAAGGAGAACTTCTCCACAAAATGAGTCTTCTCTGTTGTCTGTCTTGAAGTACAAGTTTTTACAATGGCTCATAGACTAAATCCTCACACTTTGATGAGTGATTTACTATACAGCTTTTACTTTGATCACTGTCACGCATGGTTGAAGTTTGCACAGAATTATGACCTCAAACATTGCCAGAGAAAACAATTTTCCCAATAATCCTCCTGTGTGAACTGACAGATTTGTGATCACATGCTAATGACCCTAAAAAACCATAATGTGTTATTTTTGGTTGATATTCGGTCACATTTTTAATGACTTGATATTGTAAGTTTAGTGTTTTATGAGAGAATGTAGCGTTTGCTGACTGGGATAAAACCAAGCTCTACTTGCCAGTTTAAATAAAGAAGCCTGGAGGCAGAAATCACTTTTAGCATTTAGCACAATAGACTATTTTTAACATGTCTATTCCCTCTGTTTTTATGGGTTCCTTGTATTACTAGCAAAAACAAAGAAACATTGATTTCAATTTAGCTCTGCTATAGACTTTATGCAGTGATGTCACTTTCCCGCCGGAAAAACACCCCCTCAGCCGGACTGAGTGGCAGAAGAGCTGCTGCATGAATGGATTTAATAGTTAAAATGGCGAAAAAGCAAGTAAAACAAACTATTATCAGTTCTAACTAAAGTTTGGACTCCATATAGTGTTACTTAAATCTTACCAAAGATCCAGTGATCTATGGAAATTGGCATGCAGCCAGCAATCGTGTTTCCTGACATTTATATGATCCTGATTTCAATGCCGGGGAAATACATTAAGCAAATGTGCCTGTTAACGCTTTATATAAATACAAAATAAGGTCCAAATTTGGGTGATCACGTCCAGGCCTGAAACTTGTATAGTTTCAGCTTATTTAAAAACATTCAATCATGCAGAATATTCTATTTAATTAAGGAGTTGTCGACAATATATAACAATACAATATGGAGTATGATTTTACCCCGAACATTCAACATATTGACACAAAATGATAACTGCAAACCCACGTTTCGCTGCCTGGAGTCATTTGTTTCTGTAAAATATGTCTCAGATTTCTTGTCAAATCTATTTGCAGCTCTTTCCTGGGTTAGATGTTTTTAGTTTTTCGAGGATTCACGCTGAGAACCAATGCTGCCACTCAGTGAGCGTAACACAGCGGTCAATAGTGACATCCTTGTTGTGTTCGGTCTTCTGGTTTGTATTTCCATATCGTGAACGGCTCGTTTTAAATAGGGGTTTGATTCCAGGTTTCGACTCCATTTACATTACATCAAAACAGGGTCAGAAATAAGACTTCAATTATTTTACCCCCGACACAAAGCCTTAAAACCGCACACTTTTAGCGTGACCATCCAAATTAGTCCAATTTAGCGATGACTTGATGAGTGCCTATCAACGTTTCAACCTAGCTGTTGCCAATAGCTTATTTGTGTATATAACATCAGTGTCTGATTTCCTCGCTTTATTTATTCCTTGCTTATAGTGCACTCAACTGACACGCACTTTATAGGGATAGAGGATCAGTAAACAAGTGAGCGATTTCAGATACAACAGAGTCGACACAGAAAGTCGACTCTGACTCTGGGGCTATTCAGAGTCGAGGAATTGACTCAACTTCCCATTACTAGTTTTGACGTCTACTGACATTTGCTAAGACTTCCACTTCAAACAGTAGCCTACAATAAGAAAATCCACCATCTAATTATTCTTCCACAGCGATTCCTTATAGAAATATACAGAGCTACCGCAAAAACAGAAGTTCAAACCCACGATTCTAAAGCTGGCTGTGATTGCTCCTCTGGCACACAAGTTCTCGAATAAACTAATGTTTAACTATATTTTGGTGATTTAATTAACAAATTATTGCATTCGCCTACACATTTGCTTATTCAAAGAGCCCAATAATATTATTTAGGGATGCGCAATATGCAGATTTTAACCAATATTAGCATTTTCTTAATCATCACTGGTGATTAGATTTTTCTTATATTGCAAGCTGATATCAAGCATATTTTTCCAACCTTTTATTTTTAACTCAATCTTTTACTATGCCAGATTATAAAATTTTTTTATGCACATTAAATAATTTTGATGTCTGATTTGACTTATTCGGCTGTATTGATTTATCATCATATCAGCTATCTGGATCCACACATTATTCGACTATTCAGACATGTCACAAAAATCAACATTTAAATCAAGATTTCTGTAATAAATTCATCTTTAATGCAAACGTCGCAACATCTCTATGTAAAACAAAGAGTTAACAGATTCAATTTAACAAGCATGATATCAAGCACATCTATGTGCATCTGATTTATCCTCAATGTCCCATAATAAAACTGTCAGCGACAAGCATTTTGGCTTCAACAACAAACATGTTACATCAGAACAGCTTTGGGTGCACGAGTCAATGACAACTGGAGCATCACCATGGAGACCAATAGCAATTTGTATTTACAAAAATAAGTCCAGGAGGCTGAGAGACACTCAGGGTGTAGTTGCTTCCACATGCATTAACAGAAGCCCAGTTCTGCCCGAGATAGTCTGAATGTCGCCCAATCACACATGTTGTTCCCTGCTGTAAAATCTTCTAGCTGTTCTTGGAAATCATCTCTGTCTGCTCCAAATCCTCAAATGCTTCTGCCGCTACTCCGAAAATAAAATTGTGAAGGCCATGACGATGCAGCAAAACGCCACGTAAGGGCTTTTGCGCTCACCTGAAAGGTAAGGTAAAAGATCATTAGCACCAGCATAATCAATCACACTAAAGAACCACACATGGCATGGTAGCTTTTATGATGTTACTTACCTATTCTTGCACATTTCCAGAATATGCCAAGAAATCTGAGGGCAAAAGGAAAGGGTTAAAGGTTAATAGATATAATGTAAAACAATTAAAACTGAAACCATGTTAACAACAGCAGCAGCAGCTCTGGGAACTGTCCACTTGTGTCTTTACTCATTTAAAAAATAAATAAAACAAATTCAATTAACAATATTACATATGCAACATTTGCATACACTGTAAACAATTGTATGGTCAATAAGTTATGACCACATATTTTTTAAATTACGTTAACTCATCAAAATAAGTTGAGCAGTTACAAGATTCAACTCATTTTTTTAAAAGTCAGTTTAATGTAATTTAAGTTGAATTTACTTAAACAGCCAAGTTGATTGTACTTAATTTAAGGCAGCAACTAGTTAGGGTGTTTTATGCAAAGGACTAACCTTGTGCATGTGGCCGCTCATTTAAAACTCATTTACTTCAAATTCACTAACATCAGAACGATGTTATGAACAAATGTATGTGCGTATGCATGTGTTGTGAATTAAGCAGTGTTTTCGTGAGAAGTTCTCCTGTGCGTACAAATACGAAAGACTCCACTTAATTATTAGTGAATAAGATCCAAATGACTTCCTCCTAGGAAAACAAAATACTATGGAAGTCAACGCACGCACATCAATTTGATCTTAACCTCGTTCTGATGTTAGTGAATTTGGAGTAGGATAGTCATTTGATTAAAACACGCCCCAAACCATCTCCCTATAAGGGCTTTCCGCACGCGCTTTCCTTACAGCCTTTCGTCACTCTCGTCAAACTTGCCGCAGATGCTCTCTAGCCAGATCCTTTAGCAATGCCAAGTGTGCCATTCTCACAATACACACCTTTTATAAAGACCCAGATTACAGAGCTCTCGTTAGCCAGCTCTACATACACGTATATCTTTAATGCAGCTTTTCTTACTCTAACTGTATATGATGGAATGTATTCAGACTCCCTTACATGTTTCACTCTGTTATATTGCAGCCATTTGCTAAAATCATTTAATTTCATTTTTTTTCTCATTAATGTACACACAGCACCCCATATTGACAGAAAAACACAGAATTGTTAAAATTTTTGCAGATTTATCAAAAAAGAAAAACTGAAATATCACATGGTCCTAAGTATTCAGACCCTTTGCTGTGACACTGATATATTTATCTCAGGTGCTGTCCATTTCTTCTGATCATCCTTGAGATGGTTCTACACCTTCATTTGAGTCCAGCTGTGTTTGATTATACTGATTGGACTTGATTAGGAACGCCACACACATGTCTATATAAGACCTTACAGCTCACAGTGCATGTTAGAGCAAATGAGAATCATGAGGTCAAAGGAACTGACTGAAGAGCTCAGAGACAGAATTGTGGCGAGGCACAGATCTGGCCAAGGTTACAAAAAAATAATAATTCTGCTGCACTTAATGGTCCTAAGAGCACAGTGGCCTCCATAATCCTTAAATGGAAGATGTTTGGGACGACCAGAACCCTTCCTAGAGCTGGACTTCTGGCCAAACTGAGCTATGAAGAGCCTTGGTGAGAGAAGTAAAGAAGAATCCAAAGATCACTGTGGCTGAGCTCCAGAGATGCAGTCGGGAGATGGGAGAAAGTTGTAGAAAGTCAACCATCACTGCAGCCCTCCACCAGTCGGGGCTTTATGGCAGAGTGGCCCGACGAAAGCCTCTCCTCAGTGCAAGACACATGAAAGCCTGCATGGAGTTTGTTAAGATGGTAAGAAATAAGATTCTCTGGTCTAATGAGACCAAGATAGAAATGTTGGCCTTAATTCTAAGCGGTGGAGATAGACATGGCTCATTCAAGGTAATAAAAACATTATGATACATTAATGGTCTTTATTCACCACTGAAATCATAGTTATGTATATTATATTGCATTTCTGTCAATAGATCCTCTTAAATACTACACGCTGCACCTTTAAAATCTACAGTAGTATGACCCCACTGGCAGTGATGGCTGTGATCGATCTGCTCTGTTGCAACTCCCTCAAATTGGGCCAATTATCATGTAACTGATTTAAAAAAGTTATGAACAGTCTTAAAGAAAACATTTTTATGTCTAACTTGTAAGACTAATCCAGCCCCTGTGCTGGATTTCATGGCTTAAATTATCGACGAGTTAAAGAAAAAGCATCGGGACGCAGTCTTGCGGTAGCTTCAGTCTGCTGGAGGCTTGTGTAGGAAGCGTGAAGCACAAGATTACAGGGGCAGAACTAGATGACTGACGAGATTCACAGGGGCTGAAATGTCATAACACACGCCTGACGGAATGGAGATCAACGAGCAGACGGGCATCTGGCATGAACAGAAACAACAAACAGGGGTCAGTGAGAACATCCACTATCAACAGTCTGCGCAGAGCCCCGGGAATAAAACCTGGCCTCTGTTTCCCCAAATTAAACAGAGCCTTAAGACGTTAGGTCACCAAAAAAATGAAAATGATATGTATATGACTTTCTTCTTTCAGCCAAACACAATCAGAGTTACATTAAATGATATCCTGGCTCTTCCAAGATTTATAATGGGAGTGAATTGTACCCTAAGACTTAGAATCCCAAAAATAGTGCATCCATCCATCATAAAAGTAATCCATACGACTCCAGGGGGATAATAGGTCTTCTGAAATGAAGCCATGCGGTAAATATCCATATTTATATCTTTATAACCTATAATCAATGGCTTCCTAGTAACGGCCGTCCACGTCTTGGGTCAAAGGTCACTCTTCCGCCGGAACTTGACTTGTGTACGGCCGTTACCGGAAGCCAGTGATTTGATTAAAGTTTATAAAGTTATAAATATGGATATTTTTTGTTACAAAAAGGCATTGCTTCACTTCGGAAGGCCTTTATTAACCCCCTGGAGTCGTATGGATTACTTTTATGATGGATGGATGCACTTTTTTGAGCTTCAAAATCTGTGGTATCATTCACTCCCATTGTAAAGCTTGGAAAAGCCAGGATATTATTTGATATAACTCCAATTGTGTTTGGCTGAAATAAGTCATAAACACCTAGGATGACTTGAGGGTGAGTAAATTATGGGATGTTTTTCATGTTTGGGTGAACTAACCCTTTAACACACTTCTCCAGCAAGCGGCCTTTAGTTTTATACCCTTGTCATTTGCAACAATCATACAAACATGACTTAATGTTCGATGTCCTTTCACCCGATCATTTACTCTGTGAGCTGCCAGTTTCTGCCCAGGAGTCCTTTGGGGTATAAATGCCAAGATGGACATCTTGGGAAGCATATCACCGTGAAAACAAACACAGTTACTGGTAACAAACAAGGCTCAGTTGTGCGCAGTTTGAGGGGGTGTGAAAACCATTACTTTAAAATGTAGCAACTCCAGCTCATTTGTCTTGGATAACGCATATGTTTGTTGAGATCGGATCGCTGGATGTGAATTATCTCCTTCATTTCCTGGTCCTGTCATCTGAAGTCCAAACATGTGGCGAACATCTTGCTGCTCGAGTTCGACATTAGAAGAAGACTTCATTTCATCTCCCCAATACAAACAATAAAACTGAACTTGGATTAAATTAATTATGCATGTAAATAAAGGATGTTTTATTGTAAAATAGAGAGTAGATTTCTGTTAACTTTTTGGCCCTAAAAAAATAATGCTCTTATGCTATTTTAAAGGTTCCTTTTTTTTTTTTTTTGAAGGTATCCTATAATTAGGTAAAACACACTTTAATTTGTGCATAATATACAGTGCAGCCTCACTTATTTTCTCACAGTGTCTGGAACAGTTCGATTTGTGATTCCGTTTCTCTAACCCCCAACTTTAAGAGAGCCTACTCTGCTCTGATTGGTCAGAGGGTCTAGTCTTCTGTGATTGGTCAGATGTCCCAGTCTGATGTGATTGGTCTACTCTGCTGTGATTGGTCAGATGGCCCAGTCTGATGTGATTGGTCTACTCTGCTGTGATTGGTCAGATGGCCCAGTCTGATGTGATTGGTCTACTCTGCTGTGATTGGTCAGATGTCCCAGTCTGATGTGATTGGTCTACTCTGCTGTGATTGGTCAGATGGCCCATCTGATGTGATTGGTCTACTCTGCTGTGATTGGTCTACTCTGCTGTGATTGGTCAGATGGCCCAGTCTGATGTGATTGATGTACTCTGCTGTGATTGGTCAGATGGTCTAGTCTTCTGTGATTGGTCAGATGTCCCAGTCTGATGTGATTGGTCTACTCTGCTCTGATTGGTCAGATGTCCCAATCTGATGTGATTGGTCAGATGGTCTAGTCTTCTGTGATTGGTCTACTCTGCTGTGATTGGTCAGATGGCCCAGTCTGATGTGATTGGTCTACTCTGCTGTGATTGGTCAGATGGCCCAGTCTGTTGTAATTGGTGTACTCTGATGTGATTGTTCAGATGGTCCAGTCTGTTCTGCTTTGATCAGATGACCCAGACTGATGTGATTGATCTGCTCTGTTGTGATTGATCTGCTCCACTGTGATTGGTTTGCTCTGCTCTGTTACCACTTCCAGCGCATGTCAAAAACGAAACATATCTGAATTTCAGCTCTGGATTTTCCTTAGCCCTTGATACCAACAGTAACATTGGCATCTAATTTCCATCCGTAGTCCCTTGCTTTTGCTGTAGGCCGATCACTATAACTATTTTTTGTTGGGCAAAAGATTGTCCCCAAAATAATTGTGATATGCAATATTACTGGCATTTTAAGACCCTTTTATGCCACTGAATATATAATCCTAATACAACAACATAATAATGGAAGTAGGCCTACACACTTTCAAAATACAGTGAACTTAAAGCTTAAGAATATTTAGATACTGGAATTAAAGTGTCAGAAAATAATAATGTTGAATAAATAATAAATAAACATTTGCTAACAAAAAGTTCAAAATAACACGTATAAATGCAAATAACAAAACAAACACACTTGCAATTGCACAAAAGAGTTATATAGAGTTTTTCCATCTGCAAATTTTCCCCTGACCTCTTCTCAGTAAAGTGAAGGGGTGGATTCTTCAATCCACTGCCGTGTCAATGTATATCCTTTTGAGTGGTTTGTAATCAAAATATTAATCAATATTTTTTTTCCATCTAAGTATGAAACGATTTGAATGACTTCTTCAAGCTTATGAGATGCAAGAAGTTATAGAATTCAGTCTTCTCACGTGCTCTCGCTATGTTTGTGAGTAAAGCACCCAACACACGTTAAAACATATATTTACTCTTCTAGCTGACCATGACAGCCTAGGTCACTCGGATCACTTCAGCCTGTCTCCTTCTACGTGACCAATTCTTAGTTAAAGAATTGACTTCAATCACTAGAGAATAATGATGAATATTTTCTGAACCTCTTACTGAAAGTACATCTTATCAGTATGTTTTGGAAAGTTTCCTGATCAGAGACAGAGCTCGACCAACTCCAACCTTGAAGAAGCTGTGTATGTGTGTGCGTGTGTTTGTTTGTTACAAGTGGGGTGAGCAACTGGCACCCAGAGGAGATGAAAAGACCATCTGACAGACAAACTGGAGTCTAGGAACTCAGGTTTGTGACCTCAAAAGGTCACTTTGTGCCAAAGCCGGGACTCTTGGGAGTCATCCAAATAATCAATGGAGATATGCTTCTGACAGCCCATCTGTGGGAATTTTCTAAGTTTATCTATGCCTTAACCAATCAGACTTTTGACATGTGTTAAAGTATAATTGCTGCAGTATTGAGTGTGTACGTAGAACGGCCTACAAACTCCTTTCTGAGTGTTGAAGCTGACTTGTGCTGATGAAAATGCGAACTATTCATCCGTTAAATTTTCCTCAATTGATTGCATCTCTGACTCCCGGTCTTCATTCATCATTACTAGTCAACTGGGTCTTAACTGTAAATCCTGCACAAAAGTAAGGGTGCACACTATTGCTGAAAAACACAATCTCTGCTTAGCAGTCAGATGTCCATAAGAACAAAGGCACAGATGCCTCAATAGGCCATATCTGCTGCTAAATCAATTTTTCTAGAGGTGTGTTTTTTAATTTGAGTGCCACGATTTATAATGGTGCGTCATGTACGAGTTGCTGCGAAAGACACAAGTGCAACAATCAAACACGTTTGCATGGAAAAAACATTTTCTCTTTGAAAATGAACTAGACACTCACGATTGCCGCGTCCCGTGTGAAACGGCTTTAAAGGGATAGTTCACCCAAAAATAAAAATTCGGTCAATTACTCACCCTCATGTCGTTCCAAACCCCTAACACTTTCATTGAGCTTCTGTTTATGTTCGCTGATCAATGTTTAAATGTGAATAAAAGCCTTAATTCAATCTGTTCATCATATAAAGCGATTGAGTCTCTTCAGAAAATTGACTAAACAGCTAAATTCACATGGATTAATTTGATGATCTCTTTATGAACTTTTTGAAGCGCCAAAGTGGTGGTCGCATGTCAACGGAGGGAAATAAAGCTCTCAGATTTAATCAAAAAGATCTTCATTTGTGTTCTGAAGATGAAAGACCGTTTTACGGGTTTTGAAACAACATGAAGTTGAGTTTTCATTTTTTGGGTCGACTATTCTTCTAACACTGAAACAACTTGAACCATCAGCCAATTTGTTACAAACCTACGTAGGTTTGTGCAGAAAGTAAGACTGGATATACTGAAGACTCATCTCAGCAGCTCAGTCTTTCTTTTAGGAGTCAAAACACAAACAGCTATATTACACACCACGTGACGGGTAATATCCAATTAAGCACAATGATAAAAGCACAATGATTAAAAATGATAAAACCAAACCAGACCTGTTTGGACAGCATCTTTAACTTTTAAATCACCTGTCTTTAGGTGCTTTAAGCGGAAAGACTCTCTTACATCCGTGGCATATTTGTTTTAAAAAGGTCCGAATGTGTATAAATGCAGTATAAATGCAGATGGCAGTAAACATACCCCGTTTTGTTCTTATCCAGCAGGCTGGGAGTGAGAGCTCGAATATACGCGCAGGTGCAGATGAGCAGCAAGATAACCGTCAACAGACTCTGGAAATTAAATATGGCAGACTGCAAGAGAAACAGAGAGGAAATTAATAATTATTTATCACTTATTAATGTACAACTTGTGAAGAACGGTATAAAAAAAAGAAGAAGCTTTATTTGTTTATATAAATGGTTAACATATTAATATTCTTTGATAAACTGACTGTAAAAACAGTAATGTGTATTGTGGGAAAAACCATGATATTACACCAAACCATAATTTTTATAGCATGCATTCACTCGGAGGCGAGTACATAGGTAATTAAAAAAATATATATTTAAAAAACATTCCAATGAAATCTTCAGTCATATGCATTTTAGTAGACAGAAAAGTATGTATTCTAGCAGAGCATTTACAATGTCTGTTCTAACATCTTGCACATGATTTACCATATTTTGATTTACTGCATTTTAAAGATATTATAATTGTGCAAATTGAGAATTTATTTGATTTAATGATCTGATCTTACAACTGATTTAATTGAGGAATTTGACATAGGATATAAATCCCCTGAAAAATAATTCTAACAACAAAATAAAGTTCATTTGTGACATAACTTTTATCTTAATTTTGTGATTTGTTATTATTTTTTTATTTGTGTGCCAGAAATCACTTTTGTTCATTTTATGAAGTCCCCAAAGCAGAATGAATTTGTTATTTGATGAAAATACAGTAAAAACAGTAATACTGTAAAATATAATTACAATTAACTTTGATTAAAATAAGTACCAAAATAAGTACTACTCACTAATTTAAGATAAAAGTTATAGAGAAAAAAGTTAGGATGAATATAATGGCAGCAACATTTGTTCAAAAATATAGAAATATTGCCAATATTGTACATACACGACATTTTAAAATATATTTAATTTAGAAACTCACACACACACACGCATATAATTATATATATACATATATACACACGGGCACGCACATACATACACACACACTGCATTAATACTATTTAATTGTCAGAAATCAGTTTTCATGGTGAAATAAGTTGACTTGAGTTCCAGGCCCATGTTCTGACTGCCACATCATATATATATATATATATATATATATATATATATATATATATATATATATATATATACATAAATCTATATACACACACACACACTCACTCACTCACATATACACACACACACACACACACACTGCATTAATACTATTTAATTGTCAGAAATTAGTTTTCATGGTGAAATAAGTTGACTTGAGTTCCAGGCCCATGTTCTGACTGCCACATCATATATATATATATATATATATATATATATATATATATATATATATATATATATATATATATATATATATATATATATATATATACATAAATCTATACACACACACACACACACACACACACACACACACACTCACATATACATATATATAAATACACACACACACACACACACACACACACACACACACACACACACACAGCATTAATACTATTTAATTGTCAGAAATTAGTTTTCATGGTGAAATAAGTTGACTTGAGTTCCAGGCCCATGTTCTGACTGCCACATCACAGTCGCAGCTCAGACTGAACACTGTCAACGGTGAACTCAACCGTGACAGTCCAGTGTTGTGGAGAACAGAGCGATACTAACACAGGTCACAGATTCACTGCATTAATCAACACGACCAGCTGCATCTGTTGTTTAGATTCCTGCAGCACATTTAACTTCTGCTGCCATCGGTTTCATTTTCACTGCACCGTGGACAGATATATCGCTACATCAGGCAGCATGCGACGACATACCAGTCAGTAAAATCAACCTGACAGCTCGTTTCTACTTCACTTCTATCAACTATTTCAAAATAACAGTTTTATACTCACCATCTTGATATTTCCCCGGCCAGCCACCTCACACTTCCGGTTTAGGATGGAAATGACGTCACTGGTACGGCAGCCTGGAAGCGCGAAGTGTCGAAAAACTGGATGGCCAGAGAGGAAATGAAAGCAACTTCTGCTTCTGGAGTGTGTGTTAGTTTGAATTAAAACTCATTTAACATACAACATCAATTCCCTCTAGGAATGAGGTGAGACTTTGCATATTTAGAGCGCACTGTGAGCGTGATGTGTGATATGAGTTTGGAGGGAAATGCGCCTGTTTATGTTAAATATGATGGGGTTTGTGTTATCTGTTGAAATGCTGATAGTTTCCTTCCATAAACAAAACACAAGCTAATATTCCTGCATCAGTCATAAAATGACACACCTAAAATATATAAACCAGCAAGGAACATGAGAAACGTAAATTGTCAAATTTAGCAGAAATATAATAGAAGCATTGACGAGGGTTTTGTTAAAAAAAAAAACATTTTATTGACCTCGAAATCTTGTTTTTGTTTTAATTCCTTTGATCTTTGATTCCCGTAGTTAGTATTATTGTTTTAAAATAACATTATTAATAATAATAATAAACGGAAATATAATACAAATACATTGAATACAAATATATATATATATATATATATATATATATATATATATATTACACACACACACACACTCACAATCTAATCCAAAATAAAAGTTTGTGTTTACATAATATATGTGTGTACTGTGTATAATTATTATGTATATATAAATACACACACATGCATGTATATATTTAAGAAACATTTGCATGTATGTATATATAATTTATCTTATGCATAGATATATTAGTTTTAATAAAAATATAATTTTCTTAAATGTATACATGCATGTGTGTATTTATATATACATAATAATTATATATATATATATATATATATACACACACACAATATATATATACACACACACACACTCACTCACATATATATAATATAATATATATATGTACATATGTGAATTATTATAGTTTTTTTTTCAACACAAAAACCTATAAACATAAACTATAGTGATGTCTTTTCCATTTGGCCCACTTTGGTTTTGTTTTGTTCCCATTTTCAAAATAAGGGTCATTTCATGTCAACTCAGGTCCCAGGCTAACAATTTTGATAAGAAGAAAGTCAAAATATTAAATGTCATTCATGTATATTTACTGAGTTATCCACTATTTTGCAGAGGGTGGTCAAAATGGCAATTTTTACAAGAGATTTGCTACTAAATTACAGGGGGTAAAAATTACTTTAAAAAGCAGCATCATGATTTTATTTTTACACAGATATTGGTAGGTTCATTAATAAAATCTGTTTACTTTAATAATATTTGTTTGTCTGGCTATCACCAGACCAAGCTAAATCTTTTAAGATTGAACATTGGTCTGGGGAGTCTGCTCTGTATTTTCTACTGCACAAGAGGTGTGATCAACGGGCATAGTTCAAATTATTCTATTTGCAATTGGATAGTCCTTCAACCAATCAGACTCTATCAGTTATTGTGTTAAACCTGCCAATAGCGCACCAGGGGTATAAGTCGGTTTGTAATTGGTCCCTGCAAAAGTGTAACAGAAGCAGGATGGAAATATGTACAGGTTTCCAGTCTGAGCTGCAGGGCGAAATCTAATTGCCGGCAGATCGGGCTGGGTTTACCCAGTCTAAATCTTTGTTGCATTATATGCCAACGATGATTAATGTGACATGGAAGGACCCATAAACACAAATTGGGATGCATTATAAACTTTTTATCCTTTTGACAAGCACTTATGTAAATGATTTCAGCAATTGAAATGACTACATTTTTGTCAGAATTTGAGGTTTTTTATCTGGGTGCAAAGACATATACACAGTGATGTATTGATTTTTAAGTAGCTGAGTATTTTGCGGTCTGTGATGTCATGCTATCATCTGTTAAAGAATTGACTGACTGTTTCCTTGCCTGTGATGCTCTCTGCTGATTCTGCCAGTCTTAAAATGTGTGTATGGACGTACAAAACACAAGCCATTGGTTTCAACTATCTCTTTTTTTTTTCCACTGAGGATTAGCTATTTTCCCCCTTTAAAAACTAGAAATTGTGGGACTTTTCCTTTAAAAATAGACTTGGAGAATTGATTCATTGTGTTTTGCATCTGACCGCTGATGACTTTTTGGGAACAGGAGATAGATAGTTCTCAATTCAGAAAGCCATAAAGCTTTAGCTTTTGGTGGACTATGAATATCTCTATTCATGAGTGCATACATGGAAAAAAAATTTGGTTTCATGAAACCTGTAACGTCTGGGTTTGGCTCATATTATATTTCTTTTTGAAGTCAAAAGAACATTTAATATTATACAATTATATGTATATATAATTGCTTTGTGACATTATTTTCATGACAATTAAACATGTTCACCCCAAATTCTCAGTACTGTAACTAAAACAACCATTATTCTCATTATTAATATTATTATTATCTCATTATTGTAATGCAAATAAATTATGTTTGATGTAATCTTAAAGCATTTATACTTCGGTTGTATTTTCATATTATAATTTGCGAGGGTTACATATATAAACGATATGTTCCCTTTTAGTCAGTCACGGTCGACGTTACATTGGAACGTTGCTGCCCCTTGGTTGCTGCCCCTTCCAGCGGTCTACGTAAAGCAAGTCAGTCACTGCTGCTCCACACGACCCACTCAGTGACACTATTGGATAACACTGGGAAAGCATGTCGATCCTGCCCGAAGGGAGGTATCATGTGGAAGTTACACATATGGCCAGTTAGAGCAGTGCAACATGAGTGTTGCAATGTCCCTGGTGTGGCTCTGGTCATGTTAGGGGGAGACAACACCGGTAAGAGACTAAAGACTAGGGCTTGCCGTCAGGGAAGCTTTACCTTGGAAGAATACACATATGGGACCGCCATAGGAGTCAGAACATATGGGACCCAGCCTAGCACAGGTTCCACCACGTGATTTCGCCTAGCGTCAGACTCTCTGCCACACCTGACCGCTGGGGAACTCCTGCCCGTAGAAACGAAGGGTCCGACCATGGGCCGAAGGTTTTGTGGCAGGCCGGTGGGATTGTCACACAGAGGGTGCCGCTCTGCCACGCCCATCGTGGGACTCGGCCATGAAGCCAGTGTTGATCGGGCCTCATATGAAGCAATCCGAGCGGTGTTACTGTGGCTGTGGATGCCCCTGAACCTGGGCGGATGCCGGGCGTACTGAATCGCATTGCCGAGTCTGATGGTGCGGATGAGCCAGGCTGCCAGTGGGATAAATACCAGCGGGACCAACGGAACTACAGATGTACCCGCAGTGGGGCAGGGACCCGACTCGGATGACATAGGGGCCGAAGTGCGGTCTGAGTGTGCGGTGCAACACTTACCTGCTTCCACGACTGGGCAGGGGGTGTAGGAGGAGGCCTCTTCCCTACGTCTTTGTTACATGCACTGTTGCCCACTGGTGATGCAAGAGGGGGCTGAGGGTGGCAAGGCATAGCATCGCTCACAACCAAACATGCTCTCTGAAACGAAAAGAAAAGGAAACAAAAGATTTTCCACCTGGCCCGCCTCCAGGGGAGGTAATGGTGCGGTCACCATCTCCCGGAGAACTGTCGCAACCATTTCTGGGTGGCCTGTCTCAGGGACGCTTGTACTTCCGCTTGCCACCTGACAGCAGCCTAGACGGGCTGGGTGGCCGTCCTGCGGCTGGCTCCACGCTGTGGCCCGGGTGAAAGCTGCTGCTGATGCTTAGCGGGAGCGGAGGATCCCCAGGCAGGATGTGTCGGATCACCTCCGTCTGCTTCTAGGTAGCTGAGAACTGCTGGGTAAAGCGCTCAACTGCATCGAAAAGGCCGGCCTGGGAAATGTGGGAGTCCAGGAACCGTTATTAATCTGTCTCCCTCATGTCTACCAGGTTTAGCCAGAGATGGTCCTCTTGGACCACAAGTGTGGACATTGCTTGACCAATCGAACGTGTGGTGACTTTCATCGAGGCACGGTGGAGGCCTCCACTTGAGCCCCACCCTCTCAGCGGCCCGGCATAATCTAGCCATCAATTCTGGATCAGACTCGAGCAGCGCCGCTCTCCCAGGAGGAGGCAACGCAACTGAATCTTCATCTCCAGATGACTGAAGCGTCCACTCCCATGCAGCGATCGACATCTGTTCGTCAGCGGTAGCCCCGAACGAACCTTCTCAGCTGTATAACAGCGCTCGTTGAAGACGGCCTCCTAGTATGTGAGATGTTTTTGAAATGTCAGTAAGCTCACGACCACGCTGTCTTGTGCCGTCACACCAACACTGGCAAAGAACAAGAGGCTTCTTCCCAAAGACTCGTTTGTAGTCGACACTCTCAGGAGACTGCAGAACACTCCATTCGGCTCTGAAGCAAAAGACAAAGGTGCGTGCATTTGCTTCTGTATTTATTCCCACGCTGTGAGGCAGGGCACGCGATGCAAATCGCGGATTAGCTCATTTAGTTTAAACTCAAACGTGATTGGGCTCACATGCAGTTCCCCATAACGTTGGTGTCGTTTCGGCGTAACGTTGAATGTGACTGAAAGGGAACTGTGTTTAATTAAACAAACTGTGCATAAAAAATAATCGCAAATCGCTTTAAGCGTGATTTAATGTAAATTGTGATTAATAGTGCAGCCCTAATTTTCACCCTTGAGGTACCTCATTTAGTTTCCACCACTGTGCAGGAATGAAGAGACCGTAAAACAGTTATTTTTTTTTCAGGGTTACTTGTGCATATTTCATAAGTGGAGATTGTCAGTGTAGAATGTCAGTCTTGTTTAGACAAGAGGGTTTTGTTGAGTTGCTCTTGACCATCTGTGTTGGAGCGCTTTAGTATGGAATGTGTCTTAATTACACCTCAGTCAGTGTCGTTCAGAAGCTCTCACATGTATTATTAAGAAACCAATAATCTCTCATGACTAGTGTGAGTATGACCCAGACCTTCATGATTATAAGTAACTCCTGTCAAGTTTTTGTATGTTTTTATTACAGGCTTACAGGCATTTCAAACAAATGCTGTTCTTATGAACTTTCTATTAATCAAATCATTTTGAAAAAGTAGAAAAGGTATCATGGTTTGCAAAAACTTATTTTTGATATTGACAATAATAAGAAATGTTTCTTGAGCTGAAAAAAAGAGTCCTGAAGTTACAGTTTTACTGTGTTTTTGGTAAAAATAATATATCTTTGAACATGAGCGGCTTTCAAAAACCTTACCATCCTCAAACTTTTGAACGGTACTCTAGAGGTCGACCGATAGTTAATTTTAACGATAGGTTGGACCACACTGGCCAATAATTATGGAAGCTTGTTTGCGCCACAGAATAAAACATTTTAAAAGATAATTGTGACTTTTTATCTCACAATTGCAAGTTTACATCTCACAATTCTGAGAAAAATGTCATATTTGCGAGATGCAAATAATGACTAATGACTCGCAATTCTAACTTTATAACTCGCAATTCCAAGTTTATATCTCGCAGTTCTGACTTTTCTCAGAATTGTGAGATATAAACTCGCAATTGTGATTTATAAAGTCCAATTCTGAGGAAAAAAATAATTATTTTCTCGTAATTGAAAGTTAATAACCAGCAATTGTCAGAATTGTGATATTGTATGTATATTCAGACTTTATTTCCTTTTATTTTTTTGCTTCTATTTTCAAAATATATATTACAGTGATGACAAAAAAAATAATACTGAAATGGAATGCATTTCTGATTTGTTTATATATTTGAATCTCGGCTAAATGATGATAGTTGGCTTTCTCATGTCACTAGCTTTAAATATGCATAAAGGCGAACCGATGGATATAAACTAATGCAAATGGGTGCTAACAATTGTGACATTAAACATTTGGGTCAGACTTACATGTATTTTTGTCACATTGTTTAAACCTCTTGAAGTACTAATGCTAGTCCACAAATTAATCACTTTATAATGTTTTGCTGTCTATGTTTTAAATCCATTTCTGAAGTGTCCCGCTCTGTGCAGCACGAAAACTCACGTGTCAAAACAAACTCCACAAGGCTTCATTGGCTTCTTATTTCACCTCTAGAGGCTGCTTTCGTACTGTGTAATGACAGCGCACTGTTCTCTGCTGCTCCAATTTCCCTGGAAGTGACCATTTTGTTCACTTGAACACATGGGATGTAAACAGTGCTTCATTCGCAAGTGTTTTATGTGATATTCCAAAGTTAAGTTTGCAACTTTGGATGGAAACATAGCTTGTAACATGCATTGTTTTGTGTTTGCTTTTTTTTTTTTTTTTTATCACAATGGCCCCTTCCTAATTCCTTATCTCCTCTCATTCCCTAATCCTATGTATGGAAAGTGACTTGGGATATGCTTCACCACCTTCTTGAAGAACAGCTTTCTTTCATCCACCATTACCTAGGCCAGCCAGACGCTGCTGGAAAGATAGTGGCCTGTATTGGAATATGGCACATATTTGTTTGGATAAAACAGGGCTGTGAATAAATGTGTGGGTAATTAGATTGAACTTCTTGAGAAGTGAGCCATGTCCAAACTTTTCACTCCAACCTTTTAGCTTCTCAGTCACATCTTAAGAGAATTCTTTGTCTTATTTGTCAAAGCCACCTTCTCATATTCCTATAGGGTTTGCTTCATCTGTCATTACCAAGGACAAAAAATCACCTCTGTGCAGATGTTACTGTAGCTAATGAATGGCTGTCCTGTTCCCTTGGTTCTTCAGATACGGCAGTCTGCCCAAAAGTCACATCAAAAAATAGCAACAATTTGTTGTAATGCGCGACGGGAGGGAAACAGATGTTAACTGTTCACTGAGCGTTTTGGACACATTGATTATCAGTTTGACAAGCAAGCTGAAGTCAGTCGACAAAAATATACTGCATGTTGTCCTTCACCTTTCCCCTCGCCGCTGCACATTGTCAGCTCTGACCCTGAGAGGTCAGATGTTTCTCACACATCACTCACTGGATATTGCTGACTCCTGTAAGGTCTGCATCCACCCGTTAATGGCTGACCAGTATCTAGAAAGCTGATGACTAGGCATATTAATGAATTTTGCAGAGACTTCCACAAAGTTCTTCAAGTTTTCTGACCTTTGCATGGTCCTTATTTGACAAATGTATTCAAGTTTTTAACTATCAAGAGTATAGAGCTTTCCATTCCTACACACATTTTACATTATTTAAAAAGACAATTCACCCAAAAATGAAAATGTTGTCCTTATTTACTCATTCTCAAATTGTTCCAAACCTCCAAACCTGAGTTTTTTTCTTTAGTACTTTTGACTTCTAAAGACCATTTTATCTTATTTAAATTTTTTTCTGCATAAATTCCATAAAGGTTTTTCACAAAGATTCAGTGACTATAGTTCTAATATATTTCAATGAATATTTTTTTGTAAAATATGTACATATTTTAATATAAATATTTGAAATAATATTATTTTTTTTATTAAATGTATATAATATAATAATAATAATAATAATAATAATAGAATTAAAGAATTCCTACATATATTAAATAATTAATGCATAGTATAGACAAATTAATATACAAATGCATATATTATAAATTATAGTATATATAATATAATTATACACTATATATGTGTGTGTATTTTAATTCCTTTTTACTTATTTTCATTTTCAATTACATAACTATTTTAATAATATATATATATGTCTGTCTGTTTGTGTGTATGTGTGTGTGCGTATATATATATATATATATATATATATATATATATATATATATATATATATATACATTTTTGTTATGATATAAAATATTAATTATGATAAAATGTTAATTTTATAATTATTTATAAAAAAATTGCATATATAATAATCATATTTTTCTAAGTTATTTAATTTTAATATATTATTATGATTATTATATAATCAAATCGCCATGTTTATATCATATATACATATTATATAAACAAAAGTGTTCAAATTTAGCATATATTTTAAACAATATACTTAATGCAGATACTTTTGTAGTTGTTGAATGATGTTCATTTTCACAGATGTGATGAATGTTGTGTACTGTGATCATTTTCTTTGTGTTTCAGCTCTGTGTGACGTTATTATGATAATTCTTTCTGCAGGTGTCATAGCACTAGCGTGCGTCAGATCTCCATTTCCTCTGAGCCGCATCGCACGATCTTTCTCAAGCTAGAGTGGGCTAAGGATCTGGGATCTGGCTTCATAATCCTTCTGTCCGATGGCGTCTCTGCGTGGAGTGGTGAAGGTAGGAAGTCAAATGATCACATCTAATTTATATCAACATCCTTCAAAACTGCCCTGATGATGCTGTTGCTTTCAAACCACAGACCTTTTGATTGGGTTCATTCATTAGTTTCAGAGGAGGATGTGTCCCGTGAAGCCCAGGAGCTTGAGATGGAGCGAGAGCGGTATGTTGGTGACCTGCACCTGGCTTTGACCGGAGAGGGACCATCAGCGGAGGGGGAGTACAGCTTCCACCTGACACCTGAGAGACCCGGCAATCCCCTGCTGCAGCTGTCGTATGAGAAGGTGCAGAGCGACATCTCGGTGAGTGGCACGCCTGAGATCGCTACGTGGCAGAGAGTGATGTCTCACTGATTGACACACGCTTGTATGCTAGTATGCAGAGAGGGCACCAAATTAACACTCCAAATGAAAGTTGGACGGATTTATGAGGAATTGCAATGTCTCATAGTTTAAGTCAAATTGTAAGAATGAGAATCTGACCCTTTATGATGTAAGTGACTTGAGCAACAACTTTATCTGCATGTGAAGTTCAAGTTGAAAGTTTATCTAGTAAACGTTTCCCCCAATATAATAAATACTGTCACAAAAGTGAAATCATTTCATTGCAATATAGATATTAGTAGAATAAAAATGAAGTAAAATACCGTTTATTGGCTGGTAAGAGCTTTTTATGAGCGATAACCTTTTCTCAATCCACCTTTCAGGGAGGTTTTCTTAGTTTGATTCAGTCAGGTTTTGTTTGTTCATTTGCTTATTCGATCTTTTGTTCATTTGCTTCAGTTGAAATCTGTTGAAACAGGGACAAAGGGTACAGATAGAAAGACAGATAGACAGACAGAAAGATAGATCTGTCTGTCTGTCTGTTTAATAAAAACATTATTTAACATGTATTTTTTTAAATAATTTATTTTTAATGACCGACAGACAGACAGACCGACAGATAGATAGATAGATCTGTTTTGATTCTGTGCATATATTTTTCATTCTTTCACTTGTTCGTGCTCTTGTTCGTTCGCTCATCCCTACGTCCCTCTCCTCCATCGGTCTCGCTCCTCTATGGGAGCACATCTGTTTCATGGATGAGAGAATGACTGCGCGATCTCTGCTTGCTTGAGGCTCCACTGCACTCGTGATTGGCCAAAATCACTCTCAACACTTAACCATTCCCAGAGAACTACTGCTCTTTATGTCGAGCTTTAAAGGAGGTTCCCCTCGTTTGATCTCATGCCAAGCTCAAGGGTGCCGAGGAACTCCAGTGACTGGGAAGTCTTCGGTAAACTCTAACGTCAAGACCTAGATCACGTACCGGATCCAAGCATGTCTTTTACACCACTGCATTTGTTAATGTTAAATTCATCCATCATTTCCATCTGTGTAGTGTGAATGTAGCAGAAATGCCTGTTTGTAGTGCAATTGTGTGGCATACTTTTTGAAGCCTTGAGAAAGATGAATCTGACGTAAGGTTTTTTTTTTTTTGCTTCATTCACTCAGAGCGTCTCGTTTCGAATTCAGATCCGTCATAAATTGAAGCCAATTCTGCATGCTCATTATTAATCTTTGACATGAGATATTTTCAAGTGGTATTGGAGATTGACATATGTGCTATTACTTTACAGTTAACCTGCCCCCCATAGGCACCCGTGGGTCCCTGCCATATACATATATATATATATGGAGAAATATCATATACACATGAGGACGGGCTCTTGTGACTTGCAACAAAGTACAGACACAAATCCTAACATCCTGGCCATTCACATTCAATTACATGGTCATTTTGCATCCTTCTCTATAGAATCTACAAGCCATTTCCTTGCATTTCTTATACTGTTTAAACGTTTGGGGTTGATACATGGTAAAAAGTGATCAGTTGCTTAACTTAAAAAATGTGAGAACCATATTAAGTAAAATTTAAGTAATAAACTTTATGCATAATTGAAAAAAATTAAAGGGGTGTAACGCGTTTCAGCCAATCTCATGTCAATCTTGAGTACCTATAGTAGTATTGCATCCTTCATATCTTCGAAGAGATATGTGTTCGAGTTGTTGACAAACCACAGACATTTGATGCAGTTTAACACACTAGTTTTGAGTCGAATCATGACTGGAACAAACAAACACACTTGCAGAACTCCGTTGGTGCTCTGTAAAAACAAACTGCATCCACTGTTTAACACTGGGTTATTTGAGAAGCTGAACAAGTTATATTTCCCTCACAACCAAAAACACACTTCTTTAGTGACATTGTTGATTTCGTGGTCTAAAAACAAAATGTCAGAGCTACCGACGGTTTCTGTAACCTGAACGAAGCTCGTGGATGGGGGCGATCTTGCTCTAGTTGTGTTTGATGTGCCCATACAAGCAATTCCGCCTATGATGACCTCACACAGGCCTCGAAAAAAAAACGTTACGAAACGTATTCGAATACTGAAGGAGTGTTTTTGGCACAGAAATACTCTTGTCATACGTCCAACAAATTTTTTTGAAAATTTGGCCATGTTTAGCATGAGAATCCAACTCTCCAAGTCAGAATGCATGAAATAGCTTTAGACCCCCCTTTAAGTTAGGTGAACTTGACAATTCCACATAACTTAATTATTTCAATTATGCATGTATTTTATTTACTTAATAATTGTATGCAGTGGGATTCCTCACTTTTTTGTTTTAAGTTTACCGTGTGAGATTTTTTAATAAAAATGTATATATTTTTTACATATTCACAAAGTCTGCATTTATTTGGTAAAAATACAGTAAAACCAGTGATATTGTGAAATATTATTACAATTTGAAATAAAATTAAAAAGTAAATTTTAAATAAAAAAAAAAAAAAGTATTTTAAAATGTAATTTATTCCTGTTATGCAAAGCTGAAGTTTCAGCGTCATTACTCCAGTCTTCAGTGTCACATGATCCTTCAGAAATCATTCTAAGAAACATTTCTTCTATTTTTATTATTAATAATGAAAACAGTTGTGCTGTTTAATATTTTGTAGAAACTTTGATGAAAGAAAAGCATTTATTTTAATTAGATTTTTTTTTGTAACTTTATAAATGTCTTTACTGTCACTTTAATCAATTTAATGCATCTTTGCTAAGTAAACACACTGTAAGTTGCTTTGGAAAAACTAACATTTTCTTAAAATTAAATGTTGAAAAGGCCAGAGCAAAAAAAAAAGATTTTTTTTGGATAAAAATCATGATAAAATAGACTAATATGTATATATAAAGTGTTGTATACGTAAGTGTATGTAAGTTGTTTTGTGGGTTTGAATTTTTTTTTTTAATTGTTAAATTGTGTGTGATTTTCTTACATTTCACTAACACACTGTTGCTCAACGACAGACGTAATCGAGTTATGTTTAACATGAAGTAAATTCTCTTTTCTTTTAATGTTTTGCGGTCACAGCAGAGATGAGTAAGTGGAAATGGCAAGTGTCTGTTTTGAAAAAAGGGAAACTGACCCTCGGCAGGAGAGGAAAGTTTGGACAAATGCGTAATTTTGTGTTAAAGAGTTGTCCTAATGTTTATGAGGTCGTTGCTGACATTTGTGTGGACTACTGTAATATTGAATATTACATAATATAACCACCTGCAGTAATGATGGCAGTATTATTGTTACAAAAGTGAATTTCTATTGTTACAAAATAATTCTTTATCAAATATGCTGTTCTTTCAAACTTTCTGCTTATCAGAGAATCTTGAAAAAACTGTATCATGGTTTCCACACAAATATTAAGCAGCACAACTGTTCATATTATTATTATTTATGTGACACTGAAGACTGGAGTAATGATGCTGAAAATTTGCCATCTAAGGAATAAATTGTGAACATTGTGAAATATATTAAAATGGACAAAAGTTATTTTAAATTGTAATAATATTTCATAATATGACTTTCTTACTGATCAAATAGATCAAAAGTTCTTTAAAAACATTCTTACCGACCTCTACTTACTCCACTGAACTCTATGTATTATGTTTAAGTGCACTTAAATATGGTTATGAATTAGACAAACAGAAAGCTCCATCTGTCCTCTTCTTGACTTTTGCATATGTTTAGGGCTTCTGTAGCTTCCCACAAGCATGTCTGAGCTCCCACGCTGTAGTTTATCCATTATTATGCTCTTGAGTAAAGCTGTTTAGGACATTTGACATTTCTCCGCCTGCTTCCTTGGCTCCGAATACGCCTTAAAAATCTGGACCAGCTCTCTTATGCAAGTGTTATTGTGCCAGTGTTAGGATTTAGTAAATATTTGAGGTAATTAATGGACTGCTGAGACACAAGCGTTCTGTTCAATGTTAAATAAGATAATATCGAACAGCTTTTATCGTGATGGCGCTTTTAAAAGTCATCACCCAAGTTTGACCAAACCCCTTATATAAGTATATCTTGAAGCTTGTTGCTCCTGAAGGGAAGCTACTTTTTAAGTAACGACAGTTTGTGGTTTTCCAGTGTGGTGGTAAGACACAGCTGCGGTGTTCTTCAGTGCAACAGCTGACAGAAGACCCTTAAAGAGTCTCGTGCAAATGGTCAGGTTGAGGTTTGGAAAAGCAGGTGTTTGGCCTGCCAGGACAGCTCTGAGACAAGCGTTTGAAGACGGCACTTTTTTATTACAGTAACCCTCTAAAGACTTATGGACAGCCTGACTTCTGTTTCCTAAAGCATGTATTACTCCTTCACCGATGTTCCTTACAGGTGGGCTGTCAATGCCGAAATACAAACAGGCATTTTCTTGAACAGTTGAGGTTGCATGAGGTGATGACACAGTGGTATTCCTGCAATGTCAAAATATTACACATTACACTAGTAATGGTTGACCAATTGGAGAAAAACAATGGGAAATGTCTACAATAAATCATTACTTTAGTGTTACTTCAGTGATTTAGCATTAAGCTTTGTATTTAAACTGGGCCATTAATGTATGTGAAATTATTTTTTGAATTTGGTGCCTTTATAGAGAAAAGACAGAATTTTTTTTTTTGTCTCATGGGGATGAAAGACAGCAACTCCCAGAATGCACTTGTTTCGCTGCCCTACGATGATTACTGGATCACTTGCCCACCGCGTTCATTTTCATAAAATCAGTTCAGTTAGAGACACTACAATTAAAAACTGAACGTGTCTATTCAATATAATGTGAGTGAGCCGATTCAAACAAGAGTCACGGCACAAACGCAGCAGGATCGGATTACGTTCATCACATGAGCTGAGGTTAGCGCAGGCGCGGCATGCATTCACAGTGTGTGTTCATTCTGGCGCGTTTTCAGTTCTTGCATTTGGAAGCTTAACTTTCATAGGAATTAATTTGAAAAGTTGAAACACTCACTTTGCTCTGCACCGCTCCGTTTACATGAATGCCCGCAGCTCCCCGAGCCGAGCGCTGAGAGTGCGATCCCACTCTCCATGGACGGGTTGAAAACATGCGGAACTAGCTGCTTCTACTAGCTGTAGTCTTTAGCCTCTGGCCCAAAAATCCTCCGATGATGCAAAATGATGATATTTGCATCAGCAGAGGATTTTTTCCCAGAAAAAAAATGCATAAATCTCTCGTCTCAGGGGGATATGAGGGGTGGGAAGCACAATCATTCGAATATACTCCCAGGTTTCTACTGATACAAAGCCATATGCTAAATTGCTGAAGTAACCCTTTAAAGGGCCATATCATGGAAAACAGTTAAATATGCTATTGTGCTTTACTATTGTGCCATGTGTAAAAAATTTTGGGGGTTATTGTGTGGGGTTATTTTTAGGGGTTGGGCTTGGCCCCTTAGTTCCAGTGAAAGGAACTCTTAATGCTTCTGCATACCAAGACATTTTGGACAATTTCATGCTCCCAACTTTGTGGGAACAGTTTGGGGATGGCCTCTTCCTGTTCCAAAATGACTGTGCACCAGTGTACAAAGCAAGGTCCATACAGACATGGATGAGCGAGTTTGGTGTGGAGAACTTGAATGGCGTCCTGACCTCAACCCAATAGAACACCTTTGGGATGAATTAGAGCGGAGACTGTGAGCCAGGCCTTCTCGTCCAACATCAGTGCCTGAACTCACAAATGCGCTTCTAGAAGAATGGTCAAAAATTCCCATAAACACACTCCTAAACCTTGTGGAAAGCCTTCCCAGAAGAGTTGAAGCTGTTATAGCTGCAAAGGGTGGGTCAACTCCATATTAAACCCTACAGATTAGGAATGGGATGTCTTTAAAGTTCATGTGCATGTAAAGCAGGCGTGCCAAAACTTTGGAAATATAGTGTTTGGAAGTATAGAATTTTCAGCATCATTACTCCAGTCTGCAGTGTCACATGATCCTTCAGAAATAATTCTGAGATTTATAGCATTATAGCTAATCACTAATATACAACATAATTAGCTTAAATGATATATTTATAAAAAAAAATGTAATCATTTATTTAAAAAAAATCTGTTTATTATTGTTAAAGAAATGTATTACAAAATATTGCCTTTTTTGGTTAAAAACAGATGTGCAGTGATTGAAATACTGTGATGAGAGAACATCAGTTCCCATGGCCACTGGCAGGAACACATTTCCCTAACGTTGTTGTTCCTGTAGCTCACACTGTGCCGTGATAGGGCACACGGCCGCTCCGAGGTGGCATGAGTTGAGGTTGGTGAGGAAATCAGGATGTGTTTGGTTTAAATTGAACAACCTTGTGCTTAAATGCTTACCATCTGTACCGCACAGTATTTGAATCTTGGAGTTTCTCATGGTTTCTCAGACAGACACTAGTGCCAAATTAAAAATGATATGATCCGGTTTACTCAAATAATCCAGCAAACAAACAGCAAACACGCAGGATTTTAAACGTTGCCATGGGTTGGGTCTCAATGCACCAACATCTTTGTAAATGCTGTAATTGCTATCAGACCCACATTAAGGAGGATCTTGAGAGAAAACCCTGCTTTTCTTGCTCTTGTTCCTTTTGCTGTTAATTGTTTAGCACTTCTCATGTGTTGGCGCTGAAGCGAGTCTTTTTGTGGCACATGTGAAAGCGCTCCTGGCAGCGCGTGGAAGATCACAGCTGTAAACTAGCTTGACACTGATGCTCTGCATCCCTGAGCTGGGCTACACAAACTCTTATCCAACACATGTGGAAGTGTTTAAACTGAGCCGTCATCAAGTAAACTGTTCTCTTCAGAGTGACACTGTTGAGAATTGGTTACAGAAAGTATTTAAAAAAAATAAAATTTTCAGTCTTCAGTGTCACATGATCCCCTCAGAAAACATTCTAATATGATTATTTGCTGCTCAAGAAACATTTATGATTATTATCAATCATAATAATTATATTAATATTACATTTATTCAGCAAGGATGCATTACATTGATCAAGTAACAGTATAGACATTTATAATGTTGCAAAAGCTTTATATTTCAGATAAATGCTGTTCTTTTGAACTTTCTATTCAATAAATAATCCTGAAAATAAATTGTACACAAATAAATGTTTCTTGAGCAGCAAATCATCATGTTAGAATGATCTCTGAAGGATCATGTGACTCCAAAGACTGGAGTAATGATGCTGAAAATTGATCCACAGAAATACATTTAATTTAAAACTATATTCAAATAGAAAAAAGTTATTTTAAATTGTAAAAATATTTCACAATAATAATGTTTTGCTGTATTGGTGAGCAGAAGACACTTCTTTCCAAAACAATCAAAATAGTACAGTTTCCAAACTTTTGACTGGTAGTGTGTCTATATATGTTTGTTTGTCCATTTCTTGATAATAGTATATATTATTTTCAATGTATCTAAAATAGTGCTGTCAATCGATAAAAATATATATATTTTTTACAAAAACAGTAGCACATTTTCCTGTAATTAATCGCAATTAACATAACACTTAAGTTTTTAATATATTTTTATATTGTAATAATTTTACATTTAATCTCTAAATTAATGTAGAAACAACAAAGCCTATATTTTAAATATTTGTTTAATGACATCTTTTTAAGAAAGAAGGCCAGTATCACCGATACCAATTTTGCTATTGATGTCTTTATGAAATGTATTTTTTTCTCTATTTTAGGAATTCATTATTGGCATTCAGCATTACAGTATAATTGAAAGCATTTTTAAGATTTATTAGGCTTTAAAAAAATAACAAGTTTTAATTTAAGTGAACTTGCCCATTATAAATGTCCTATTTAACTGTGCCCTTCAATATATCAGGGCTCAATTTTCTCTGTTGGCCCAGTCAGTTTTCTCTTCTAATGACAGGCAGCAGCAGGTTTTTTAGGCTGCTGTCACGCATCTGTGACAGCAGCGGATCTGACACGCATCCCATTTTCTCAGAATTCTTCACATGTATTTAAAGGGATAGTTCCCTCAAAAGCGAAAATTATCCCATGATTTACTCACCCTCAAGCCATCCAGGTGTCCGGGGAGCTAATAAAGGCCTTATGAAGCAAAGCGATGCGTTTGTCTAAGAAAAATATCTATTATAAAGTAAAATATGTAGCTTCCGACGGACCACCTTTATAAGTCGTGTGTGTCACGCAGACAGGAGATTCACAGTACTGCACTGTGTTCTCTTTTGTGTCTTATCATGAGTAAATGGTTTAAAAGCATTTTAATTAGAGCGTGATCATACAATGTAATGCTAGTAAGAAATGGCGGGAAAAATATATTTGTGTATATTTATATGTGCAATTTAATATATGGCATCTGCTGTCTTTGCTCATAATAATAGTTTTGGTGGAAAGTGAGTGATGCACATTTTCATAATCATGTGCCTTTTATCTGTGAAACTTTGGGAGGTCTGCAGTGCTCTGTGTGTGGTTTTGTACCTTTGTGGCACCTAGAAAATGACTGTTCCCACAGGGACAAACGGAGATCGGTTCTCAGCGTCCTCGCGGGGATATGATGGCATCTGCTCTGGGTTCTGCCGGCCGGCCACTTGACTGATTGCAGAGATGAAACTGTCTAATACTTTCCAGACCATCCAGCCATGTTCAGAAACAATGCTGGCTCTGTTGAGAGGTCATTCTTAGTCATTCTTACGGGGGAATGTTTCGTTTCCTTAACTCCGCTGGGTTACGGTCATGTTTACCTCATGTCCGTCATCAAACCTAACAGTATTCCTCATTTAAAGAGGGGCGTGTTCTACATTGCTTCTTTTTCAGCCTTTTTTAACTCCCTGAAAAGCGCTGATTGTAGTGTTGATTTTTTTTTCCGGGGAACGAACACGTCACAATATTCCTCATTTAAATAATTCCCACCCGCGGCATATGCAAAAGAAGAGGCAAGGCCTGGTTGAGTTACGTTAGTAGTGTGCTGAAACTCGAGGTTATAGTAAGAGGCGTCTTTTAAGATTGAACATTGGTCTGGGGAGTCTGCTCTGTATTTTCTACTGCACAAGAGGTGTGATCAACGGGCATAGTTTAAATGACTTGAACTTGTAAGAAATTGGATAGGCCTTCAACCAATCAGCCCAACGATCCATCTCTTCTCTATCCGTCATTGTGTTAAACCTGCCAATAGCGCACAAGGGGGATAAGTCGGTTTGTGATTGGTCCCCGCAAAATCTGGCTGGGTTTACCCACATTTCCGAAACACGCTGGAAGCAGTTAACCAATCACAATACACTGATCCAGCCGACCAATCAGAGCACATTGCACTTTTTGAAAGGAAGGGCTTCATAGAGACTAGAAGTAAACATAGTGTTACTGATAGACTGGGAAAAGAGGTGCTGCAACAATGTAAAATATGTAAAAAAACAACAAAAAAAACATATTCTTATTCTATTAGACCTCTAGTAGACTGCAAAAACTAAATTAAGAATTTGTAAAATGGGATTATATGGCCTTTGTAAGTAAATGTGCTCCTTTTGTAGAAAAGAAAAAAGGAATATGTTTTTGCTGTACTCCGTGATATGCCCTTTAGTATTTCTGAATATCTTGGTCCAAAGAAGTATTACTCATGACTTCAGCTTTAAGTTTTGGCTTTGGCTTGCCTTCTCATGTGTTGTGTGTGATATTATAAATGAATTAAAAAAAAAAATTCAACTAGACGAATTGCTTTTTTTTTTCTCCCTTGAAAAAAGAAAAAAAATATTAAGCCACTAGTCTTAGTCATAAGAGTTTTAATAGCAATTCAACCTGTCTGTGTCTCCTCACTTTGGCTTCCCAGTGTGAGATGAATCAGTTGTCTCCAGGTTAACAGAACTGTCCAAATAAGCAATCTGAGACATGGAAGTTCTTAGCTCATCACTTAAGGCCTCAGTGTGAGTGTTGCTCGCTGGTACGTCAGATTCTGGCTGGAAAAGGTTCCATGTTGAATCTCTGGTTTACTGCTTCGCAAATGTGACAGTTGCATCAGAGCGGGTGTTTGCTCTTTCAGTCTATGTAGAATGAAAAATTGGAGTGGTATGGTGAGGAATAGTTCTTCTGAAATTAAAAATCTTTCGTCATTTATTCACCCCATGCATGCCTTTCCAAATCCATTTGACTTTCTTCTGTGGAAAATGAGATGTGACTGTCAAGCTCCAAAAAGTGCACAAAACACCATAAAAGGAGTCCAAATGTGGTATTCGAAGTCATCTCAAGGATTTTGTTAATAAAAAAATGTGAAAAACTTTTAGTCTGTTCCTCACACATTGCTTTGACCTTAGGAGACTTCGAAAATAGTGCACGAGTAGTATTGACTACTTTTACAATACTTTGTGCTGCTTTTCCCCATTTGTGCATACTTTTCCCACTGCTTTTGCATAAGAGCTTCTAGGATGTCCTGGTAAACTTCTCCTTTAGTGTTCAATGGATGAAAGAAAGTCTTACAGGTTTTGAAATGACATCAGTGAGTAAATGATGGAGGGATGTTTGTTTTTAGGTGGAAATAGAAACCTATTTTGCCTTTAGTCAAGACTCGCATTTCTCCAATATGAATGTTCCTGTAAGTGCTTCGTAAGTCAATTTAGATAAAAGTGTGTGCTAAATGACTTCATACAGTACTTGCACAACAAGGTTATAAAGATTTGCTTGATTGTTCCCACTGTCTTTTGCTTAGAGCCACCAAGATCAAGAATCATTTATAGGACAGTAGCGTCTCAGTAGGTTTACGGCAGGTCTCTGTGAGGTCTGTTATCTTCAGCGCTCTTGTCTTGAAGCAGTCGTCCTTATCATTCACAGACTGGCACACACTAGAGGTCGAGTGTCCGAGTGTATATTGTCAGAGTTCATCTATTTGAGGATCAGAGACTCGCTGTCGCGCATTGGCTCTCCTCACAGCGGTTGGCTTGTCTTATCGGTACAAGAGTCCAGGCTGGAAGTCTCTGTGTTTGTCCAGGTGGTAGAAAGAGTTGGGCACTGAATCCTTGCAGCGTGAATTGAGTTTGTAAGTTTTGTAATTCAAAAGCATTATATTCCCTAACCACTCACATTTTACTTTAAGGTTCTGTCCATGCTGAAATAGCACTGCATGTGCCATACGTATTTCATTTCAGTAATATGTGTTCTTTTTTTGCTGCAAATATGTATCCATTCCATGTAAATTAGGCCTATTATGAGAAATTATTATATAATTATATTTATGATGTTTTATATAATTTAATATATTTTATTATATTTACTTATTTAAAAATGTGTCTTTTTATTTATTAATTAATTAGTTCATTATTTCTTTACTTGTTTTTAATTTATGTATATACATATTTATTTATCTTGTATTTTCTATTTATCTATTAATTAATAATTTTGTTCATTTAACTGATTTATTTAAATTTTTTTCATTCTTATGATTAATTCAACTTTCATTCTTTCATTATTTCATGTGTTTATATATTTATTTAACGTATTTTCTTATTCAATTAATACATTTTCCTTTTTTCTTTGCATATTTATTAAATTATTTACTTATTAATTTTACTTTTTTAATTCTTTCATTATTTATTTATGTATTCATGCAATTATTTAATTTATTTAATATGTTTAATTAGCTTATTACTATTTATTTAATTGTTATTAATTTATGTATTTATTATATAAATATATAAACAGTATATTTTCAATACACAAATATTATATATAATATTGCACTTATATCTGCTTTCTTAAAGAAATTTGTGTAATAGAGGTGTATATATTTGTGTACATTTTCTAGGAAATTTGGCAAAAATCTCAACTGTCCTTAAAATGAATATTTCTGTTTTTATTTATTCTAAAATATTCATTGGGCTTGATATTAGTTCTGATTGGGTGATTTTTTTTCTATTGAGTTTTCTCTTAATCATTCAAACAGGTTCACACATCAGTCTGCATGATTCATTAACGAATTGCTCTAAATCAAAATAATTTGTAATATTTCTTATGCAGTAAGGATTGTCTGAATGCCATAGAAAAGTAATGGAAATTCACTGGTCAAAACAGTGGGAACGCATGAACTCAAGTACACTTTCAGCAGGTGTCTGGAGTGAACAAGTAAATGAACAAATAAATCTGTCTGTGGGTCCAGTTCTCTTTTAGTCAATCTCCCTTGTGTCTACAGCCAGGATGCTAATGCTAATAGCTGATGGGCAGGTGTCTCCTCCAGGTGCCAGCTTGCACAAGGTCTTCTATTATTAATCTTGCTCTCTCTTCATTTCTCAGTTCAGGCTCGGCGTGGTGGAGCTGCAGGCGGTGCCTGAGCCCACTGAAGTCATAAGGGAGTTCATTAGTCACGGCCTGGAGCAGAGCGCATGTCTACGGGCCAAAAACCAGCACCTGCGTGAGGAGAACCAGAAGCTGAGGAGAGAACAGGAACACATTACCAAAGAGTAGGTCCACAGCAGATCAATACTCTAAAACTCATTCAGTGTTCACAATACTGAACAAACGGATGTTTGGAATAAATAAAATGTATTTGAATTATGGAATTGACTGGAGTTCACTCATATTGTCAAATTGTAGACTGATCCGGAAGGCTAATTCGGCATGGGTTCCTCAGGAACTACTAAAAGGGTTAGTTCCCCCAAAAATGAAAATTAACCCATGATTTACTCGCCCTCAAGTCATCCTAGGAGTATATGGCATTCTTCTTTCAGACAAATACAATTGAGCTATATTAAAAATGTCCGGGCTCTTCCAAGCTTTATAATGGCAGTGAATTGTTGCTTCATTTTTGAAGTGAAGTCTGTCGGTCATACACCAGATTCAACTTACGGAAAAAGTGTAGTGACCTCTCGCAGTTCAAAATGCTTACGCTACGTCTGACGACATTGCACACCAGGTAAAAAAAATGTCCGATCTGGGAGTAGCTAGATATTTTACTTTATATATGTTACTTTGACACGTACCACCTACCTAAGCATTGTTGCAGACCATGTACAACCTTTCATGGAAACGGAATTCCCTGGTGGTTGTGGCCTCTTCCAGCAGGATAACACGCCCTGCCACAAAGCAAAAATGCTTCAGGAAGGGTTTGAGGAGCACAACGAGTTTGAGGTGTTGACTTGGTTAGGCCTAATGTGTTATGCCTGATCTGTGTGTGTGTGTGTGTGTGTGTGTGTGTGTGTGTGTGTGTGTGTGTGTGTGTGTGTGTGTGTGTGTGTGTGTGTGTGTGTGTGTCTGTGTGTCTGTGTCTGTGTCTGTGTCTGTGTAACTAATTAATCAATTCAATCAGTTCATCACGATTAATCTATTTGACTGCACGTGTGTGTGTGTGTGTGTGTGTGTGTGTGTGTGTGTGTGTGTGTGTGTGTGTGTGTGTGTGTGTGTGTGTGTGTGTGTGTTTGTTGCATGAAACCTCAACTAGCTTATAAGTGAACTACAAAACATGAGCAATATGCTCTCGGTTTGTCTGTTCCTGGGAACATCCAGAACTCGTCTTTTTTTTTTGTTGCCAAAACTAATTTCAAACACAATATGTGATTACGCAAGCCCTTCACCTGTTCATCATTACAACTTCCTCATGGATTCCCCTTTCCCCTTCTCATGATCTCCCATGATTCAGAATGACAGAGCATCTTGCTTGCGTTTTTTAAACGTTACTAAGGAAGTCCAGATACACAAGATGGTTTTAGTTTGTTTGCTGTGATACTCATGTTAAAAGAGGGAACTATAGATATGTGAACACAGGCTGATTTAGGGCACATGACGCATTTAGGAGGAGTGGATTGTGGCGCACAAGGGAAGCCCGGGCCAACCTGATGAGAAGCTCGTCTTTACTTTCTTTTCTTGTTTTCCACGTGCTTCAATCTTTCCTCTCTGAGAAACAACAGCAGTGACATCACTGACCAGACTGTGCCGCCACACTTTCTAAAATCTTCCAAAACCAGAATTATAGGGAATTAGTATTGCTTCCCAACACTGACGGCACCTTATTGGCCTGTGTGTGTGTACTTGCAAACAACTGCCACAGGTGTCTTAGTTCAAAGGCGCTCTTAAAGTTTTCCATATTAAGTAATTGAGTTTTTATCCACTTATAAAACCACAAAAAAAAATTGTAAGTAATAAAAACACTCTTATAACTAAACATTTCCACTCTTTTCAACGTGATCGGATGTCTGTGTGTCCAGGGAGACTGGGCCGCATGAGTGTTTGGGTGTGCTTCATTGGTCTTTACCCTCTCGTCTCCACAGGATGGAAAGGTACGTCCAGGGAAAGGAGACGTTGGAGAGAGACCTGTACAGTCGCTTTGTGCTGGTCCTAAATGAGAAGAAAGCCAAACTCCGAGCCCTGCAGGAGAGAGTCAGAGAGCTAGAAGAATCCATAGAGGAGAATCGACCGAGGTAAAGATGTTTGACACGTTTTATGATACAACCTCACATGAAGCAGTGTTTGATCGTAAGCATTTTTTCAGTTCAACTTTTTCTTTCCCTTCTTATGAAATGTCCGTTTCATTAGGTAATCCCATGATGATATTACATTAATAATATCACTTCCAGTTTTGTGTTGAGCACATTTTCCTATCTTTTTGGTGCAAAGCAAAACCTAAAACGACAGCAACAAGCTCTGTTGACAACTGTGGCGTGATGGAAACCTTAAAACGTTTTGGTACAAACCCAAGATGGTTTAAGAGTGTAAAGGCCCTTTCACAACAAGAACGATAATTTTTTTCAGGATGAATAGAAACTTCAGAAGAACAGCATTGATTGATGATGACTAGAAGTACCATACTGACCCCAAACTTTTGAATTTTATAGGGATAGTTCAACCCCAAAATTTTGTCATTAATTACTCCCTCATGTCGAACCCAACCCGTAAGACTTTCGTTCATCTTCGAAACACAAATTTAGATATTTTTGATTCGAATCTGAGAGCTTTCTGTCCTTCTATTGACAGCTACGCAACTACCATTTCTAAAAGTTCACGCTTAAAAAAGTTCATAGAGATTGTAAAACTAATCCAAAAGAATTGAGCGGTATAGTCCACATTTTCTGAAGAGACATGATCGCTCTATGATGAACAGATTGAATTTATGCTTTTATTCATAGATAAACATTCATCAACTCACACATCAGTTATGGTAAACGGAAGCATATTCACTAAACATGTGAGAACCAATGAGGTTGATTCACGTGTTATGCAGCACGTTTGAGCTTCCTCAAGAACCAATGAGGTTGATTCACGTGTTATGCAGCACGTTTGAGCTTCCTCAAGAACCAATGAGGTTCATTCTCATGATACACAGCACGTTTGAGCTTCCTCAAGAACCAATGAGGTTCATTCTCGTGAAACGCAGCACGTTTGAGCTTCCTCAAGAACCAATGAGGTTCATTCTCCTGTTATGCAGCACGTTTGTGCTTCCTCAAAACCAATGAGGTTCATTCTGTGATACACAGCACGTTTGTGCTTCCTCAAGAACCAATGAGGTTCATTCTCGTGTTATGCAGCACGTTTGAGCTTCCTCAAGAACCAATGAGGTTCATTCTCCTGTTATGCAGCACGTTTGAGCTTCCTCAAGAACCAATGAGGTTCATTCTCGTGTTATGCAGCACGTTTGAGCTTCCTCAAGAACCAATGAGGTTCATTCTCATATTACGCAGCACGCTTGAGCTTCCTCAAGAACCAATGAGGTTCATTCTCATGTTACGCAGCACGTTTGAGCTTCCACAAGAACCAATGAGGTTAATTCTCTCGTTATGCAGCACGCTTGGCTTCCTCAAGAACCAATGAGGTTCATTCTCCTGTTATGCAGCACGTTTGTGCTTCCTCAAGAACCAATGAGGTTCATTCTAGTGTTATGCAGCACGTTTGAGCTTCAGCAAGAACCAATGAGGTTCATTCTCCTGTTATGCAGCACGTTTGAGCTTCCTCAAGAACCAATGAGGTTCATTCTCGTGTTACGCAGCACGCTTGAGCTTCCTCAAGAACCAATGAGGTTCATTCTCATGTTACAGCACGTTTGAGCTTCCTCAAGAACCAATGAGGTTCATTCTCATGTTACGCAGCACGTTTGAGCTTCCACAAGAACCAATGAGGTTAATTCTCTCGTTATGCAGCACGTTTGTGCTTCCTCAAGAACCAATGAGGTTCATTCTCCTGTTATGCAGCACGCTTGAGCTTCCTCAAGAACCAATGAGGTTCATTCTCATGTTACGCAGCACGCTTGAGCTTCCACAAGAACCAATGAGGTTAATTCTCTCTCGTTATGCAGCACGTTTGTGCTTCCACAAGAACCAATGAGGTTAATTCTCTCGTTATGCAGCACGTTTGTGCTTCCTCAAGAACCAATGAGGTTCATTCTCCTGTTATGCAGCACGCTTGAGCTTCCTCAAGAACCAATGAGGTTCATTCTCCTGTTATGCAGCACGTTTGAGCTTCCCCAAGAACCAATGAGGTTCATTCTGGTGTTACACAGCACGTTTGAGCTTCATCAAGAACCAACGAGGTTCATTCTCGTGCTACGCTGTACGCTTGAGCTTCATCAAGAACCAATGAGGTTCATTCGTGTTATGCAGCACGTTTGAGCTTCCTCAAGAACCAATGAGGTTCATTCTCGTGTTATGCAGCACGTTTGAGCTTCCTCAAGAACCAATGAGGTTCATTCTCGTGTTACGCAGCACGTTTGAGCTTCCTCAAGAACCAATGAGGTTCATTCTCGTGTTATGCAGCACGTTTGAGCTTCCACAAGAACCAATGAGGTTCATTCTCCTGTTATGCAGCACGTTTGTGCTTCCTCAAGAACCAATGAGGTTCATTCTCCTGTTATGCAGCACGTTTGTGCTTCCTCAAGAACCAATGAGGTTCATTCTCGTGATATGCAGCACGTTTGAGCTTCCTCAAGAACCAATGAGGTTCATTCTCGTGTTATGCAGCACGTTTGAGCTTCCTCAAGAACCAATGAGGTTCATTCTCGTGATATGCAGCACGTTTGAGCTTCCTCAAGAACCAATGAGGTTAATTCTCATGATCCGCAGCATGTTTGAGCTTCCAAGAACCAATGAGGTTCATTCTCGTGATATGCAGCACGTTTGAGCTTGCTCAAGAACCAATAAGGTTCATTCTCGTGATACGCAGCAAGTTTGAGCTTCTGCAAGAACCAATGAGGTTTGTTCTCACGTTTCTCACTGTGTGCAGAACAAATCAATGCACATGTCTTGTTAACATGTTGTACCTACTGTTTTCTGTTTTGTTTTGTTTAGAAAGAAAAAGGCAGATATTGAAGAGCGTGAGGCGATTGAGACTGCGGCAGACAAGAGTCCTGGAGAAGAGAGCGATTATGGCGGGAGTACAGAAGATGAACAGGAGGCTGAACCCAGACGCCCTGACCCCAAGCCGCTTACACAAGGTAATTCTTCTAAAGGCTGGCCCACACAAAGATTTTTAAAATGTGAGAGACCAAAAACATGATGATAAAAAAATAATAGATTTAGCTGTTTTATTCCTATAGTGTGTGTGGAGTGCCGCGATGTGACCAAGTTCTGTCTTCCGTCAGCTTGCTTTCTGATTGGGAATAGTTTCATTCCATTGAGCGTCCGTACGTGTCTTCTGGGTTCCCACCACACAACAGGATTTCAGCATGCTTTATATTATTTATGATTTGAGATCGGCATGGCCCCGATGTTCTTCTGAACAGATTAAATTACTCTTAACACACACCACAGGAAAATCTGGTAAGATCATAGCCAACCTAGGATTGTTGTAAGGGCAGAATTGGGCCCAAAATCAGCCTGATTTTCTTGTAGTGTGTGGGTGCCTTAACTTATCGGAATAAAAAAAAATGAATATGTCCTTCCAAACCTTTTTGTCTGTTCTTTGACTCAAATTTTTTTATAAAGGTTAGGTTTTAATTTTCAGGTTGATGTTCTTCAGTGAACTACTCCTTTAAAGTTTTCAGAGAGCCACAATTTCAGATGCACATGACTCAAACTTTTTTTGTTTAAATGCAAATTACTGAGATTTTCTCTGTCTACTTTTAACAAAGTCTGTGATTAGTTTGTGTGGATTTGTGGAAATTCTCATTCTTCAGCTAGTGGGATATTCTGAGTTGATTTGTTCACAAGGCTCTGTGTTCATTGGACATGTTTGCAACGTTTGAAATCAAACTATATGAGCCTACAACTGAATTTGTGCCTAGAACATTAACTGAAACTCATATTTTAATATAGTTTAGCAATTGTAATTTAATGGAATTTATTCCAAGAAAGTTCAGGTTGATGAATGACAAAATGATGCTGATTTGATCTAGAGTGACTCTGGCAAGCAGATGAAAGCTCAGCATCAACATCTTGATGTAGAGCCGGACAGAATGACAGGGCCATGCGATGGCAGAAACCGACCAAAAATCTAATAATTCAGCAATATCGTCAAGAAAGACCTAGCCAAGCAACATCTCAAATTGGTGCATTAATGTGGAATTCAACTTGTGTGCGGCTACAGGGCTGTGTTTAACAAATATTGTACGATTTACGATTTGTATATTGGCTTTAGTTTTTAAGATCTTGTAGGTCTTTTGTGTTTGTGTTATACAATGTAAAACAGCTGTTCTTATACTGATATCAGTCTTGTTCATTTATATTTAATCTTATCTTTCGGTTGCATCCATCAGGTAGAGAAAATAATCAAATAAAATGGTGAACTTTTCATTTGTAAACTATTTAATTCACTGGATTATCCATTATAGGTATTACTGCATGGTTCATTTGCCCCTTTTTGTTAAAAATAGCTATATTACATATACAGGCTGTCCGACATCGTTCCCTGTACCCTTAAATAGGGCACTATTTGAAGGAACAGCCATTTGTAGTGCTGTCTGAAACCATAATGGACGTTATCAAGTGCACTCATTCAATCCTATAATGCACCGCAATGACAAGTGTACAACCGATGTACGCTCAATGGTTAGAGAATACCCATAATGCACTGTGACAGTTGTATGCTGAATAAATTCCTGCGTCTCACCGGAAGATGTCGCTCACAGCTGAATCAATCATCTATCCATTTTCCAAACCTCTGGTCCAAGGTGGCTACAACGTAATATCATCCAGGTATAAATTCCTTTTTAATTGATTATTAAATTGTTTAATTACGGTTTATACATAATTTTCATGACCGAGTTCAAGAGAAATCTTTTCATTATTACTGGAGCGGCCAGTTTGCTAAGTTTCAAATGATTATTAAACAGTAAGCGCTAACTATGCAAAAGCGACAGCCCCGTTTACTCAGTGTCCGAATCCACTCACTCGTTTGCATTCGCTCCATCAAGTGAACTATATGAGTGGACTAATGTAGTGAATAGTAAATGAGGGTATAGGGGGCGATTTCGGACACAGCTAATCAGTTACATAACACTTCTTATATTGAAGTATTTCTACCAGTAGATCACAAATAAACTGCAAAAATGTATTCTGCATTACGTCAATGAAAGAGATGACATCACTGTAGGCATTTGCTCTGTTGTCTAAAGCTCGTCCAGAAGGGTGATTTTGATTTTGAAAGTGGGATGAAGCAGCATATTAAACCTTTGAGCCAGAACTAAGACGGCCTACAGGTTGTTCATTCCCTTAGCCCTCCTTTGCGTTGTCCGTCATTGCTTACCCAGCTGTGACATCATCTCCTAGAATAGTTGTTCCTTGGCAACACCGTCTGCTTTTGGTCGATTTCGACATCGGGCTACTCAAAGACCGTATTTGGGGGTTTCAGGCCGTTGAGTCAGAGTTTTGAGGCACAGAAAGGGAAATGAGGTGGAGTCACACATAATTTAGTCTGTAAGTTGCTCAATTTCTCTGTTTTTCCCCCTGTGCAAGCTCTGTGGAGTAAAAGTGAAAAGCTAGAAACCCCCTACTTTAAGATCATGTGACCCTGTAAACAGGCTGAATTGTAATGTATGGTTGCTAGGTGTGAGTCGCTTTGGCTTGGTTCCTCAGACGAAGCCTTTTGAGCTTCAATTACTTTCCTTTTCCTTTCTCATCAAGCATGATGCAATGGTCTATGTTTCAGAAGTGTGTGCTTGGTAATGTTTTTGTTCTTAAAGAGTAGGATTTGTAGCTTTATTCTTTTTTCTTCGCTATAAAGTTTACCATAAGGGTGCAGTACATGATGCATAATTGAAAGAGTCTTTAATGTGGTTTGTTGCACCAACTAACGTGAGTCAAACCCACCCAGTTTCATAGTAAAATCTGTCCACCAGTGTAAATGAAACTCATGTAGATGTAAACAACTGCCAGAAACAGGCATGGAAACATGTCTGGCAATGCAAAACGTCAATGGCACATGAGAATGACTTCTAGAACAAGTACTATTGGATTCTTTGCAGTCCTAAACAATCTCCCACTGTGCTACACTGTCATATCACATGAGACAGATGTTCTCCTGCTGTGTTTATTGCAGTCAAGCTGCATGTACAGCGCTTTAATGTTGATGCTCAACATGCTTTTAATGCGTTTATGATTTTGATTGTGTTAGCGGAGTCACATCTTGGCCAGCTGCCTGAACATTGGCTGTGAGAACCTCCATTAATCCTGTTCAGAGCTATTATACATGCAAACATTCACAAATAATAATAACTCATCTTGTCCTTTTTTCAAATGATTGAAATCATTAAAATGGCATCAGATGGCGATGTAGCTCATATTTAGAAATGGTAAATAATCGATCAGGTTTGCTGAATGTTATTTTGTTTAATCAATGATAACTAAGATGAATTTAAAAAAAAAATTACATACAAGTGTAGGGCCGCTGAAATCGCTCCAATGGCGGCAGCGAATAGCGGGTGAAGGGATTTGCGCGTTCGGTGTTCTCAGCTGGGCAAAATGGATCTAATTCCAATTCCTCTTTATCTTATCATAATTTAGAATTTAGATTAGAATGCCAATTTGGTTATTTATGTTTAATAGTTAGACACACATTTAATTATTCCGTTTAACCCTTTGTGGAAAGTACCCATTCATGATCTCATAGAGATCGTTAATAATTCGTTAATAAGTCAGAATAAATCAAAATGTAACAATTTATTAAACAGTCAGGTATAATTCCAATTACATAATCAATTCAAAGATCCTCAAAACATCGAATACTCTTAAGTAAAGAGATGCCTGACTTTCCATAGGTTACATAACGTTGGCTGAACACAACGTTACGGGCGAATCTGATTTACAATATTGCGCTGACTTAAGTATTCAGATCTGACAATAACTTCTTTCAAATGGTAACATATGTTAACAAAGGGAATTTACATTTAATCACTGTCTCAGACCTGTATTGACAAAATACCAAATGGTTGAAAGCCACACCTACCATACTATGCAACATCTCTTTAAACTCTTAAAACCATTGTTATCTTCTTGAATATTTCTGTGGGGATGAGATATTTGTACCAGTCGCACTAAGACATTTCCAATGATATCAAACACATATATATTGTTTAGTATTTGTTCATTTTTAGATCATATAGATTTTGGGTATATTTCTAATGGTCACAGCCATTAGGAAGTAGGATGGGGGAGAAATAAATACATGTAAATTAGAGCCATTCTAAGTTGATTCACTCAGTGTGACGTCGTCTGCAAAAAGTGTCCTTTGTCCTCAACCAGACAAACCGGCATTACTTTTTAAAGCCTTTCACAAGACATTAACAATACACTTTTTTAACATGTTTTTAGAAGGATATAAATATTACAAAATATAAATGTATAATAATATTTATTAGCATACAATATAATATATGAATATTATATCATATTATTTTAATTTATAATATTATATTAATAATATATAAATAATATTAAAGGGGGCATAACACACACAGTTTCTGCCAGTCTCATGTTAATCTTGAGGTCCTATAGAGTAGTATTGCATCCTTCATATCTCTGAAGAGTCTTTAGTTTTATCATATTTATAAAAGACAGATACACTGTACCGATTCTTTCTGAAAACAGCCGAACTCGTGGAGGCGTGCAGTGGGCGGAGCTGAAGAAACTCAAGCACAAACAATCCCTGGATAACTTTCGATTCACTATACGTTCGTGTTGTTCACATTATAGGCACTTAAGCAACAATTGCCAACAAAACAGACATTTGATGCAGTTTCACTCACCGCCTGCGGTTTCGACCCGGGAACAAACGAACACACTTCCAGAACTCCGTTGCTGCTCCGGAAAAACAAACTACACCCACTGCATTTCCTTAACACTGGGTTATTTGGGAACAGGGTTCCCACGGGTCCTTGAAATCCTTGAAAGTTTGTCAATCTGAAAAAAAAATGTCAACGCCCTTTGAAAATAAATATACATAGATACAGGTCCGTGAAAGTGCTTGAATTTATTTTGTGCATGAAGTTTTCTGGAAAAAATAAAGAAATCCAAACTATACCCTCCGGTCCGCTGATGTGTTATTTCACCAACACTTTGTGGCCTATGCATACTGACTTGCTTGATTTACATTCGTTACACGCATTTATATGATACGTTAACTGCGTGAGGTACTTTGTGTTGTACGTTGCCATGATGTTCAAGCACAAAAAACTACTTTGATCTATGATGATACCGCAACGTTTTCAGTGCTTACACCGAACACAAATATGTTCAGGCAATGACTGTATATTGTTTCCAATAAACATAAAACATTTGCGATAGTCTGTTGCCCAAATATTTTATTTAATGTAATGTTGAATTGCTTTGCTTGTTAAGATAATAATTAAGATCTTACCCATGAGGCAAGAAAATCTTAAAAGCATATTCATATATCTTAAAACTTCTGCTTACATGAGCCTAAGCTCTTTTCAATAAAATCTTTGCAAAAGTTAATATCAGAACATTTTAGAATACAGTATACAGTCCCTGACAAAAGTCTTGTCGCTTGTGTACAAATTGAACTGAAGTGCCGCTGAAATATATTTCTTATCAAGATTTTTTTACAAGAAATGGCTCATTTTAATCCCAACAGCATTTGTAATAATGTTTCAGTGCAAAATGAAACTGTCAAAAAATATTCTAATATTCACAGCTTGGTAAAGCCTATTGAGTGAATTTGAGTCAATTGAGTCAAAGATATAGGTGTTGTCGCCTTGTCATATGAGCTTCACCTGTGACTAATAATGGATCAATTAGATCTCAGGTGTGTATAAAAGAACCCCAGTACACTAGACCTTCACATCAACTGCAACTAGACCTGTGCAAACATGCCTAAGATTCACCCTGAGACTAAAGTTTGATTATCAAGAGGCTCAAGACCAGATCCTCTTCTGATGTGGCAGACACTTTCAAAGTGTCTCAGCGTCAAGCACAGAGGATAAAAAAAAGATTTGAAGAGACTGGAGACGTTTATGACAAACCCAGGTCAGGCAGACCCTGCAAGACAACTGCTCGAGAGGACCGTTTGTTGGCTCGAAAATCCAAGGCCAGCCCATTTTCCACAGCAGCAGAGCTCCACGAGACCTGGTCACCTGAAGTCCCTGTGTCAACCAGAACAGTTTGTCGGATTCTGTCTCGAAATGGCCTCCATGGTCGAATCAGTGCCCAGAAGCCAGCACTAAACAAAAGACAATTGAAAAACCGTGTGGCATTTGCCAAAGCCCACAGCCTGCTAAAAGGATGGAAAACAGTGAAGTTTGGTGGCGGAAAAATCATGGTCTGGGGTTATATCCAGTATGGGGGTGTGCGAGAGATCTGCAGGGTGGAAGGCAACTTCAATAGTCTAAAATACCAAGAAATCTTATACCTCTTATATTCCCAACCATAAAAGAGGCCAAATTCTGCAGCAAGATGGTGCTCCATCGCATACTTCCATCTCCACATCAAAGTTCCTCAAGGCGAAGAAGATCAAGATGCTCCAGGATTGGCCAGCCCAGTCACCAGACATGAACATCATTGAGCACATGTGGGGTAGGATGAAAGAGGAAGCATGGAAGACGAAACCAAAGAATATTGATGAACTCTGGGAGGCATGCAAGACTGCTTTCTTTGCTATTCCTGATGACTTCATCAATAAATTGTCCTTGCCAAACCGCATGGATGCAGTCCTTCAAGCTCATGGAAGTCATACAAGATATTACATTTGGATCTCACAGCACCACTACTTATTTGTTGACATATTTTTGTATTTGCAGTAAATTTGTTCAAATTCTGCATAGGCGACAAAACTTTTGTCTTGCCAAAATTTGTCCTTGATTAAATGATAAATCTTTTTTCAGTGAAACTAATTTATTTCAGTGCATTAAACGTCATTTGGGAGGGTTTTAGCTTTTTATATGAGCTATTTCTAACACCAATTGATGAATTAAAAATCAGGTTAATAGCAGGTGTTTCTACAAAATAGATAAGCGACACGACTTTTGTCAGGGACTGTAGGATGTGCAGAATATTCTTCAGTTTTATGCAAAACTGAAATACAACAGATAGAATATCAGATCTCTGTCATATGGCCAAAAATATGGTCATGTGCTTTTTTGCATAGTTGTGTTTGACACATTAAAACTGTAACAATGTATCTTACAAGGCTCACTTGAAATGTTACCCCACCTTAAGAATTTTAGGTTATTGGATCTGGAAAGTCCTTGAAAGTTTACCAAGATGTGGGAACCCTGTGGGAAGCTGAACAAGGTTATATTTCCCTCACAACCAAAAACACACGTCTTTAGTGACACTGTTGATTTTGTGGTCTAAAAACAAAATGAAAGCGCTTCTGATGGCTACCGTAACCGGAACGAAGCTCACTGGTGCTCTTGCTCTAGTTCTGGTTGATACAGGAGAAGTGCACATACAAGGAATTCCACCCTGTATGACTTCATAAAGGGGCATACTCGAAAGAAACTTTCCAAAACTTGAATCCTGAAGGAGCGTATTTGGCACAGAAATACTCTGTCATACGTCCAACAATTTTTTTGAAAATTTGGCCATGTTTAGCATGTGAATCCAACTCTTTAACAGTGTAAATAAGTCAGAATGCATGAAATAGCTTTAGAGCACATTGTTGTTTCTGCTCATTATAATGTTATATATTGAAATTATACATTTTTAAAAAATATTTTCTAACGAAATACTTAAAAAATATAATATCTTAAAAAATATAATATCTTTCACAATTAATTATCTATACCATTTCTAAAGTAAAATGTAATGAATATGCATAATGAAATGTGAAGTACATTTTCATCAAAAGACAAAGACTACTACTGAAAAGAAATTGTAAAAATGAACAGTGGATGAACTTTAACACTTGAACTTTTCCATGTTTTGTCTAACAGAGATGCCAGAAAGCAGCCCGATGGACGACAGCCTAAATGACATCACAGATGTGGCCCCCTGCCGCAAACGTCGCCAGCGACATCTCCAGCAGCTGGAGACTCAAGCCAAACGAGCAGCGCTGGACCAGCGACAGAGATCCAGGTATCATCACTCACGTCCTCAGATTTACACCTATCCTCCATCTAATAACACGTTTTATTGTGGTCGTTCTGCTCGTAACGCACACAAACTCCTGGATGCCTGTTATCTAATGTTGCATATGATACTCATAAACCCCTGCAACTGCAGCCATAAAAATGTCAGTGATAATTCCGGTTGTCTTGCTCTCTGGTGTCCACTTCATTCAGCCTTGGATGCTGCTTTCTCTCCTCACCCGCAGCCAGTCGAGCAGACAGAAGCGGGTTTCCCAGAACCCTCTTCCGTTGTACGGAAAACATTGGTCTTTTTCCAGCACCTTGTATTTTTCCAGTGGAGGCCCCCCTGGGTGCTTCTCTCTCCAGCCATTTTTTACTTATTAATGGGAAAATGTGTATAATTTCATCTCCTCCTTTGCCAGTACCTCAGTGGCCTCCATAATTGTACAATAAAAATCCCATGAATGGTTTAGATTTGCATTGAGCAACTTCTTCAGACCTGAGGGACCCTGATCCTGAGAAAGCGTGTTGCGTTTATCCTAAAATAGTCACACTGTTTTGGAGATTATTTGGCATTTATTGTTGTTATTCCTAGGTGATTCTATCTATCTAGTTCTAGCGATCCATTCATCTTTCTATAGTATTTCAAATGTCCATCCATCCATAGTATTAAATCAATCAATCAATCAATCAATAAATCTATCTATCTATCTATCTGTCTGTCTATCGTTCTGTCTATCGTTCTATCTATCTATCGTTCTATCTATCTATTGTCCTGTCTGTCCATCATCCATCCATCCATCTATCTTTCTATTGTATTTCAAATGTCCATCTATATATCCATAGTATTTAAAAAATCTGTCTGTCTTTCTATCTGCCGTTCTGTCCATCCATCCATCCATCCATCTATATTTCTATAGTATTTCAAATAACCACCCATCTCTATCATTCTGTCCATGGTTCAATCTATCGTTCTATCTATCCATCTATTATATTTTAAAAATATGTCCATCCATCCGTCTATGTTTCTATAGTATTGCAAATGTCCATCCATCCATCCATCCACCTCTATTATTCTGTCTACGGTTCTATCATTCTATCTATCCATCTACTGAATTTAAAAAAATCTGTCCATCCATCCATCTTCCTATAGTATGGCAAATATCCGTCCGTCCGTCCATCCATCCATGCATCCATCCATCTCTATCATTATGTCTATGGTTCTATCATTCTATTTATAGTATTTGAGAAATCCATCTATCCATCCATCCATCCTTCCATGGCTGGTAAAGTCAGATAAATAAAATCTTAAAAAGGTCAAATTTCTGGCTAATTTTATGGCTAAAAATGCATGGCATCTGCTCTAATAAAGAATCTGCTTTAAAAGAATCACCCCGTAGACATTGTTTGCTTATTCAGCTACAGAACCGCATGTTGAGATCAGGGAGCTTCATTTGGAGTGGTTTATATTTAAATGTATGTACAAATCTTTTTGTAATGCAGGGAAGGACTTACTTTATCTAATGTAAATTGGTTGGATTGTGAAAAGTAAGTGTTACTGGTTACTGACAGGTGAGTGAAGGGAGGGATTGAAAAGTGACAGGGATTTATAAGTCATTTCTGAGAAGGAGAAAGTTCAAATGTTTTTGATTAAAGATTGCCCAGACAATACTAATCTCCCGCCAGAACTCACGCGTGATCTCGCGTTATTTACTTACTCACTTCTCACGTGTGTTTGGTTGTGAAACATAGTTTGCGGACCAGACAGAGTTGTCGGCGATTCTTCATGTAAAGTATGCCATGTGAAACCCCCGTCGCCGAATGCTACCCCAGATTGTTGTGCAGTGTGAAAAGAACACGGATCGGACTACTTTGAAACTCGTGTTGTGGGAACTCGCCATGAAGTGGATTTTAGAAATCATTACCATTCGTCACAAAAAACTGGGGAATCATGGAAAAGTCACTATTGATAGTATAATATTTGTGTCAATATAATATAGTATATTCTACAGTAAAATATTGATTATAATAACATAAAATACCCAATATTTGTGTGTAATGGGTTGTTAGCTTAGCAGCATGCCAACATCTAGACTAACATAATCTACTACAAACACTAGATGAATGTCTTATGCACTTTACGTGAGGAGCATATGTGTGACGTGATTGGTTTGTTATCCGAGTCGTTACACATTTGAAATCAGTTTCGTTTGGATGCTGCCTTTCAAGGGAGCTGCCAAAGTCGACAGTAGGTAGAAGGGCAGCTAACTAGCATTTGGAACAGAGCCTGTGTTTTTTGGGTTGGCAGACGTTTATGAAAGTTTCTCAAGTTGGCACATATACGAAAGACGCTTTGGCTTCATATTGTATTGCCGTTATGCTGGGATATGAAGGGATTAATGTTTAATGAGGGTCTTTTAAAACTTGGTAAATACAAGAGAGTTTGTGTGGCTCTGCAGGCAGAGTAAATGTTTAAATGTTTCTGTTTAATAGTGTTTCTAGTCTCCCGGTGTCACCGACTGCTCCCCTTTCAGCAAACACTTAAAGCGGTGACGTTCGCGGGCCCTGACGGACGAGGCCGCGGTGGTCCATGACAGAATGGTGCCTCTACGCCAGATGTTTTGTGCGTGTGCTCGCGTGTCAGGTGTTGAGGGACATTGAGAGTTTGTATTGGACTTTCTTTCTCTTTCTGCAGGCCGCCGATACGAAGCGGGTTCTGCCACGGCGGTAAGACTTTCCAAACTTTAATAGACTTCCGTGGCTTGGAGATCTGGCTCTTACTTCTTTAGAGAATATCACGAGTGGAGAAATCCAGCTGGAGTCTCTCATTGTGTTCCTGGAATGAGGTTTTTGAACAGACGTGTGGCTTTGAATGCCTCAGCTAATTACGCCCAATATGAGACCTGGAATGCTCTTCTTGAACGTGACACAAATTAGTGGTAATGTGTATCATGATTGAGTCTGCGTTTTATGTGGCAGGCAGTCTTAAAGGGATAGATCCCCCAAATCCTGTCATCGTTTACACATCCTCATGTTGATCCAAATCCGCAGGAGTTTCTCTTTCCACACAAAAGCAGATGTTTTGAAGAATATTCATGTGTATTTTCAAGTACCAAAAATGTCAAATTCATAAATATAAAAAATAATATATAAAAATTGAATATATGTAACGTGCTGCTTATGCAATTTTTATGCAAAAAATGTTATTGCTTCAGAAGATTTTAAATGCAACACAAAAAGACTATTTTATGAGACTGTATGGCATATTTTATTATACTTTGGTTCTTTTTTTGAGCTTGACAGGCGCTGATCATTCGACTTTTATTATATAAAAAACACCGATCTAATTTTTCATTCATAGAAAAAAATAATGATTGTCTCTTTGATTGTTTGATTGCATTTATTTGATCAAAAATACAGTGAGATTATAGAGACTTGAATTTAATGCATCCTTGCTTAATGGCTGTATTCGATTTCAACCCATTTTCACTCACAAGGTGTCAAAATCCGAAGCATGGCCAAGTGCCTTCTGTGTCACAATGAAGATGCTAAAGGTACCCCTAGGCGTCACAATATCGACGCACTGGGTACATTAATTTCTGTTGTTTGCCCAATGCATCAGATCAGGACGCATTTTCATTCTTTGCATTTGTAAAAGCAGACATGATTTTATATACCCACTTCTCAACAATACAAAACACATAACAGGCAAATAAAAGTACAGTTTATTGCAAAAACAGTATAAAAGTATTATTCTTTAATAGAATCATTCCAATTCTTCTGAAGTCATATTATATCTTCAAGTAAAGAACAGAGTTGATCTTAACGTTTTAATCGCTGAAATGATGATCCCGTCGCTCCGTGAACGCACTCATTCATATATCTCATTCAAACAATACACAACACACGACTCTTGAGCACGACGCAATTGGTCCCAAGACACACGAGAGCCAATGACATTTTACAATCAAAGCTGAGGTAATGACGCAACTGGTCACGAGACGTACGGAGCCAGTGCAATTTCACTATGAAATCTGACGTAATGGGCGGAAATTTTTGAAATTTGTTGTGTGTATGAACTTCAGCGGATGGAGACACTGGCCGCTTTATATCCTCTGTTTTATATCATATAACACACAAATGGGTAGGTTTAGGGATGGGATGGGGTTGGGTTACATGTTCAAACATGTCTAAATAGCGTAATTAAAATTATGCTGGCTGATTAAATTGAGAATCACACTCCTCCAATGTCATAATGGCAAAATCCTAACCCAATATAATTTCATCATGACGTTCCCATGGCCAACGCGTCTGTGGATGCTTGAGAAAAATGTTGAGAAAAATCATAATGCAGAGGTGTTGTGTGTGAACAAGATGGTTAATGTAGTTCTAAATGTGAGCATGCTCACTTGCGCACACACACACAACAACAAAAAAATCAGTATTCCTAATCAGTACAGTAACTCCTCTGTAAGTAACAAGCATAATTAGGCATGAAAATAACTGAAGGAAATGTATCGACAAGTACTAAAAATAAAAGCATCGGCTTCCACTGAATATATTTCTTTAGAAAAAAATTGTATTGACTGCAAACTTTTTAGTATTAGTGTAAATAAAGCAGATCAAATCAAAGAAGGTTCACTAATGAGTGAAGATTATGAGCTCAGTCACCTTCCGTGCCAGTGTCTTTATCACTCTGCCAACATCTCTAGAGTAATCAAAAAGCAAATGGCCTTAAAAGCCCTGTATAGGCATCAAGAAATTTGCCAGTAGCAGCTTCCCAGCAGGCAAAGTCATTGGATTTTGGACACAGAGACAAGAATCAGTCCCACAGTTTTTTTCTTTTCACAAACAAACCGCACAATCGCTGCTGTCCACAGATGGTGAGACTCTGTGCCATGGCATCTGCTCTAATAAAGCATTTCTCCTCTAAAGGCTGAAAAGAATCACCCCGTAGACATCGTTTGCTTATTCAGCTACAGAACCGCATGTTGAGATCAGGGGAGCTTCATTTGGAGTGGTTTATATTTAAATGTATGTACAAATCTTTTTGTAATGCAGGGCGGGACTTACTTTATCTAATGTAAATTGGTTGGATTGTGAAAAGTAAGTGTTACTGGTTACTGACAGGTGAGTGAAGGGAGGGGTCGAAAAGTGACAGGGATTTGTAAAGTCATTTCTGAGAAGGAGAAAGTTCAAATGTTTTTGATTAAAGATTGCCCAGACAAAGGCAGTTCATTGAGACTGTAAAATAAAACTGACTGTAAAGTGTCTCCTTCCCAGGTCAAAGAGAAGGAAGTCGAAACTCTTTTAGAGGATTCAGAGATGCATCAGAACTTAAATAGTCATTTTATTAGAAGATGAAGATGAAGAAGAGGAAGACCGCCCTCTGAGAAAGACAGGGAGAGAGATTGGATTCATTTGGTCTCTGGCTGAAACAGTGCTGTTCTACAGCCTCCCAGCACCTGCCTAGAGATGGATCTGGCAGAGCATGACAACAGACAACAATCAGCCCAGTTACACTGCATTGATACAGCGCTTGGCATGTGTGTTCGCTGCCGGCTGCTCTGTGGGTCTCCCAAAGAAATGTCCAGGTCATGTTTTACTCCATATTCAAAAGAGGAAACAAACAAATTACATTTTGCATAAAGATGCCTTTTTGCAATGTGACATTTTCATGATAAGTACATTTCCCTCCAAATGCCCATTATAAAAGTGCTTTATTGCAAATATATATATATATATATATATATATATATATATATATATATATATATATATATATATATATATATATATATATATATATATAAACACATACAATTTCATTATCATTATATTATTTAAATGTTACAGTGTGTATATACAGTGTGTGTGTGTTATCAAATTGATTAATAGTGATTAATTGCACCTAACATAAAAGTTTGTTTATATAATATACAGTATGTGTTTATATTATATATATATATATATATATATATATATATATATATATATATATATATATATATATATATATATATATATATATTTGTGTGTGTGTATATATAAATATAAATACACGCATATTATACAAGCACAAACTTTTTTGTTAGATGCGATTAATCACGATTAATCGATTCAACCGCACTTATATACACACCTACATACATGCTTGCATATGTATATATAAATAGATAATATGTAAATGCATTTAACTGACATATGCAATTAATATAGTATATTTTAATATAATATAGTACCTTTTTTATTACCTTGGTACTTGTTCAAGTCAGTTTCTGAGAGATTCACCCTTGTGTTGCCTCTGTTACCCTTGATAAACTTAAGTTTCAATCATAACAAAAACCAGTTGTGGCGTTTCAGACGACCTGTAAGAGTTTTCATTGCTGGTTCTTTATTTTACTTGAGTTTAGTCTGTTAACAAAACCTGTTTTTCATCATTTTAATTAAATCATCCATTGGTTTACTTTATGATTTGTGGATATACCATTACCCTTTTACATTATTTACTCTTAATGTCTCATATGGCTGTGGTCTTTATTAGAAATCGTACCATAACATCTCTCCCCCTTTCTGAGCTCCTTTACATCCTCTTAACCAGATCCAGTGCTTCTCATAATAATAACTTTAAAGAAACTTAAGACCTTTTTCCCTAACCCGCAGACAATTCCCAGCTTGTTCCCAGTGAATCACGACAGCAAATATAGCGGCTTACAAGACGTGATCTACGTGTGTGACTGCCCATGCCCGTACCTACGGATTTCCTCCCAGAGGGCAGTTGGAAAGCAACTCTTTCTGTTCGTCATCAAAGCTGCCCCTACAAGAGAGTTTAGCTGCGTCAAAATTAACTCCAGATGCGGGCTGCACAGGGGAACCCCTTGATCAAACCGCGATATTTACGTGTGCACAAATGCAAATGCACTGTTTACTCTAAGATTGTCCGAGATTACGCTGACTAAGCATCGTTTCACAGATGAACGTTTGGGGTTAGCTTTTTAAAGATGCATTTCTGATGCTTGATTTACTTAGTTCAATAAAATGTGGTTTTCAAGAATCAAATGAGAATAACCTAATCAGTTGATTCCATTTTAGTGTTTACATGTTTGAAAAGATCAAAATCTTTGGGCCTCAGTGTTTGTTCGGTTCCAACACACCATATAAAAGCTCTTTGCTCAAGAAAAGAACAGACTTTTCTTACTTGTTTCATTGGGCCCTATCATACACCCAGCGCAATGCGGCGCAATATCATTTTCACGTCCTGCCCCACGTTGTTTAAATAGCAAATGCACTCACGCCCATCTTTTCGCCCATGGGCGTGCTGGTCAGAAAACGATGTGTGTTCAGATGCATTTTTGGCACGTTGTGCAGTATTTTTGTGTTATTTAAAGGGCGTGTTAGTAATATGCGCCCAATAGGCGGATGCACAATGCACGTTCACAGGGACACCAACATTTTTAAATATTAAAAATAAAAGGATTCCTTTCTGGAGAAGACTGGTTCAGTTTTACCACTTGCAATTCTGTCGTGTAAATAGCGAATCCGCCATGCATGGTGCGAGCGCAACTAACTTTTAAAGGGATTGGGAGATGAGACTCTGACTGGTTATTGCATTTTACTCACAAAACACACCCATGACAAGAAAGTAGGGACAACCCTTTAAGACCATGCGTCAGGCGCGCCAACCATTTTTCCCATCGTTAAACTAGCAAACGTGGATTCGGACACGCCCTAAGTGCACTTGCGCCGCGTACTTTAGGCCATGCCCTCAGATCATTAAAATAGGGCCCATAGTGTTTTTGAGGACAAATTGCGATATATTTTCTTATAACAGTTATATACTTATAATCTTATAATCAGTTTATAACTTTAAAGTTGTCATTTCAATAGTCTATTTTTCCACATATTGAGTAGTAGGACAGGACTTGATTTTGTCCATCAGGATTTGATTGGAAGGTTGTGGTTTCCTATTGGTTGATCTTATGTGAGTGACAGGTTGCCCCGCCCTCGCGCCAGTAAATACGTCATCAGTGAGAGAGAAGAGATGGAGGAAGTTATTTTGATTATAGATTGTGAGCAGATATGAAAAAAAAAAAAAAAGATGTGAATAAATAAATCATTTATAATTAAACACTGCAATATTTGTCCATTTTGATATCATGGTGACTTTAGCTAAATCAGTGTTTTTTATCTTCACATCAACCAAATGGCCTGTGAGATTAGTTCTTGGTGAAGTGTCCTAGTTCATAGACAAAGATGATTTTACTAATAAATGGATTTATTTGAAGCAACAGAATGTGGCATCTGTTTTTAAAGCATGTTTAAAGACTCTGTGTGCTTCTGTTCCAATCCCTGTGGACCTCACGTAATACTTGCTTCCTCTTTGCCAGACAGCTCTATAATTGCACATCTCAGAAGCAGGTATGTGAGTCCTGAACTGCACTTGTGGCAAGATGAGACCTCAAATGTGATTCTACAGGGATCATGAACCTGGAAACACAATCTGTTTTACAATATAAGGCCCTGTTACTTGTAGTGTACAAGTAACTGGGCCTTATATTGTAACCCAGATTGTCCAAAAGTCTGATTCCACTAGTGAAAATGCTTCTTAGTGTATCTGAGATAGTTCTTCATTAATCATATGCATGTGATGACCCCTCTGAATGTGCATGTAACATGACTATATTGTTGTGAACTTTTACATTGTCATGCATTTTAGACAAAAACATTCTTATAATTCATCTAAACTTTTTTTAAAATATTCTTTCAATGTTTTATGCTTCTTTTTTTCCCTGAACATTTAAAAAATGGCTCCTTGAGTAAATGAGCCTCGTTGCAGTTGAATATTTCATTTTTATTTTTCCTGATTGTTATTATGGTGGTATTTTATGGAGCAGCTCTTACTATTTCAGCAGGATACTAAAAGGTTTCTGGACTCTCCTCAGCATGATCTGTTAAAACGGCGTCTTATTCACTTGATTCCTGTTGCTGCATTATGAGAGGACACTGCTGGATGCAAACCTGTTTCTAATAAGGAAGGGTTCGTTTCCAGGGACAGGCTCTTTAAGAGTGTGTGAATGCTTTACGTGGAAGCTGTTAACTTTTAATGAACTCCATTTCCCCCACGTTAAGGCTTATTAAAGCTCACAGATATTGGTATGCTTGACAGAATATATATATATATATATAAATATATATATATATATATATATATATATATATATATATATATATATATATATATACAGTCGTGCTCAAAATTGTTGGCACCCCTGATAAATATGCTCAAATATGGCTGTAGAAAAATAAATCTGCATTGTTTATCCTTTTGATCCTTTCATTGAAGTAAAAGAATGGGATGGTCATGACAGAAGCTTCATTCTGTGTTCAGTGACACATTTGCGTGTTGATTTTGTTTGTTTTGGATCTTTGTCCTGATGGAAGAGCCAACCACGGCCCATTATAAGATTTCTAGCAGAGGCCGTCAGGTTTTGATTTTTTATCTGTTGGTATTTGCTAGAATCCATTATACCATGTGTCTGAACAAGATGTCCAGGACCTCCAGCAAAAAATAGACCCTCAACGTTAAAGTTCCAGCTGTATTTTTAGCCGTGGGCATGGGGTGCTTTTTATCCCGGTTTGCACAAAGCCTTTCTGGTAGGTTTGCTGCCAAAAAGCTCTTTTTACAGTTCATCTGAACACAGAACCAGGTCCCGTTTGAAGTTCCAGTCGTGTCTGACCACTGAATATGCTGGAGTTTGTTTCTGGATGAGCGAGGAGGATTTTTCTTGAATCCCTCCCAAACAACATGTGGTGATGTAGGTTTTTTTTTTTTGGCTTTCTGACCCAAGACTCAACTAATCTCTGTGATTCTCCATCCTCCTCGCTGTGCATTAGGACAATATAGACACGCGTCCTCTTCCAGTCAGATTCAAAACATCTTCAGTTGATTGGATCTTCTTAATTATTTCCCTGATGGTGGAAATGGGGGTTTTCAATGCTTTAGCTATTTTCCTACAGCCACTTTCTATTTTGTGAAGCTCAACAATCTTTTTCTGCACATCAGAACTATATTCTGTGTTTTTACTCATTGTGATGAATGGTTAAGGGAATTTGGCCTTTGTGCTTCCTTATATTTATGTTTCTGTGAAACAAGACATCATAGCTAGACAATTTCATGTTCCTTGTCACCCTGGTGTGCTAAAAAATGGGAATATTAATGGGAATATACTTCAGAGATATTTTACTCATAACATTTTTAAGGGGTGCCAACAATTGTGGCCAACGTGTTTTGGAGAAAAGCATTTATTACATAATGTGATTTACCCCCCATTTTCAATTCTTTTACTTCAATGAAAGGTTAGATTTTTGTGAATTTTTTAAATAAAAGATCAAAAGGATAAACAATGCAGATTTATTTCTTACAGCCATATTTGATCATATTTATCAGGGGTGCCAACAATTTTGAGCACGACTGTATATATATATAGCCAAAAGTATTGGGACACCCCTCCAAATCATTAAATCCAATCACTTTCATGGCCACAGGTGTATAAAATCAAGCACCTAGGCACACAGACACTTCAACAAAATAATGTGAAAGAATGGGTCGCTCTCAGGAGCTCAGTGAATTCAAGCGTGGTACCGTGATAGGTTGCCACCGGTGCAATAAGTCCATTCGTGAAATTTCCTCACTACTAAATATTCAATGGTCAACTGTTAGTGGTATTATAACAAAGTGAAAGTTATTGGGAACAACACAAACTCAGCCACGAAGTGGTAGGCCACGTAAAATCACAGATTGGGATAAGCGCATTCTGAGGTACACATAAGTCACCAACTGAGTCAATAGCTACAGAGCTCCAAACTTAATGTGGCTTTTAGATTAGCTCAAGAACAGTGCATAGAGAGCTTTATGGAATGGGTTTCCATGACCGAGCTGCTGCATCCAAGCCTTACATCACCAAGTGCAATGCAAAGCATCAAATACAGTTGTGTAAAGGACACCGCCACTAGAGCAGTGGAGACGTGTTCTCTGGAGTGACCAATCACGCTTCTCTGCCTGGAAATCTGATGGACGAGTCTGGGTTTGGTGTTTGCCAGGAGAATGGTACTTTTTTTGACTGCATTGTGCCAAGTGTAAAGTTTGGTGGAGGGGTGATTATGGTGTGGGGTTGTTTTTCAGGGTTTGGGCCTGGCCTCTTAATTCCAGTGAAAGAAACTCTTAATGCTTCAGCATACCAAGACATTTTGGACAATTTCATGCTCCCAATTTTTTGGGAACAGTTTGGGGATTGCCCCTTCTTGTTCCAACATGACTGCGCACCAGTGCACACAGCAAGGTCCATACAGACATGGATGAGCGAGTTTGCTGTGGTGGAACTTGAATGGCCTCCACAGAGTCCTGACCTCAACCCAACAGAATACCGTTGGGATGAATTAGAGCGGAGACTGTGAGCCAGGCCTTCTCGTCCAACATCAGTGCCTGACCTCACAAATGCACTTCTAGAAGAATGGTCAAATATTGCCATAAACACACTCCTATACGTTGTGGAAAGCCTTCCCAGAAGAGTTGAAGCTGTTATACCTGCAAACGGTGGGCCAACTCCATATAAAACCCTACGGATTAAGAATGGGATGTCATAAAAGTTTACGTGCATGTAAAGGCAGGCATCCCAAAACTTTTGGGAATATAGTGTACATGTTTTTCAGACTGCAGTATTGATATAAAGAACCTATAATGTAACATGAAGAAGCAAAAGATCTCCAAGGAACCCTTGAAGAACCTTTATTTTCATCTTGTCCATGTACGTTTTTTTTTCTTTTCGCTAGATGTGATGCAATCTGAATAACTTTCTCTGGTGTGTGTGTGTATATGTTTAATTCCAGCCGTGTTGTCCATGTGTTTTCTGGTGCACCACAGGACAAGCTTTGCTTAAAAGGCTACATGATCCCCAGCACATCCTGAAATTAACAGGCTTACGGGACTATAAATCTCATTTATTTTCCCTCCCTGTGACCTAATTTCTTCTAGCGCTTTGAAAAGCTCTCCATAGCCCTTATAGACAGGATCCTGTGGGAGTTTCTGCAGCTTAACCTTTATTTCTTGTTTTAATGCTGAAGAAGCAGTTTTACCTGCTAATTTTGTCACAATGTAGTAATGAAAGTGAGAAAGTCAGTTACCAGAACATAAGCTAGTCCTGCAGTGACTTTGGGACATAATTGTCACCTTGTACATCAGTGTCATGATCATGTACATGATCAGTGACCGTCAAACTCTTATTAGCATCCTGTAAATGTATGACTCTAAAAACCCATGGTATGTTCCTGATTATAAAGGATGAAGCAGGCTGAACTGTACAGCGTTTAGACTTGACCCCGTTTTAAGGAGGCTGTGGCTGAATCATGTTTGACTGGGTCACTGTAATCAGGCAGCAGGCTGACTTTACTCCAACGTCATGACTTATACCAGCTTCTGCTATGCATTTAACCTTCACCTTCTGTTGACGGTTGTTCCTTCACTTTGTAATTTTAGAGAGAAGCCGACGGAAGAGGCCAAAGCCGAAACGAGCAAAACGTCAAACATCCAACTGAAACCAGCAGCCGCTGCGGCGAACCTTGATCCAGACGACCTGTTCGATGATATATGAGCCTCTTTGGGGTCTAATGAGCACCATTCATGATAAGCATGACTTTTGTACTGTTTTTAAACTATAGGAGTAATAAAATTATACATTTTAAAGTATTTTTTACAGCGAATTGATAATATGGATGTGTAACTTGTTTTACAAAAAAAATGTTGCGGGGATAACAAATTTATACTTTTTTCCTTGCAATTTTACGTTTATAAAAGAAAAAAAGAAAAGTCAGAATTGTGAAATCCAAATATCTCAAAATTGTGAGTTTTTTTCTCGCAATTCCAATTTTATGTCTCAAATTTCTGGGGGAAATTGCAAGATAAAAGCCTCAGGTGCCCTTTTTAAATTGAGTTTATCTCACAATTCAGACTTTTTTTCTCGCAATTCCAATTTTATATCTCACAATTGTGAAAAAAGTCCGAATCGTGAGTTATATAAACTGGCAATCGTGAGAAAAAAAGTTTATATGAGGATACGAAGTGGAAACGAGATTCATTACAATATTAAACAATGAAAGTTTAAATAAAGAACACTACTTTTTAACAATGACAAGTGAAGAATGAAGAAGAAAATATTGTACATTTGAACTGTAAGGTGTGATAAATATAATAAATGTGAATAAAGATTTGTTTTTCTCATTCCCCAAATTGTAGTCTTCCTTTTGAAATGCGTTTATCCCCAACCCTACACTTTCAGCTTGCATGCATTGTTGCATTAAAGTTAGGCTTCACCATTGACGTTAAGGACATCTCTGCTGAAGAAAAGACATCTTAACCAGCCTAAGCTGAACTTTTTGTCTTTAGGCTGGTCTGTTAGCTGATTTTATTGAGGCTTTGGGCACATTTTCATTTGGATCAGCTGGATAGAACCAACAAAACAGTTTAGACTGGTTTAAACTGTTTTTTTTTCAGCTGGGATGAATGATGCATGCTTGTTGTTCAGCTGAAGAGATGTATGCGGTTACTTTTCTAAACAAGCTGATGATTTTCACCAAGTTGTGAGCCCACCATCTTGGAATGGTCAGTGTATCGTCACTCACAGTAAGACGCAATGATGCCACAACATTGCGCAGCTTTTGGTTGTGTATCAACCAAGATTTAAATGCCAGAAGAAATGGGATAACCTTTCACAGGTGACAATGTGTTGGGTTGTGTTTTTATATGTATTAACTCGATATGTATTAACTCGATTAACTCGTTTTGTGGTAACGTTTTAATGTTTTGTCAGCTGACGCCTTCATCATGTTGTATTGTGTTAGTTTAGCAAAATCATCTGCTGAAGTCTATTGCAGATATACACTGATCAGGAATAACATTATGACCGGTGAAATTAATAACACTGATCATCTCTCCATCACGGCACCTGTTAGTGGGTGGGATATATTAGGCAGCAAGTGAACATTTTGTCCTCAAAGTTCATGTGTTAGAAGCAGGAAAAATGGGCAAGCGTAAGGATTTAAGCGAGATTGACAAGGGCCAAATTGTGATGGCTAGACGACTGGGTCAGAGCATCTCCAAAACTGCAGCTCTTGTGGGGTGTTGCAGGGATACTGCAGTGGTCAGTATCTATCAAAAGTGCTCCAAGGACAGAACAGTGGTGAACCGATGACAGGGTCATGGGCGGCCAAGGCTCACTGATGCGCGTGGGAAGCGAAGGCTGGCCCGTGTTTGTCCAATCAAACAGACGAGCTACTGTAGCTCAAATTCACACCTTAATAACTGGAAACCACTGACAACACCCTATCATCAAGACAGGTAAGCACCAATCATGTTCTTTAGAAAATTTGACCATCTTTTATTATTGTACGTTTCGTTTTCATGGCCTATTATTGAAGATAATTAATGGAATATTTGTACTTGAAGATTTGTTTATCACAGTACTGTGTATGTAAACTATAAAAAAGGTTAAAATTTGATTAACAATGGTAGATAAAATATATGAACATAAAATATCCCTTATAGTAAATGGGAATATTGCCTATACCATGTTGTAGGCCTACAATAACTACAAACAAAACTGTTAAAATGCCAGTAAGATTTTTATTCAACATTAAATTGTTCAAATGTCAGTAAAGACTCGTTTTTACAAAATAATTATACAAATAAATTCTGTTCTTTTCAACTAAGTATCCTAAAAAAAAGAAAAGAAAAAAAGAATCATGTGACACTGAAGACTGGATTAATGGTGCAGAAAGTTAAACGTATTAAACAGGAATACAAAAAAGGAACATAAAAACATTTTTTTAATGTTTACAATAGGCCTATTAATGTTTTTACTGTATTTTGATGAAATACATGATCAAATCCTGCCGACCGCGAACATTTGAATGCTAGTGTATGGACTTTTACCAGTGATCTTGATGTTGATTTGTAATCTCACTCATTGCAATCGCGAAATCTAATGAATGGTGCGGGTTATTTCTAGCGGAGGTACCGGTACCTTCTCTCCCCCGTGTGGAAAGCTCAGGCAAGCTTTTAGAAGTGGAGTTGAGCAGTTCACATCAGCTTACAAGGGTAATTTGGTCACTTTCACACCCCTTAATAACGCAGTTACTCCATCAGCACCTTCAGCATGTCTGATTATCAGTGCTCGGCCAGACCCGCAGATGCGCTTTTACGCACGACTCCGCGTAATACAGAGAACTGCTTAATGGTTAGGAGTGCGACTGTTCTGTGCATATAACCTGTAGAAAGAATGTTGATTATTTTTTTAAATTTTCGAAGAATGTCACTATCTTAACTGTTAGTTTAGGAGCCGCTTTGGACTTTGCGCGGAAGTTTTCTCTGCAGCGCCAAGAGTGTGCGCGATTGTTAATGCAATTAAAGAGTAGAGAAACAAATATTGAGTAATTCATTTTTTTATTTATATCCCAAGTTACTTGTTTGCGCCAATATCAAGAGCGCAGAACATCCCTGTTCCTCTTCAGTCAGCAGGATGGATCAGATTCGTTTTGGGTGGGCACTTTCTGCCCCTCCTCTGGAAACTGACGAAATCATGGGTGGACATGGAATTTGAACTTGCTGCCGGCTCATGTCTCCAGTCTTTTTGTGGGCACCAGCGGAAGAAAGAGCACTGACGTCTGCGGCTCGGTGTTGGGGCATCAGAAATATTTGCGCTTTTTGTGAAGGACTGAATTTGGAGAATCAGGAATAGTCAAGAGTGTCTACTGGGAAAAATAAGTAAGTGTTGTTGTTCTTAATTTCATTAACAATGCTGATACTTGATGACTATTACTTCACATTTAACAATAAATTGTCACTTCAATAATTCAATAATCTTGATTTGACCATGCTCTCATCTCTGCTCACTTTTGTTTTATATTCGAGCATAGTGCATCTCTTTGTTTCTCATTTGATTGCTTGTCTGTCACCCTGAAGCTTTGTTCTTCTCAGAGGAGGTCCACTTATCATTGTCTCATTATCATTTTAATGCCAGTTCTGCTTTAATGCGGATTACTGAGATTGTGTGATATCAGTGTTGCTGGTGTTCAGATAAGCTTTCGGATTCCATTTGCTCTGGTGTGATTGATCAGTCTTCATCACGTCTGGCTTAAGCGCGCGCTCGGACTGAGGGTTTTCACGGCGGTGTTAATTGTTAGAGAGCGAAGCGTGAAGATGCTTTATATGTCGCTCTCTAGTGTTTGATAGTGTACTATATAGGGCGTGTGTGTGATACAGTTGGATTGTCATGGGTTTCTGACACCACAGCTGTCTCAGGATGATCCTTATATTTCTGAGGTAAAGTATGCCTATTAAGATGGACCGTATAAGCTACAGCCTTACTACGAAAGCTTTCATAAACGCGTTCTCTATTTGACTGCAAAGCCATATTGAATTGATAAAGTGAGACAAGAAAGCAAACAGAGTGGGTGTTTAAAGACCTATAGTTGGACCTGGAGCAAATACATGGATGGACATGAAGCAGAAACAGTTTGACAATCAACCCACGTTAATCTAGCTGCAAATGAAACTCATGACTAAATGACTGAAAAGCTTTATTTATTTCCAGATTTGAGATGTTATTGGACGTTAAGCACATCCTCTGGTTGGTCTGTGCCTGCAGCGCTGTAACCCACGATGGTGAGTTTATGAGAGGTTTCTTAGGCATTTTTACTTCCACAGTATTATTAACTTTTCATTTTTACATACAATTAGACTCTCTAAACCTTTAAAATAGATAAAGGATGCACTGTTATTAAAATTCTGGACAGTACTGATAAGCCAATAATCATTTTAATGTAATGGCTGATATCGATAAATGGCAAATATTAAAATGTAATAGTACTAATAAATGTTATGTCTAAATAAAACACTTTTATATAAATACAACACTTTTAAATATATTTTAAATAAAAAAAAGAATATATAAATATGGTGTAAAGTTCATACGATTTATTATAATAAATAATATAAAATTATTATACTATATTTATTCAATAATGTGACTATTTCATATTGTACATTATAATGTTGCAATGCCTAAATTTGCTTGTATTGTCTTTTTCCATTTTTTAAATTAATTAAAAATAGTAGGTTAAAATTGTTTATGTATATATATATATATATATATATGTATGTATGTATGTATGTATGTATGTATGTATGTATGTATGTATGTATGTATGTATGTATGTATGTATGTATGTACAAAAGATTTATTTCAAAGACAAAGACAAAGACGTATGTATATATATATATATATATATATATATATATATATATTTAACTATTACCATATAATCATATTATTACTACTCTGTATGCTATATTTATATATTTAATAACAATTATGAATATTTTCTATATTCTAATAATAATTTTAATTAAATATTCAATTATATAAATATTATTTTTATATTTTAATAGTCAGTGCTATTAAAATATTAGTGTTTTTAAAATTTGATGTTTAGTGAGCATTAGATGACAAGAAACCTAAAATTCTAATTAGGAGAAATGAACCAATGCGATATATTAAAAATCTGTCAGCCAGTAACAGTTATGATGATGTATCATGCATTGTAAACCAAACTCCAATTGCTCAACACTTCCTGTGCGTTGTGTGTTAAACAATTACTTCCTGTCTGCTGCAGTGTTATTGTAGTATCATTGATACCTCTATCATGTTTTTGTTAATATTTTAAATTAGATTTCATTTGATTATATTATTGGCTATATGTCTATATATTTTTCATAAAGTTTTAGTTTATTTATTTTTAGTTACTTTAGTAATGAAATGAAAAGGAAAAATTTTGAAATATTTGTATATATATATTTTTTTATTTCAGGTAAAACTTATAAACGTTAATAACCCTGGTCTGCTATAAAAGACTACATAATTAAGAGATGAACTGCAATATTTTTGGTTTATGAAACTATTACATGTTTAAAATTTGAACGTTTCTTCTCATAATTAAGGTGAAAATATCCAGTCTCTCTGGAGACAGAATGTTTGAGTTTGGTTTCAAAGTGTGTGTTTATAAAAGCTTCCAGAAGATGATATGATGTGTCTGCTCCTGGGTTCCTCTCCTCCATCTGATTCTTGTTTCCAGATTCGGCCCGTAGGTTGAAGGTGGAGAGGAGTTCTCCGGTCCGAGGGTCCCTGGCGGAGCAGGCGGTCTTGCCCTGCCATTTCTCCATCCTCCCACCTCCGACTGGCACCCCCAGCACATCCACCGCCTCTGCTGCTGCCACGGCCTCCAGCATCCACCCGGACCATCTCCGCATCAAGTGGACTAAACTCGAAGGCGATGAGGAAACCATAGTGATGGTGACCCAGAATGGGTTCATCAAGATCGGCCAGGCGTTTAAAGACAGGGTATCGGTGCCCAGCCACCCCGAGAGCCAGGGCGATGCGTCTCTGACCATAATGAGGCTCAGGGCCAGTGATGCGGGCGTCTACCGCTGCGAGGTTATGCACGGCATTGAAGACACTCAAGATATGATCTCCCTGGACGTCAGTGGTCAGTGATTCTTTATGCAAATTTTGAAATAAATACATGTTCCTGGTCAAATTTCAGTTGTAGGATCGCTAATGTCTTTTTTCGTTTGTCGTCACCAAGACCTCTCAGGCACTTTTGGTTTATATGCTGTTTAATGTGTTGACAGCATTATTTATTTTATGCATCTGCTTACATATGCTATCACTTATGTTTAGATCAGAAGACTCAGTACTCTTTCAGAAGATGTGCCATAGCGCCCCCTACAGTATAACAGTGAAAACACGGAAAGTTCTGTCAATGGCAGGAAAGCGGAAATGGCGGGGAAAGTGTTAAAAACGTACACGTGAACACAAAATTCGCAGTTTTCGCTATGGGTGTGTGTAATTTGCATTGTAGGTCAAAATGTTATAGTATCGTCAAGTTACGTTTCCACAGGGTTTGTTTTACACATAAATTGGAAAAACCCCATAGGAAATTAAAAAAGGAACCAGTGCCGAATTAGTTTTCCACGTTCAAGTCATACCTGCACCTCTCCATATTAAAGAATGGCAGAGTCCACACCACAACTATAACGAGAACGACACAGAGGAACGATTTCGTTGAAATCACTTTCGGTAAAATGGTATTTCTTTAAATTCCTTCATCTTGCATGGTTTCCACTGGCAAACCCGTTCAGCAATGGCTCTCAGATGTGCTGCGCTTTTTTACTCTTGTAAGCACATGTGATGATGTAATTAGTCATCGAAAGCCAAAATGGAACAGTGTTCCTGTCAGGAGACAAGGGGGAAAGATTATTTTGCTTTAGAGTCTGGAAAAATCACATTAAGACTCTGGATTTACCTCGAATCTTGACAAGGCTCTATTGTGTTTCTAAATAATAGAAATGAAGGGTGAATGATTTGTTTTAATCAATGCAAGAACATTTTTTTTTTGTTTTCTGAATGATGGCAACAAATGTCTGAAAAATCATTCTGGGAATAGTTAAAGCTAAAACTGTTGTAAAATGAGACCTTCGTTAAGATGTAAATCTGTAGCACTTTGCTTTGTAGACAGAGTGAAATGGATATTAAAGGTACAGTAAACGATTTCTGAGAAATACTGTTGGTTTTTGAAATCAACACCATTCCTTTCATTGCTCCGCCCCCAAAATAATGAACACGCTGTGCAACACAGGCAACAGCTGCGGTATCAGCTGCAATTCAACAACAACAATAGCGTTCAACAGCATATCTTGGATCTGTGAAACATTGCAAAACCAATGTTACTCAAGTATCGAGCAACAAAAAGCATCCTCTGCGTTTGTTTTCAGGCCTTCCCATTAGGTCTCTCCAGCGCTGGAAAGCTTCTCCAATATTAACGGAGGTCCTAAAGCTCTTGCCTGATCGTAACCCTTTGTCTTCCAATAATATTCCAATAAGCTTTTCCTCTTTGGTATTATCTCAGCTATCTCACTTTCTACAGTCTTACTACGAATGTCCCGCTTGCTCACTCTCTGTCCTTCCCTATCATGAGCGGACACGCCCCTTTTTGCTGATTGGCTCAATGATGCTCCGTGGATTGGTCCGATTCAATTAGTTTTTTCTTTACACAGCCAGGACATAGTTTGTACTATGTACAAACATGCATTTTCTTTTTTTCAGCACACACAACAAAGATCTAGCAAATATTTACAAAATTGTTTGGTTTGGTGTTTAACAAAATTTTTTTAACAACATTTCTTAGAAATCACTGCACCTTTAACCTAATGTTCTGGTTTCAATACAAGCCAAATCAACAGAATCAATTCACAACGTGAATTCATTCATTCATTCATTCATTCATTCCCTAGGAATCAAAAAAGTGGTAGTTGCGTAGCTGTCAACGGAGGGAGATCTTGATTTGTGTTCCGAAGATGAACGAAAGTCTTATGGGTTTGGACCAACATGAGGTTGATTAATTAATGACAGAATTGAGCTATCCCTTCAAACATTATTCATGCAGAAACCTAACTTTATTAAACCTGGAAAAATCCTTTAACAGAAGAAATGAAAGATAGCATGCTAAAGATCTTCTTAGGTGACAAACAACACTTTATTTGTTTACCGCATTATGATGCCCAATTGTGTGCAGTAAAACATGAGCACATCTGGCTCAGGTGAGACGGTGGTATTGGAGTGTTTTGTAGGGCCGTAGAGAGCTGTGTGCCTTCCTGCCAAATACACTCAATGCCCTCCGTTGAGGCCCGGGCAGCGGTGATTGCCACTCAAAGGTAGCGCTTGCCCAAAACAAAACACACTGCCATCCTTCTGAGGAAAGAGCATTCAGATCTTGGCCTGCTCAGCCAGCAGTTTTGCTAATGTACCCAAAAAAGACTAGAAAAGCCCATATAAGGACAAATTACAGAGTCCGACTGCATGGCCTGTTCTGAGAGCCTGATTAGTAGCGTTTGCTAAAGCAACTATCACTAGTACTGTTGCTTTTGTGTTGAAGTTTTAAACTTCAACATGAAATTCAGCATGTTAAACTCAAATGATGTGTTTTTTTAAAGTCCCCCTGTAGTCAATAATTGTATCCCTTAAACCTCATTTTTGATCCTCAAAATTACATGTTTAATTGTTTTTTTTCCCTCCCCTAAAATATCTTGAATGTAACTCTACACCCTTGTTTCATTTAGTATACGCGGAACCATGAATATGCCCCGCCTCCACTCACTCACACCAGCTCATAGACCCACTCGCTCAACTTTACTTTAGTAAACGCTGCACAATGGTATCGCTCTTTACAACATTGGACACATAACTAATTAACATGATTAGCCTTTTGCTTGATTATGTTATCAAACTGCTAATAATGTGTTGCTACTGTTACACAAACCATGTTCCCGTTTGCCATCTCAGTCTGCCTTTGAAAAATCAGCATCATTAGAAACGCTTTTGAACATCATAGAACTTCAGTGGAGAAAGGCATGTAGTTCATCATAACATCGGAATCATATACATAATTCACCCGCATTATTGCTAAAAGTATCCGACTTTTCATATCAAAAGGAACATATACTAGGATAGCCTGGCTTCTCTTTGAGACTCCCTTGCTTCACAGCAGTCAATGATATGCTAAATCCCGCCTCCCTCGTGACGTGATTGGTTATGAGGTAGTTTGTGTTGCAAGAAACACGGGCAATTTTAAATCATGTTTTTGAAGGAGAACATACTTAGCAATGGTGTTGACTTGTGAACAACTATAATCATAACACAGAGAGAATCAATATCATTGAATCATTTTCAGAATTATTTTCTCCCCGCTGATGAACGATAAAAACATAGGCAGCCAATCAGAATCCATCCTGCTTTAGAAAACTCGAGCATGTACTGCAGCAGACAATAAATTGCACCTTATAATGTGTGCTTATAATAACCAGAATGATATTGTGTGTTGGCATGGACACTAAGATCGTAATCATTATAGCTATTTTTATAGTTTCCGTTCTTGGTGTAAATGGCCCTTTTTATTTTATTCATACACATTCATATCCATCTTTTGCCATTGCGTTCTGCACGGTTCAGAGTAAAATTTAGGGATACTGGAAGGCAAAAATATTGAGGGATAGTGATATGGAGGGCTTTGATGCTTTGGCGCTGTGTAATGCTGAGAGTGATTACTATTCAGATCATGTTCAGTATTTGACACAGCAGGTTCCTAAATATCGGAACAATAAAAGGACTTTTGCCAGACAACTGCTTGTTGTTGTGGCTGAAACTTCCAGGGTTCAGTACAAAGGCAGCACTCTTCGAATCCAGTGATTCTTCTCAAAAGCTTCCCTTTTAATCACATTTGGGTGCAGGGTGTGGTTATCCCTATTGCGTGTACACTTTTTTTCTACCACATCTTTTCCTTCCCTTTGCCTCTCTATTAATGTGCTTGGACACACAGCTCTGTGAACAGCCAGTCTCTTTTGCAATGACCTTTTGTGTCTTGCCCTCCTTGTGCAAGGTGTCAATGGTCATCTTTTGGACAACTGTCAAGTCAGCAGTCTTCCCCATGATTGTGTAGCCTACAGAACTAGACTGAGAGACCATTTAAAGGACTTTGCAGGTGTTTTGAGTTAATTAGCTGATTAGTTTGTGGCACCAGGTGTCTTCAATATTGAACCTTTTCAATATATTCTAAATTTCTGAGATACTTAATTTGGGATTTTCCTTAGTTGTCAGTTATAATTATCAAAATTAAAAGAAATAAACATTTGAAATATATCAGTCTGTGTGTAATGAATGAATATAATATACAAGTTTCACATTTTGAATGGAATTAGTGAAATAAATCAACTTTTTGATGATATGCTAATTATATGACCAGAACCTGTAGTTTCATCATTTTATAAAAGACAGATACGCTGTACCGATTCTTTCTGAAAACAGCCAAACTCATGGAGGCGTGCAGTGGGCGGAGCTAAAGAGTCACAGACACTCAAACGCACACACACACACACACACACACACACACACACACACACACACACACACACACACACACACACACACTTGTCTGGTTCACTATCTTTTGTGGGGACTCTCCATAGACGTAATGGTTTTTATACCATACAAACTGTATATTCTATCCCCCTACACTGCCCCTGCCCCTAAACCTACCCATCACAGGAGACATGCTGCATTTTTATTTTCTCAAAAAAAACTCATCCTGTGTGATTTATAAGCCTTTTGAAAAGTGGGGACCACTGGCTGATCTCAGGTTTTACTATCCTTATGGGGACATTTGGTCCCCACAATGTAATATAAACAAGGGCACACACACACATATACATACATACACACAAAATACATCATGGCATTATCCTGGATAACTTTCGATTCACTATACGTTCGTTTTGTTGACATTATATGCACTTATACGCCGATTGCCCAAAAAAACAGACATTTGATGCAGTTTCACTCACCGCCTGCGGTTTCGACTCATGACCAGAAACAAACAGACAGACTTGCAGAACTCCGTTGCTGCTCCGGAAAAACATCCACTGTTTACTTAACGCTGGGTTCTTTGGGAAGATGAACAAGGTTATCGTTCCCTCACAACCAAAAACACACTTCTTTAGTGACATTGTTGATTTCCTGGTCTAAAAACAAAATGCCAGCTCTGCCGACGGCTTCTGTAACCCGAACGAAGCTCGTTGATGGGCGCGATCTTGCTGTAGTTCTGGTTGATATGCGCACGCATTCATCCGGGAGAAATGCCCATACAAGCAATTCCGCCCTTTATGACCTCATACAGAGCCATACTCGAAAAAACGTTCCGAGACTTATTTGATTATTTTGCACAGAAATGTCATACGTCCAGCTCGTTTTTATTTTATTTTGCCCATGTTTAGCATGAGAACCATTTTGCATTGGTACATATATTAGTGTATCACAAAAAAAACATCAGATTAGCTATATAAAATTTGATCAAATCAATTTAGTTCTTGCTTTTGGTTCATGAACTTGATTTCTGTTTTATCCCAGGTGTTGTGTTTCATTACCGCGCCAACAGCAGTCGCTACAGTTTAGATTTCGAACAAGCCAAGCAGGTCTGCACTGATGTGGATGCAAGCATCGCCACCGCCGAGCAGCTGCATTCAGCCTTCGTGGACGGATTCGACCAGTGTGACGCCGGATGGCTGGCAGACCAAACTGTCAGGTGATTCTTCAGCAGATTCTTCATTCTTCATGTCATCTACATTTGAATATCGCTGATACGACAACCACATCTGGGGTTGTTCTCCACAGATACCCGATTACAAGGCCACGGGAAGGTTGCCATGGCGATATGATACTAAAGCCAGGAGTCAGAACATACGGATTCAGAAATTCCTCCGAAAAGTATGATGTCTACTGCTATGTAGGAAAACTTCAGGGTAAGTTTAGAAATCAGCTACTGAGGGAACAGATTTCTCATACTCCAACAGCGCTCCTCATTTGAAGAGAGAGAATCATGCTGCGTTCACAAATTACTATAATTATGAGATGACAGTATGTGTTCATATGCTCAGACTCAGAAATGACTTGTTTCTATGGCAACGCTCATAACACCCAAATTGCAGTAATGAGAATTTGAAAGGAAAATTCCTGATTAGACTGAAAATGTAATTTTGAAAAAAAATCCACATATCCACAAATATTAAATGTAGTTTTTGTTTATTTTTATTTTTTTTAACTAATCAATCAATCGATATAAATACAATATCCATGTGCGGCTTTAATGGTGATGATTGCAAAATATTTAATCAGATCATTAATTTACTCCCATATTCTCTTGCAAAAGAAAAATACTCAGGGAAAAAAAACGTATTGTACTATTTTATATAAATAATATTGGTAACACTTTACAATAAGGTTGTATTAGTTAATGCATTAGTTAACATTAACTAATGATGAACTGCACTTATAAAGCATTTATTAATCTTTGTTAATGTTAATTTCAACATTTACTAATACATTAATAAAATCTTGTTAACATTAGTTAATGCACTGTGAACTAACATGAACAGCAGTATTTTTATTAAAAGGAAAGGGTCTTAATAATACATCTTTTTTTTTCAGAAAATAGAAATAGATCTATGTGCAACTGGTTGTGACAGCAAAATACTTAATAACATAATTAATTTACTTCTATATTCTTTAGCAAAATATATGTCTATGAAAAATGTTAAGAAAAAAAATCCTAAAACTTACTGGTTGAATTTTACGAAAATCTGTCATCCTAAAATCCAAAGTAAAAATTTATAAATATAAAAAAATTATATTCTTTCTGAAAATATAATTTCATTATACTTATAAATATTACCATATTGTATAAATACTTTTATTATTTAATTAAATAATACCAATTTTTTTTTTTTTTTTACAATATATTTTTTATTTTCACTGTAGAAATTAGAATTTATAAGGCAAATGTCTTAATTTAAAGGGAAAATGTAAATTTAATTTAATAGGAAAATATCTATGTGTTCCTTTATTGGTAATGAGAGCAAAATACATTATTTTACTTTCATATTGAATGGTAAAATGTGTTGTTTGGTTGCTTTAGACGATGCGTCAAATTATTCACAGCTCATCCAAGTCACGTCATTAGCATTCCAGCATTAGCATCTTGCTAAGCAAAACTTAATACTCTAATAAGCACACAAATACGTTTAATGCACACATTCTTGTTAAAATGGTAAACTTTTAAATAAATAGACTATGTACATGTACATTTTATATAGGTTTTTCTCTGTTGCGATTTCCATTTCATACCAGTGCGCTCTAGAATTATCTTATTTGTTAAAGGAAGGCTTTAGGAACATCCAATGGTGCCTTAGATTTTAGACAAATCGATCTTAATTTAGCTGTGTTTGGCATTTGTGCCAGTTATATATGTCTACAGTATGATGCCTAAGAAGGCAGCTTAGCTACTAAGGTTTGAAACTGAGGCTGTGTAATAGGAATAAAGTGAATGTGTTATTGTGTGTCTGACCTCAGGTGAGGTGTTCTTCGCTGCTGTGGATGATAAGATGACTCTAGATGAGGCCAGGGCGGCGTGCGAAAGACAGGACGCAGTTTTAGCTTCTCCAGGTCACCTGCATGCAGCCTGGAGGGATGGCATGGACCGCTGCGACTTCGGCTGGCTGTCTGACGGCAGCGCCCGCTACCCCATCTCTGTACCGAGACCTCAGTGCGGCAATGGACAGCTGGGTGTGAGGACTAAGTACCGCTACCTCAACCAGACGGGATTTCCTGTACCGAGCGAGAAGATGGGCGCTTTCTGTTTCAAAGGTAGGTCTTCATAAAATACTCAGGGGTGAAACAAATGCTAAAAATTACAGGGTCCCAAATCAACTCGTGTTGTCCAAAATGCTTTACATGGAAACAATATGTCAGCGATATTTATCAAACAAACAATTAACTTATTAAATTATTATAGATGAACTGTTGCCAAACATATTACATGCCTGAAACATAATAATCACTGCAATAATGATCCAAATCATAGACTCTTAAGCATCTGTCTATTTAAATACAATCAGCGACTTTTTTTTTTTTTTTGGCCGGGCAGTTTATTACCTTAATGTAAAAATACTTCTATTATATTTATAGTAGCCTACCGGTCAAAAGTTTGGAAACATTCCTATTTTTTTATGTTTTTGAAAGAAGTCTCCTTTGCTCATCAAGCCTTTTTTTTTTTTTTTTTATCAAAAGTACAGAAAAAAAATGGAATATTGTGAAATATTATTACAATTTAAAATAATGTTTTTCTATTTTAATGTACTTTAAAATATAATTTATTTCTGTGATGCATAGCTGAATTTCCAGCATCATTCATCCAGTCTTCAGTGCCACATGATCCTTCAGAAATCATTCTAATATACTGATTTATTATCAATGTTGGAAACAGTTGTGCTGCTTAATATTTTTTTAACCTGTGATACTTTTTTTCAGGATTATTTTTTTATAATATTTGTATTTATATAGAAATATTTTGTAATAATATATACCACCATTCAAAAGTTTGGGGTTGGTATTATTTATTTATTTTGATAGAAATTAATACTTTTATTCAGCAAGGATGTGTTATATTGATAAAAAGTGATTGTAAAGATTTATATTGTTAGAACAGTTTTCTATTTTGAATAAATGCTGACAAAACATACTTAAAAAACCTGAAAAAAGGTTCCAAAAAAATATTAAGCAGCACAATTGTTTCCAACTTTGATAGTAAATCAGTATATTAGAATTATTTCTGAGGGATCACTGAAGACTGGAGTATTAAAATTCAGCTTTGCATCACAGAAATAAATTATATTTTAAAGTATAGTATTCAAACAGAAAACCATTGTTTTAAATTGTAATAATATTTCACAATATTACTGTATTTTCTGTACAAACATAAAAAATAGTAATGTTTCTTTTGACCGGTACAATATCTATCTATATCTATATGTGTGTATGTATATATATATATATATATATATATATATATATATATATATATATATATATATATATATATATATATATATATATATATATATATATATATATATATATATATATATATTATATATATTATATAATATCACATGGTAGTTGCTTCAATGCATTTAGGGGTGTGGTCCTGGTCAAGACAATCTCCTGAACTCCAAACTGAATGTCAGAATGGGAAAGAAAGGTGATTTAAGCAATTTTGAGCGTGGCATGGTTGTTGGTGCCAGACGGGCCAGTCTGAGTATTTCACAATTTACTCAGTTACTGGGATTTTCACGCACAACCATTTCTAGGGTTTACAAAGAATGGTGTGAAAAGGGAAAAACATCCAGTATGCGGCAGTCCTGTTGGCGGAAATGCCTTGTTGATGCTAGAGGTCAGAGGAGAATGGGCCGACTGATTCAAGCTGATAGAAGAGCAACTTTGACTGAAATAACCACTCGTTACAACCGAGGTATGCAGCAAAGCATTTGTGAAGCCACAACACGCACAACCTTGAGGCGGATGGGCTACAACAGCAGAAGACCCCACCGGGTACCACTCATCTCCACTACAAATAGAAAAAAGGCTACAATTTGCACAAGCTCACCAAAATTGGACAGTTGAAGACTGGAAAAATGTTGCCTGGTCTGATGAGTCTCGATTTCTGTTGAGACATTCAGATGGTAGAGTCAGAATTTGGCGTTGGTGGTGGTGGTGTAATGGTGTGGGGGATGTTTTCTTGGTATACTTTAGGCCCCTTTGTGCCAATTGGGCGTTGTTTTTTAAATGCCATGGCCTACCTGAGCATTGTTTCTGACCATGTCCATCCCTTTATGACCACCATGTACCCATCCTCTGATGGCTGCTTCCAGCAGGATAATGCACCATGTCACAAAGCTCGAATCATTTCAGATTGGTTTCTTGAACATGACAATGAGTTCACTGTACTAAAATGGCCCCACAGTCACCAGATCTCAACCCAAGAGAGTATATTTGGGATGTGGTGGAACGGGAGCTTCGTGCCCTGGATGTGCATCCCATAAATCTCCATCAACTGCAAGATGCTATCCTATCAATATGGGCCAACATTTCTAAAGAATGCTTTCAGCACCTTGTTGAATCAATGCCACGTAGAATTAAGGCAGTTCTGAAGGCGAAAGGGGGTCAAAAACAGTATTAGTATAGTGTTCCTAATAATCCTTTAGGTGAGTGTATGTATATATATATATATATATATATATATATATATATATATATATATATATATATATATATATATATATATATATATATATATATATATATATATATATATATATATATATATATATATAAAACATATAAACATCTTTGACAAGTTTCGTGAGATTCACACAACTATTGTTTTGTAGATAGGGAGGCGTCTGTTTTGCTGTGATATCATAACAGCTGTGACTCCGAGCAGACCTTTCCTCTCTCTCTGCTAGCTGGGTGGAAGCAGAATAATTTGTTTTCTCCAGGGTGTCCTCACATTTCATCTGTGAAACGTCTGTCCTAAGTCTAGCTCAAATATGTGCCTTAAAACGGCAAACTAAATGACCTGGTTTCAGGTCAGTTCCGCTGCCCAGGATGACTATGACCTTTGAACCCTGTAACTGTCCTGCTGGGGGTTGTTTAAACTCTCTGTCTGTGCAACCACAGTCGTCACTTGAGAGGGAAAATGGAAACAGGCCACACAAAAGCAGAGCTTAACATGCATTTAATCCAATTTTACATTGGGTATCTCCTTTTCACCCCCTACCTCCAGGGATTTTGTGGCTTTCCTGTTAGCTGTGGTTTGTTTCATGTAACCAGTCTTGAAGCACTTCTCTTAAATGGGCTTCTACCGCAGAGTACCGCAAAACAAACAAAAGAACTCTGGGTAGGCCGTGGAGGGCAAGAGTGCCCCACTATAATATATAAACAAGCGCTAGTGGGGGATGTGGCTTCCTCCTGCGCTGTTTCAAGATCACTGCCGTTTTATAAAGGAAAAAGATGCCTGATGTTTTACATCAGAGGCGCTGCACAGAAAAGAGGACACATCCCTAACGTCTAACAGCTGGCTGTGTGTCCACACACTGAGATGGAGACAAAGAAGCAGTGAATGTTGTACTGTCATAGCCTTGTCATTAGCTAAAGTAGGTGGCTTCACCCAAAAGTGAATTTTTGTGATCATTCTATCATTTACTCCCCCCCATCTTCTTATATTTTTGAATCCTCTTAGTATTCAGGTATTTTCTGTTCTGTCTGGCCTGGTTGTGACGTGTGTAGGCTTACAGAAAGATGGAGATAGACTGACAGATGAAGAGACTGAAGTAGTAGGAGAGATGGGTGTGGGCCTTTGTCCATACGTAACACTGCATAACTTCAGCATTATGCAGCTGATATAAACTCAGACTCAAAACAACATAAATTATCAAACTCAGTAAACGCTGAAAGAAAAACAATTGGTTGTTATTATTGAAAACAAGTGTTTGGTCTCATAAATCAGAACATACTGTCAGTGAAAGGCCTCTGAGAACATGCAATAGATCAAAGTCAGTGAAGGCGTCATGTATATTTGCAAATATGGGATAGATGTTTGTTCAGTAAGTTGTACTGTCTAAAAGTCCTAAGTCAAGTCTAAACGTTTAATTTTGTAGAGTTCAACATATTAAAATTGTACGATTTTTTAAATGTTTTTGAAAGAAGTCACTTGTGTTCACCAATGCTTCATTTGATGAATAATACAGTAAAACATGTAATATTGTGAAATATTACAACTTCAAATAACTGCTTTCTATTTAAATTGAAATTAAATTTATTTCTGCAATGCAAAACTGAATTTTCAGCATCATTACTCCAGTCGTCAGTGTCACATGATCATTCTAATATGCTGATTAGATGCTCAAGAAACTATTATTATGATCAATTTTTAAACTTTGATACATTTTTGAGGATTCTTTGATGAATAGAGATGCTGATTGCTGAATAAAAGTATTAATTTCTTTAAAAAAATCTCTCACAGCCTCATTACTATTAGTGAAAAATCAAACGTGGGATCTATCCTGATTAAGGTCCATAAGGAATTCATGACACATTCTCAAATCATTGTCAGATTTTGTCCATGCTCAAATGCTGCTGTATTTAAAGCAAAAGGAGACGCACTACATACCAATACATTCTGAAATCTATGTATATTTTTAAAATACAGGAAAATAGAGACATTTTTGCTTGTACTTTCAGACCACTGTATTGCCCTGTATGCAGCCAGATGTTGTCATGAATGGGTTTGCCTCGCTGTTGAAATCTCTTGCTAAGCATGAACATTTTTACGGTCTGAGTCAAACCTTTGGAGGCTTGCCAACATGTCATGAGCACAGCAGTTATATGTGTATGAACAGACAGGATTGAACATATAGTGTTGTGAACTTGGCCACGTTTTCAATTTTTATGTAGGTCCGTGAAAGTGTGTCAGAGTTAGCATGCACGTAGACAGCATCAGTGTTATGGTTTGATTTATCAATTGTGAGAAGCGAGACCACTTTGGCACTTATAATATAAAACATTTCAAGTACAGTAATTCAAGACTATTTACCTACTGGTCAGAGTCAAAATAAGACGTTAGGCAATATGCAACGTAGCCAAAAACATTCTGAAAAGGAAGCTAGAGTTTCAAAATAAATATACACTGTGAAGTTCTACCCTGCCATAGCAAGTCATTTTACCAAAATAACTCTTTACCAGACAAAAGTATTTGATGCTTTTTTGGTGTTTTTAGACATTTATATTGTGCATACTTGGTCAGTGTTAATATAGTGATTTAATATGCACAGACAAATATACTGTAAAAAAAAAAAAAAATCCCACTGTGGCACTTTTAACATTTCTCTGTTTGTGTGGGCAGTCAGCTGTGGTCAATAAATAGTGTGAACAATGGAAGATGGGCAAGTGTTTGGTAAATTGGTTTTTGAAACAAGTCATAATTTTTTTATAATTCAATTTAGTCCCACTGCACACTTCACCTTTAGAGGTATTTTCAAAATGATTGGTCAAAATGACATCTTTCCTCTTCTCTCTGTTCTCAGGATGGGATCCCACGACTGTACCCACAGCTGGACCCACAACATCCTCAATTCACTCGGACAGCCTTCAAGTCTCTTCCCTTAAAGCAATGTCTTCTACACCAGACCACAGCACCACAGAAGAACCACCATCCATGTTTTCTGCAAGCATGGCTCCACGCGAAAGAGTCACTCCTGAAGCATATCCTGCTGCTAAAACCACAGTTGTTGTACCAACTGAAGCCAAGACAATGTCAGATATGGCAACCCCAACCACATTTAATGACTATGAAGACAAGGACAGCTCCTTGGTGCAAATGGAGCCCCCTGGTGCAGCCACTTACATTCCTTCTCAGCTATTCTCAGACCCCACCCCAACCGAAATGACCCATTATTCAGATTCCTTTTTCTCTATTAAGCTACCTCCCCAGGCCACCGCAGGGAGCGGACATCCTGTGATGGATACTCCACATGATGAATACAGTGGTGATGAGGGTAGCAGCAGTGGCGACGAGGATACTCCTGAGAGTGTGATTCCTACTTTGCCTGTGTTTGTTATGACCGTCCAAGGAGACCCAGACAAGCCAAAAATTGTGTACAAAGAGAATGAAACCGCAGCCAACATGACTAAAGAAGGTTCGGGCGTTGCAGAGTCCATTGTGATAAGCCCACATTTAAGTGAAGAGGTTGTGCACAGCCTGCAGACTGATTCCATGGACGTCAACATTTCACTAGACATCAATATGCTTATAGTTAACGTTGAGAACCACAATCAGTCAGGTAGGTCAGATGGAACTTTTATTCCAAATTTCATCAATGCAAAAATAATCATATTGAAGCTAATTTTACCAGAGAAAGAATGGTCTTTGAATACATTGACTTCTTGTTCACATACGATTATCGTGCTTGTCCTTTCATATTTTGGTTCAGCAATGTTTTTCTGTGATTGTTGCTAGTCCAAAACAGCATGTTGTAAATGAGTGACTGGGTTTAGGAAACACTGAGATGCAAAATGAATGTAGATCTTGGCTAAAGAGAAGAAACATTTGGCTCTGTCGCAACGCCTACTGCTGTCTCGCAAACAACAGAACTGGACTTGACCCATTGGTTTTATGCAGTTGCTTAAATAGTTGGCTTGTGCTAAATCTTTACCTCATCCACAAGTATAAAATAGTGGTGTTGCCTACATGCATAAATAGTTAAAAGTGAAACAGTTGCCTTCCCATGACCTTAATTTCCAGTGTTGCTGGAAAGAGTGATGAGGTTGATTAAACATCTGTAAATGGACTGCAGCCAGTGTTCCTGTCTTGTAGGTCCTGTGGGTCAGCATTAATCAGTCGACCCATTTTTACCATTTGAGACTGTTAAAGGGGCATCTACTCTAGTAAAACAGCAGAGAGAGAGAGAGGTGTCGAGTATGAGAAAAAGAAGCTCTCAAAGCCACAGACAAATGCTTCTTGGGTCAAATGGCAAATCCCCTTAAAACATCAGTCAGCAAAGTAATCACTTCAAGCTAATTACTTTCCCTTACCTTGTCCAGTCTACAGATCAGGTTACCATGTATGGCTGCTAGAATGTCCATCAAAAGAAAGGTATATTTTGTTATGTATGCTATTGAGGCCTTTCAGGATGTAGTAAAATATCTGGCTATATTTCACACTGCGTAATGCGTAATGTACCAGTAGCGGAAATCACTTCGTTTAATTTTGAACAAGAAAAGGGCCTTGTCATTTTGCAATATAGTGACTTTATGGTTTCACAGGGATATATCTCTGAATGAAATTTATAAGCAGCAATTCACTCTACAGCATTTAAGTGGAGCCATTACTTATGCAGGAACAATAATAAGTCATATCTTGGCCACCAAAATCATAATTGACTGGGGCATTTTATTTGCCTCAAGTGAGACGCCAGCCTTTAAGTGGAATATACATGCAGTGCCAGTTTCTGTAAAGTAACTTGGTAAAATAAAGTTGAAACTGAATATGGAAGCAGGCTTTACTGTAGATCATCATAAGATGAGATCTAGGGGACGCCCACCTCTCCATGGTTCGAATCCCGCTCGGAGCAGGTTAAGTAGAACCAGTTACATTAATACAGACAGGAAACGACTGAGGTGCTCTTGAGCAAGGCACCTAACCTCCAATTGCTCCCTAGGCAACGCAGTGAATGGCTGCCCACTGCTCCGGGTGTGTGTGTCCACGGATTGCAGTGTGTTTGAGTTTGTGTTCACTACTAACTGTTCTTAATGTAACCTGAATGGGTTAAATTCTTTCAGTACAAATTCAGAGTATGGGTTTGCCATACTTGGCCTTCACGTCAATTCACTTAAACAAAAGTATCAAGTACAGAATGAACTTGCTTAGAAAGTGTTTGTGTAATGTCAATTTTTTTTTTTTTTTTTTTTGCAGTTGATGATGTTCTGAAATTCCTTGGGCACACCTCTCAGGTCCTAACTGGTGAAAGTGAGCTACCTTTGGGCAGTGGAGACCTTAATATATATCCTTCAGCTTCTGTTACCATCACCCCAGAACTGAGTTTCATTAACGGAAAGCATGAGTTGACTCTGAAACCAGACACTGACCAAACTCAGGAGGCAAGAGGAGACCAGTTTGACACTGCTATCCCAGAAACAGAAAAAATCATCCCTGATGATGAGATAGACATAGTGACAGATGAGGCAGAAGGCACCACCTCTTCCCCTGAGACAGATGAATCTGGCTCAACGACGAGAACCCCAGTTGAGCCACATTTCACAACAAAGAGCTCGGGAAGTTTAACCACAACAGAGTTTCCCACGTTTGCAACTAAATCTCCAAGCCAGGAGATGACCTCACAAGCCATATCATTTAGCATGCCGAAGTTCGAAGAAGGTTCGGGGATGCACCCAACAGATGATGAAGAGGAACTGACAACATTTGAAGGTTCTGCAGATGACACACTACCAACGACGCCTTCTAATGACCTGGATGTGGTGTCTACTGATGAAACCGAAATAGCAGAAACTACACGGGAATTTGGGGTGGATTGCTCTACCAAAGGACCATTTGTTACAACAGAATCCAGTTATGTAGAAAGAGAAATTACGCCAAAAACAGAAGATTTTGAAGGCTCCACCTCTGCTGAAGAAGAAGAAGGCTCGGGACAAGATATATATTCAACAGAAGAACCAAAACATCCAACTTTATCTCCATCTATCACTGTTACAACTCACAGCTCTATTAGTTCCTTAACAAGTATTCATCCCAACGAGCCAAGGCAAGCTGTTAGTTTGGCTTTGCCCAGTACAGAGCCTACGATTCAGGTGGTCTCAACTTTTCAAACAGGGGCAATCTCAGAGGAAAGCACTCCTTTTAGTAAACATTCAGAGAAGGACCACAACAGAAGTACAACGGAGAGTCCTTTGTTGGTCCCTGAGATTGAAAAAGGTGCAAACACAATCTTCACCATCTCTGAGGACATCAGCTCTGGTGATCAGCCAACTGAAGCATTCTCAAATCAACCTTTCACTACAACTATTGTTCCATCCCTTCTCATTCAACAAACCGAAGAAATAAGGGTTGGTGTGCCTAATGAATCAGCTAAAGTATTTGAAGGTTCTGCAGAAGACACAACATCATTGACTTTTACTAGTGTCCAAACTCAAACAAAATTCACAACCCAAAGCTCAGAGACCACCATTCTGCCCACTGATGGTCCTAGAGCAGTAATGGCTTCCTCCCAAGGAACTGTTCTAATCCATAAATCATCTTCAGAAGACACAACCACCTCAGTGCAGACATCAGAGACTTCAGAGGAGACAACACAAGCAATATTACATTCTACTTTTGGATTCTCGACTGAGAAGCCTCTCGCTTCATCTACTCCAGTTTCCAGACGTCCTTCCACCAGTGTTGTTAAAGACTTAAATTCTCAAGAACCAGTTCAGGTCAAGGATAAAAGCACTACATCTGCTACAGAAGACATTCTCACCACCACCGAAGCCACAAGTACTGTGGCATTTGAAGCAAGTAACATTGATTATGAAGATGAGGTAGGTCCCTCAATTGTTGAAGGACAACCACCATCCAGGGAAGAGTTCACCACAAGAAAACAAGAGGTCTGGACAGAATCCAGCTACACTGTTGAGAGCCATGTGGTGGATTTGCAAGGTCCAGTTTCACATAATATATATATTTTTTGTAACTCATAAAGTATCTTATATTGTATAGTGGTGATTAGTTAATTTCCAAAATCCCTAGTTTTACAAATAATTGCATTACTTTAATTGCTTTATTGGTCATTTGTCCTGTGGATTTGTCCAATAGATGTTACTTTATTATTTCAGGTTTCACACTTTGCTCCATCAATGTGTGTGAAAATGGTGGAACGTGCTATTCTAATGGAAAAAGAAACATTTGTGTCTGCTTGCCTGGATTCAGTGGGGAACATTGTGAAAATGGTTTGAAGCCTTTCAGTTTTATGAACTTTTATAGAGTTTCTGTAAGAAAAGTAATACATTTTCATATGCTAATTCTTGTAGACACTGATGAATGCCAGTCGAACCCTTGTCGCAATGGAGCTACATGCATTGACGGGTTAAACTCTTTCAGCTGTGTCTGTCTGCCCAGCTATTCAGGAGCCCTGTGTGAGCAAGGTATGAAAACATAATGCTATACAGTTGTTTAAATTAGGCTAATATATTAAGGGCCAGATTTACTAACAGCTTGTGTCAGCACAAACCCTCTTAAAAACATGTCTTAAACCAGACGCTTTTTTTGATTTGCACACTCATGCTAATTTGCCCTGTTTAATACATCTGGCCCTATATTCTTAAAGGTATATATTTTTTTCTGCAACTAAATGTGGACTGTATCTGTGGCATGCTAAGTGATTCTATGATATCAATTTCTTGCTAACACAAAATGTCTAATATATATATATATATATATATATATATATATATATATATATATATATATATATATATATATATATATATATATATATATGTGTTATGGTTTATTCTTGAAACATCATGATTGTATCTATTGCCTGCTAGGTTTCCAGTAAGTGGAATATTTCTATAACTTGTTTCATATTTGTAAGAGCTGGTGAATGGAATATGGGGCTATTTTCTAAAGAGTGAATAGTGTCTGTTTAATAATTCCACTGAAGCAAGTTGTATATGGTGGTCAGTCCAAACTATTAGCAATGGGAAAACCAAACCACATAGTTCATCACATCTGGCAGGCCTGATCCTCCAGAGGGTCTGCGGTATGGTGTCCAGAGGGATGAAAACAGATTTGTGCCAACAATGGGTTCAGAGAAAAGGTCAGAGAGTCAGTGACGGTACTGCCTTGCCCTTTAATACCCACCACACTTTTCACAAATGAGCAATTTGCTGAGCCTTTCCTGAGCCAACTGCCTTACTTGGCATGGTCCCAGGCACATTAGAGTGGCTACGTAAATGATGAATGCATTTTCCTTTGGTTGCCCCGCCCTTGTCACGCTTGTCCTCCACAAAAGCATGACTTGGTAGGTCCCAAACTTAGGTTGTGACTTTTAGAAGGCTTCGGAAACTAATTAAAGCCAGCATGAAATGACGTTTGCAACACACTGAACTTAATGATGTGGCGTATTTTAGTGTAAAACAAAATATTCAGAAGAAATTAGTATAGGACAGAAATTTTTGTATCCACAGAGATTAAATTGGTTTGAAATTGACATGTCAGGCTATTAGCATCTACACTGAAGCCATAAAGACCGGAATATCTTAAGGCCATTTCACACGGCACCGCCAAACGTTGACCAACTGCAACAGACAAGTTCTTCTGGTTTCGTCAGATCAGTGTGTTACCCCTGTCGGCTTCTGTTGACATTGGTCGGTGCTTGTTTTCGCAGATTGTTGAATCTTGTTTGTTGGGTCGTGGAATGTCTAAGAAGTGACATACTGTAATCTGGTGATTGTCCACGTTCATCGGCGTCTAACATCGGTGAAGTGTTGATAACATATTGTATGTAGAAATGAACTATAACCAAGATGTTTTAAAAGTATTTTTCATTGTTTATTATTCTTTTGTGTTATTGATTTAACTATTGTTAGTATAATAGAACCTCACTGTATGTGAAACCGGGTCTTCATGTCTTCATCACATGAGGCTTTAAAGGGGAAGTTTATCTGTAGGTGCCAAGTCTGCTGTCATGCTGATAATTTAGCCTGGCCATTAGCTTGGCATTGTTCTGATTAGGGGATTTGATATGCTTGAAATACAGATCAAATGTATTAAGTAGTGATACAAATCACATTTACATACAGAGAGTGTCTTGTTGGCATGCAGTGAGAGCCTTGTTTCACAGTTAGTTCCCATTACCCATCAACATGTTCAGTGAAGCACTTCAAATATGAGAACATCCCTTTGGACTGTCTGTTGTGGTTTTCACTATGACAAACAACTCATAGAAAAAAACTCTTTTTCACATGGCTTTGGACAGTTTGAGGATGATGAAGTCAAGCCATTCTCCTCTGATGACATGAAGCAGGGTTGGGACAAGGGTTTATTGGCCCTTCTTTGCTGTTCCCTCACTTAAAGGTGAGACTCTTTAGGATTCTGGGAAGGCGATTGCTATTGACATATTGGTCTGTACTGCAAAAGCAGCTGGAATCAATTAATAAATCGCTGTTTGTCCAAGAGGCTCATGGAGACCACTTTGAATCACATTGGGGACAAGCCACAGTATAGAGACCCCCAAACACCTGCCCAAGTCTTGTGTAGGGCTTTCCCTTTAGCTTTACACTATGAAAATAATCAGTTGACTTATGAATGAGAGCATGTCTTAACTTTGAAGAGAGCTATTAACCTTCTCAGGACTTGACATTTACGCTCACTTGCGCAGGCTTGGCGGTCGTGTTGGGCGTTGGTCCCCCAATGGATTGGTTCCAGCTTCATACAAAATATTGCTGCCATTAGTCAGCAGAGCTAATCTTCTCCATGCATACACATCACCTCTGAGGACATCTGTTTTCTCAGGCTTTTTAGCCAAAGATCAGGGGAGATCATAAAAAGCCGAACTCTTGTGTTCCATGCAATGCAAAAAAATTACACTTTTTCACATTTAATACAGTTCAGGTTAATCAGTAAAGCTGAATTTGGACCTTTGTTGACATTTGAAAACAATTCATTCATATCTGCTGCATTAAACTTTGTGATATTGCGATAAATGCAATATTTTAGCCAAAATTTAAACTAGCATGAGACAGAATTTTGGAAAAAAAGATTCCTTGTCATGACCGTGTCACTATATTCTTTTCTAACAAAGAGGCAAAGTTGCATGCAACAGCAGTTGCTAGTTACTGATTGGCAGTTACAGTATTTTCCTGATTTGGTCCGATGTCTGTATTAGTTATATATCCCAAAATTTAAATTTAAAATCGGCCAAATTTGTGGATCTTGTGTTAATATTTGCTCTGACAATGATTTTTTTTTTTTTTACTAAATTGTGCTATGCATGATGAAACATCACATTTGGTCAATTTGGTTGAATTATTTTGTTGTGAGTCATAATTACTTTAAAAAAAGTTCATCTTTGGAACAAGAGCCATCTTTTTGATGAAATTGGAGAGCTTTCTGTCCCCCCCATTGACTCACAACTACCACTTTGACGCCTCAAAAAGTTCATAAAGAGATCATAAAACGAATCCATATGCATTGAACGGTTTAGTCCAAATTTTCTGAAGAGACTTTTTGAAGAGATTTAATTTAGTCTTATATTCACATATAAACATTGATCAACAAACATAAACAGAAGCTTAACCGAACCTGCTTGACACGGCAGAACAAATCTCTAAGCTCAAACGTGTTGAGTAACTCAAGAATGAACCTCATTGGTTCTTGAGGAAGTTTAAATGTGCTGCATAACACTAGAATGAACCTCACTGGTTCTTGCTGAAGCTCAAACGTGCTGCGTTACACAAGAATGAACCTCATTGGTTCTTGAGGAAGCTCAAACGTGCTGCATAACACTAGAATGAACCTCACTGGTTCTTGCTGAAGCTCAAACGTGCTGCAGTGCTGTAAGTGATATTTACATTTGTTTTTTTTTAAATTACCTTTATTATGTTACAAAATTCCACGTCCCTAAAGCCAGATTCCGTGTCCAGAGATCGGGTTGTCGGGGGCCTCGCCTTCGACTGTCGCCCGATCCACTATGCACCGGCCCCTTATGCTCCCTCCTGCAGGTGGTAAGCCCACAGGAGGGTGGCCCCACGTCATTTCTACGGGCTAAGCCCGGCCGAGCCCCATGGGGGGAGGCCCGGCCACCAGGTGCTCGCATGCGAGCCCCAACCCCAGGCCTGGCTCCAGGGTGGGGCCCCGGCTGCGCCATGCCGGGCGACGTCTCGGTCCTCGGTGTAATTTTACTCATAAGGGGGTTTTTGTGAACTGTTCTTAGTCTGGCCCGTCACCAAGGACCTGTTTGCCTTGGGAGACCCTACCAGGGGCATATAGCCCCAGACAACATAGCTCCCAGGATCATTCGGATACTCAAACCTCTCCACCACGATAAGGTGACAGTTCAAGGAGAGGGTCTCTCCCACCCTTAGAGATAGGGTGAGAAGCTCGGTCACTCGGGAGGAGCTCAGAGTAGAGCCCTTGCTCCTCCACATCGAGAGGAGCCAGCTGAGGTGGCTAGGGCATCTATTTCGGATGCCTCCTGGACGCCTTCCCAGGGAGGTGTTCCAGGCACGTCCCACCGGGAGGAGGCCCCGGGGAAGACCTAGGACACGCTGGAGGGATTATGTCTCCCGGCTGGTCTGGGAACGCCTCGGGGTTCCCCCGGAAGAGCTGGAGAAAGTGGTTAGGGAGAGGGAAGTCTGGGCGTCTCTGCTTAGACTGTTGCCCCCGCGACCCGGCCCCGGATAAGCGGAAGATAATGGATGGATGGATGGATGTTACAAAATTGTATTATCTGGGGTCTCTGGACATCCCAAATTAATAGCACTTAAGGGTTAAGACAACTGAAACTGGAGAGACAATATACATTCTCAAGTAAATTGGAGATTTATTGTAGCAATTATAATAGATTTTTTTATATACAGTACATGCACTATATGCTAAGACAGCGGTTTTGCTAATCTAGTGGACATTCAGGGCAAAAGACGAAGTGAGCTTGTAATGGTGTGTAATCAGTTAAAGAAAACAGCACTATGGGCCGTGCGTCTGAGATGATTTACTTGGCCTCATTTACTAATGTTTTCTTTCCAGCCTCATTAGATGTCATTGTTTGCATTTAGCTTTCACACAGAGAGCTGCGGTCATTAGGGGGTTTCAGTCCAAGTAAAATGTTGATGATCTTCATTGTATGGCATAGAATAAAAAGTGCTTTGCACTAGGTTAACCCAGTTGATGGCAGAACTCAAAACAGATGCAGTTCTGTGTGTCCATTCTGCACCATAACCATACATGATCTGAAAGACAGGCTTGTTCATGGCTAATGCTAAAGAAAATGCCTATCATGAGACGTCTTTTCTTTGATAAACTATGGGCATTATGCTGTAGCTGCGCAATGAATTACAAAAGCATCTGCAATTTAAATAGGGGTGCATTGATATGGATATTATGGAAACTATCCAAAAATTATTGCATGTTTTACCAATTTTTAGGTTTCTTTTCCCCTGTTTCTCATGATTCAGTGTCTGTCATTCAAACTTTCAGATACAGAAGTTTGTGACTTCGGCTGGCACAAGTTTCAGAGCCACTGCTATAAGTACTTCACACACCGACGGACATGGGAAGCAGCCGAAAGAGAGTGTCGTCTGCAGGGCGGTCACCTCACCAGTGTCCTGTCCCACGAGGAGCAGCTCTTTGTAAATCGTAAGTTATTTTTTATGAACTGTGTCCTATTGAATTTACAAATGGTATTTGCCAAAGAAGACATCAGTATTGCCTTGATAGTTAGGGCTTGAACAAAGCATTTACTCTTTTACTTCCTAACTTTTAGTATTCTATAAAGAGAGCTACAGTGATGCTGGTGTATTTTTGTAGGCCATCCCAGAAGTTAGCATCACCCTGGTTCCCTCAACAAAAACCCAAAAGGATTTTTCTATTGGCTTTTGAATTATTGCAGAAAATAAGCTCAGACTTTTTTGAGCCCTAAATTCAATCGGCAGAAGTTAAAAGCTAAAGCTAAACATATAAGCCGACTACACCACAGTCACATGACTTGACAAGAAAAAGCTTTTTTTTTTTAATCCAAAGGGGGTATTATGATGTACTTTATAGCCATATTCAGACGGGACTAGATTTCTAGGTGGACGTTAGTGAAATTCATGTTTCACAGACATACTTTGCGAATTTAATCCTGTCTCAATCTGCCAATTCAGTGTTTTTCTCACACAACCTCAGTAAAAATTCATTGGCAAATTACCTAATGTTTTTTTTAACTCAACAGTCCTCTGAGAAATCGAATCCCGTCCGAATGTGAATGTCTGTGATTGCTGATGTTGTATTATTCTAACGTTTCTCTTCATGTGTTTTTGACCTACCGAATGCGCACCAATCTTCGGCATGCTTTCATTTAGTTTTAATATGGATGGTATCCGACAAAACAAATAACATATGCAATCCATAAATACAAATTGCAGAGACTGCCCATCTTAATATCATTGTCAGGTAAGGGTAAGATACTTGTCTAGATTTCTCTGCTCACTTATGCAAGTTTATTATAAGGCAGAGCTATTTGCACTTAGTGTAAATAGAATCTGTATACATACTATTTGCACCTCAGTATTGTTGTGCATTAACAGGATACAATATTAACAAGTAAATTATTTGTAAAAATGAAGTGTAAATTATTATATTTATTAAAATTATTAAATGGATGCTGCCTTAATGGGACAATAAAAGCCCTCCCTACACCTACCCCTAACCCTGACCCTACCCAACAAATACTTTTATTATTGTTAAACATTTCGTTTCCACTTTTAGAACATTTTCATCATTTTTATTGAAAGCAAATGCCTTTCCGATGTAATATGTGATGGGAAAAGGGAGAAGTTGAAGCTCTGCAAAAGCGGATTTGAACCCAGATCGATTGCATCCAAACCTAGTTCCATGAGCCTTACGCTCTACTGACTAGACCACATATTGATACAAGCACATCTTTTTTTTAATCTTGTGTGGCCCAACCAGACATTGTTGGGCAGAGTTATTGTAAATAGACACTCCGTTATTATAAACAGCCACTGCTTTAAACTCATGAAGTTTATTTAAATAGGGTTTTTATAATAAATGAAAATGATAAATTAAAGACAAGTTGTTGTTTTTTAAGACAAAAAATCATGTACTTTAAGCAATATAGCGGGTGAATTATGTATGTGATTATGATGTAAATCATGATGTTATGATAAACTTTATGCCTTTCTCCACTGACGTTCTGAGTTGTTCAAAGCGTTTCTAAAGTACTGATTATTAAAAGGCAGCTGTCTGACGGGAAAATGGTTTGTGTGACATTATTAGTTGTTTGATAATGTAGTCAAGCAAAAGGCTAATCATATAAATTACCATTATGTGACTGACGTTGTAAAGAGCGATACCATTGTGCAGCGTTTACCTCAGTTACTTTAAGTAAAGTTGAGCGAGTAGGTCTATGAGCTGGTGTGAGTGAGTGGAGGCGGGGCTAATTTGCATATTCATCGTTTCGCGTATACTAAATGAAGTAAGGGAGGAGGGTTACATTCAAGCTATTTTAAGGCATGAAGATTTTTTAACAAGAGAAATGGTTTAGATATTTAATTTTGGTGATCAAAAATTAGTTTAAGGGATAAAATTATGAACTACAAGGGGATATTAAAGGATATACATGTCATACGTGATGAAAACACACTCCCACCACTGTAAAAATCACAGAGATGTTAGTCCCTTCCAAATCGGTACATGAAATCACAGACGTTGGAGTGATAAGAGTTGTAACTCAAACGTCGTTTAGAAAACTAGTCCCGTTTTCTATGGATGAAAAGCTTTGGGCATTTAACCAAATAACCAGTTGACTTTAGGACGGTGGATCTGAAAGTGCTAAAATGCTAACTCATTTCCTGGTTTGGCCTACAAAAGTACATCATCTGCATCACTCTATAGCAATCCTGTAAAAACCACAAGAACATTTTAGCAACTGTATAGCGATGCTTTACCCACAGCAGCCTAACAATGGGGTGCAAGTTCCGACACATTTTCATCAAATGTAAAAAATCTAGTTTTACTTCTGTAAGTTTTAAATGGGACCAAAAAAAAAAAAACAGATACTCAGAACCAAATGAATTCTAGCAATGATTAAACAAAGCATATATCATACTAAAAGCGCTTGACCACGCTGTTGACTCTAAACTAAACAAACTTCATCTTGGCTGCTCGGGGCTCAGAAACGATTTGTTCTACATTTGTTTGTCTTTTAATGTGTGGTTTGGGTTAACTGATTTCTTGCTGTTTTCACTTCAGCCAGGTAGTCTATTAAAGATGTCAAAGAAGCTCGCAAAGGTCCTCATAAAAAAAGATTTATAGATTTTTTCCATTTCTCTGGGCTTCTATATAGATTCTCTAAAATTACACATTCGGTTAAAAAACTTTTATAAATATATTATCATTTCCCAGTTTAATATGCAGAGACAACTATAAGTGGATTGATTATCCCAAAAAGTATAAGCATGTGGTGCTATCCAAACATTGCTCGGTTTGTTTGAGTTTCCAGACCAGCCTGACTCAGCAGTTTGAAGCGGGAACTGTCCATTTTTCCCACCAATAGCTGCAGGATGAAATAGACATCTATCAAACTTGCACACCAAATGCTTAAGGCTTCTAAAGTTAAATGATAGTTTGTATGGACTTGGCAGAGATATAGATTGAAATCTGTGTAATTGTCTTGTAGGTTTGGGCCATGACTATCAGTGGATCGGGCTGAATGATAAAATGTTTGACAATGATTTCCGCTGGACTGATGGACACCCTATGGTAAGATGGGATTCATTATTTTAATCCTAACAATGTCTGTTTATTAGATGCACGTCTGTGTTCCAGGTGACAAGGATTGCAGAGATATGAGTCATTCTTGTTTTGTTTTAGTTTTTTGGGGGAAAATGATTAAATGAGGTTGTTTGATCCTAAAATTAGTGAGAACCCATGGTGCACACAGACTTTAAAAACACACGCATAAAAATGTGCCACCCAAGTGCAACTGTTACTTTATCATAAACCATAAGATGATGCTAATGCTAATGGGAAAGTTCTTGCTTTAGCATTCCTGTCATCCTGTGTGGCAAGGCCGCATATCTTGAACATTGGGGGAGGACCAAAGCTTTTGGGTGGTCTTTTTATTTTAAGAAATTAATTAATTAAAAAGAGATTTGAGGGAATAAAAAAATAAGAATTGTTAAATACGTTCCTGGTATAATTATAGCCTATATATTTGTGAAGTGATCCATTTAAACTCTTTGCAAATAATATTTGCAGTGTGGTAACAGAAGCATTAAAAATAAAAATAAAATCTGTACTCAACATTAATTAACTAATTAAAAATACCAGAATCAGGATGCAAAACTGCACATTTTGCATAGTTTAATGTTCCATGTTAACTTCAGCAAGTGAAGTCCAGTTATCATCTTAAAAATATTTCACGGTTTAAGAATGTTCTTTTGACATATCTTAAATGAATGACTTAAAAATATTTTAAAAATGTTGATTTTGTATGCAGTTAGTTTATCATGCTGGAAATGGAAGAGCACATTGCATTGTGGGATACAGTATTCTATATGTAGTAGTGTGCTTTGGTTGTGTACTGCATATTTTTGGCTATATACACCTTATTTTGCAACACAGCAGTAAGCTATTTCCGGTGAAAGTGTGAAACTTCCGATTTATTTATGGCAATTGGTCATACTATTTGTCTGTGATAATAATTGCTGAATCCGCTCTTAGATTAAAAAGTTGGAATTAGTAGAAAAATAGTAGATAGTAGCTTTATTATTTCAACATTTAGTAGTTTGCTATTGCACAAAAGATAACTTTTTTGTGTGGTTCAGGTAAACCTGGGGAGAAAATGTCCTGACAAAGATTTTAATATCCAAAATCCTTGTGGGAAAATGTTTTGGTCCCTTATGAGGAAAGTAGCTTACGAATAATACTAAGTGGTGTTTGAAAATGTAAAAAGGCAGAACGTTTTAGGGTTTGGGGATAGAATATGCAGTTTGACCAGTGTTACAATCATTATGTCTATGGAAAGTCCCCATTAAACTGAAAATGTTTTTGTGTATGTAAACATTTATATGCATATATTAAAAGTAATCATATTATAAACAATATACAGTATAAATCTTTGTAATGACCTTGCATCATCTCATTTCTTATTTATTTTATGTTTTTTCTGCCTTTATATGTATGAAATTAGGCTTGTGTGTTTGTTCAAACCATGCAAATTGAGTACAGCAGTACATTTTGTTTGACTAACGTACCCATTTTATCAAGGAAAGTCCCAAGTAACCCTTCCAGATGTGTATAAAATTCAGTCTATTTTGATTCTTACAAGTGATCTTTGCACCCTCGTGTGGGCACATGCAGTGGTGCACGAACAGAATAACACACTCCACTTGTGTTCTTGTCCACTAGCAATTTGAGAACTGGAGAGAGGGTCAGCCGGACAACTTCTTCTCCACAGGCGAGGACTGCGTGGTGATGATCTGGCATGAGGACGGCCAGTGGAATGATGTGCCGTGCAATTACCACCTGACCTTCACCTGCAAGAAGGGCACAGGTGAGACCTCCTCTTCATCCTCGTCTGGTCTGCAGTGGTGCTTACTGTGAGTTCTTTGTCTTTGACCTTCTTTTTCCTCGACTTTCTTTTTCCTCCTTCCCAGTGTCCTGCGGTCAGCCGCCTGTCATAAAAGACGCCCATATCTATGGCAGCATGAAGCCGCGCTATGAGATCAACTCTCTGGTCAGGTACCACTGCAAGGACGGCTTCATCCAAAGACACGTTCCTACTATCAGATGCCAAGAAGACGGCCACTGGGACAAGCCCAAAATCACATGCTTGAATCGTAAGTCACGCTCTCTGAATAAAGAGATGCTAAGTTGAATCTAGACATAAAATTATAGTGTTGTTTTAATATTATTTAAATATTATTAAAGTTTTTTATATTTATATTTTCAGTATTTAATTTAAGTTTTTAGTCATTTTGTTATGTATGCTTTTGTAATTTGTATAATTTTTATTTTATTTTATTTAGTTTTATTTGTATTTCAGTTTTAGTACACTTAATTTATTAAGTTACTAGTATTTAAACTTAATCTGTGTGTGTGTGTGTGTGTGTGTGTGTGTGTGTGTGTGTGTGTGTGTGTGTGTGTGTGTGTGTGTGTGTGTGTGTGTGTGTGTGTGTGTGTGTGTGTGTGTGTGTGTGTGTGTGTGTGTGTGACTGGTAATCCCTACGTTATGGGGACAAAATGTCCCCACAAAGATGGCAATATCCAAAATCCTTGTCCTTGTGGGGACATTTTTTGGTCCCCATGAGGAAAACAGGTCATAAATCACACTAAGTGATGTTTTTGAAAATGTAAAATGCAGCATGTCTCCTGTGATGGGTAGGTTTAGGGGCAGGGCCAGTGTAGGGGATAGAATATATAGTTTATACGGTATAAAAACCATTACGCCTATGGAATGTCCCCATAAAACATGGAAACACAACATGTGTGTGTGTGTGTGTGTGTGTGTGTGTGTGTGTGTGTGTGTGTGTGTGTGTGTGCGTGTGACCGGCAGTGTAATATATATATATATATATATATATATATATATATATATATATATATATATATATATATATATATATATATATATATATATATATATATATTAATACGCAAAACATGCATGTATATATTTAAGAAAAAAATGTGTATATATCCAGAGATATATTTTACATATTTATAAATAAAATAAGTATATTTTTATATAATATAAATTTATATATATATATATATATACAGTATATACATGCAAATATTTCTTAAATATATACATTAATGAGTGTTTATTTATATATAGATTATAATTATACACATATATTATGTAAACATGAACTTTTATTTGGATGCCATTAATTGATTTGATATATATAGTGATGGGTAGTAACTGATTACATGTATTCTGAATCATGCAATCAGATTCCAAAAATAAAGCACTTGTAATTGGATTAGATTATGTTTTAAAATACTCTTAATCCGACTACAGTTATTTTTTTTATTGATTACATGATTATATTTAGATGTTATTGATTACATGTCATTCTCACAATGGCAGTACGTTATTCATAATTCATTGGTCATTCATTCAGGTCAAGTAATCTAAAAGTAATCAAAAAGTAGTCCGATTATATTACCTTAAATGTGTAATGTAATGTATTACGCTACTAACTACATTTTTTGTCATGTAACTTGGAATCAGTAACTGACTACATTTAAAAAGTAATCTATGTTTTTATTAGATTTATTTCAATTAATGGAAACAATTTTGTAATGATTTTTGATTATTAAAAATTATTTTAATTTTCATTCATCATTGGGACTGATTTAAAAATGAGTGCCATACAAAAGATTTTTTTATTTTTTTTAGGTGAAAAAATAAATTATTCAAAAATAAAAACCTTCAGTTCAGATGAGTCTCACTCAAGAGTCAAGACATTTTTCAATACATGTTCTTTTGAGTAAGAAAGAGTCATGGGTTTGGAAATGAAGGCGAGTAAATAATGATTTTTTAGGTAAACTATCCTAACATATCTTTGTCTTTTAATCTGCAGCATCTACCTACCAGAAGACGTATGCACACAAATATCAAAACAATAACTATTACAACAACAGTAAGAGACGCTACAGGGAGTCGACGCAGTTCCACCATCGCTGGTCAAAAACAACTGATGACTCCATACACTGATCTCCATCCAGAGCTACAGATTCTTCACATCCACAGAGAAGGTCTTCAGTCTAAAGCGGCGAAGCCAAACTATGTGCCTGATGAATGTTTTAGAGCTGAAAGTGAATTACCCTGAGGGACTGCAAAAAACACCATCACCCACCCACTGAGAGTGTGCTTTATCTTTGACTATGCAATAGTGTACATCGCATATTGTAATAATGTCTTAATGTTTTGACAGGGGGAGGGGGGTCTCTGGTTGAAATGTATATAGTAGAGATAATGAACAAGTAAAAACAGCTGTGAATGGTGACTTAACCTTTGCTTACGAAGAACTGAATTTCCTTTTCTTTCTGGCTCAATAAAAGAGCACTATGGTACGAGCAGAGTATAAACAGAACAATTACAGTACGCATGTACAAAGAGTAAAAGAACAATAGGCATTATATTGTTTCACGAGGGGGGTTCAAAAGGGATGTCACGGGGCTGGAAGACAAACAATGCTGAAAGGACTGCAACTCATGACTGGAAAACAAATCTTCATCGTCATCTTCCTCGGCAGCATCCTCTCTAGTTGTGAGGATTACTCCGATAACACCAAACTATTGTACACTCTCATAATCATATTCTCATATGGCATCAAAATATATATTTTAGGTGTTTTTTTTATATGTGGGTTTGTAATATAACCATTTTTACTTTTTTTAAACGAATGTCATGGTAAAATATGAAAATATGAATACTGTATGTGTGGTTGAATGAACTAGCATTTTTTTGTCAAACATTATTACAAATGTTACATGAAGCCATATAAGTTTAATTTATTGCTGAAGATTCATAGGCCTATAACAATGAATGAACTGTGAGATTTTAAATAATAAAGCGCTATTAGTATATTATGAACACGTTTAAACCGTGTGTTTGATTACATTACATAAAAATCGCGAGTTTATTGTGATAGAAAGCTGTTGTGGCTGATGTTGACCAAAAGAACGGGGTAACGGAGATTTTCCCGCGCCATCATGAAGTTGACACGTGACGGGAATTAACAGACGCCTCTGTTTTGACGACGTTCTAGTCGACGCCTAAATTTGTAATCTTGACAAGGTAAGAACATGGGTGGTTAAACATGAACACTGTTAAATGTTCTTTTGAGATTACATCTTTTAAATATATCAAGCTCCCAGTGTGTTTTTGATGTATTGAGACCTGAAAAAATGCTATATTTTTTTTTTTTTTTATCTGACCTGGAAAACCACAACTATCTTTAGTTTTTAAAAAACTAGTTTTGTGGCATTAGTCCATGTCTGTTAGCCTTTGGGCCACCTTACTGTAGTGCTATAGTCAGCAGGTTCAAATAATATGATTAAAATTTAACAGTTTACCAGTTATGAGATGCCAACCGGGGTTTTTTTTCTTTTCTGCTGAGACTAAAATTATGTGAGAACTGGCAATACAAATATAAATAATTATTTGCGAATTCTCGGTTATTTTGGCAGAGTGAGACAACCAAACCAAATATGTATTTGACTGATTGTTTATTTTGTGGGTCAATGTTTTTTTTGTTTTTTTTTCTCACATTGATACAGTCCAGTGATCCATTTAATTATAGGCTACCTTATGTACACAAAACAAGGGTGGAAAATGTTAACGCTGCCTATAAAGACATTTCTAAGCATCCAGTTCTAAAATTGTCTGAAGTCTTGTAAACAAGGCACATGTACAGTTGCCATATTCAAAACAAAATGAATAATGAAATGAATGTGAATACATATGCAATTATTTTTAAACCCTTTATTTAGAAGTCTTTTTTACTCTTTTTTTTTTTTTAGTGTAGCGGCTAAAACTCATGACCTTCAGTTCTAAACTGGCTGTGTTGACCTTAATAGTAATGATAACAAGAATAAAACATCATTAAGTAGTTTTTGTCTTAGCTTGGCAGTCTGTTTTTATGGTTTGTTTCCAAATGCCTTGGCTTGACATGTTTTTCTGAAGGTCTACTGCTTCATAGACAAGTAAAGGCTGAATGCAGCATGCTAACTATGCACTTTTTGTTGTGCCATTATTTTTTGCATCGTCTTTAAGTAAACCTTTACCTGCAAGGTCTGTTTTTTTTCTACAATAGAAGGTAAATTTAATTGTGCTGTTTTTCTTTTACTAAGTAACACAACATGGTCATTAGCACTGTCATCTTTTTGACCACCTCAGTCTTGCTATTTGTAAACGGTAACATGCACTGACTAAAACTACTCATCACATGGGCTAGAAACTGGGGCGTGTGCTTTCTTTCGCACAACTTCCTCTAGCAAACTAATTTGTTTTAACATTTGGCACCATTGCTATGGGCTATGTTTGAAGATAGGTTTTCAACGGTTTCATGAATTGATCACGTCAGGTTGGAAATAGGACAGAACAGAAATACTAAAAACAATCAATTTACTTTTGAAACACAATTGGTTTGTTATGATGTCTGTGGTATGAACAAATTTCTTTAACGTCTTGGACACAAAAATCGTTTGACAGTGATGAGGTCAATACAGTGGAGCTCTTACATTGTGACATAGGGGAGACATCTTAGAAACACATTATTTCAAGAAAAAGATCATTAACATACATTTATAAACACTCTACTTGTATATTTCAATAGTTAAAAAAATCACAGAACAATGTTTTGTTTCTTAATGCGACGTATGACTCAACATGGTTTGGTCCACACATACAATGTTTTTGAACTAAATTTAAAAAGGTATGTTTTTAGGAAATAATACAATTTAGCACCCTGTAAGGATGGCAAAAGGAAAAATTGCGTTCATTGTGCCATAACTGTACTGTATGGTGTTTAGCACTTTCGTTGAATTTGTTTTCCTATCAACAGAAAATATATTTTCCATCATGCTATTTATATGGGATATGATGTTCTTGAAAGACAAACTAAGTGCCCAAAGGTATCAGTTCAAAGTATTTAAGCTTTTCTGTCATTCGCTTCTAGAACATCCCTCAAGCTACTGCATGCTAAATGGAAGAGCGCAGTGTGAATTTCTACTGCAATCTCGCCAAATATCTCTTCCTTCAGCACTGCTGTAAATGATCGTTCAGATCTGAAACGTGTAGCTATATTTTCTGTGGCATCCTATGAATACTATTCCTGTCCTGTTGCCATCTTGAAGTCTTGATTTTGAGGGAAGAAGGCGCCTGAGGTGCCAAATCCTACAGAATCTTTCCTTCAAACAACACCAGTTACTTACTTTATCTTCAAATCCTTCTGTATTACAGTATCTAGAGACTTTGTCACAGTTTTAATGCACTCGAACTAACGCCTTACATTATTACTCTTAGTTCGTGAGTTATATGGTTTGTACACTCAGTTGTCGCTCTTGTAGCAGTAGACGCCGTAGAGTTTGTGCTTCTTGTCTGGAAATCCAGAGAAGCGTACGGCGGCCTCTGTGGGACTGCAGCGCCTGCGTGGTTTTGAGATCGGGTACCGTACGCTACCGTCTGCCAGCCAGCCTGCGTCGCAGCGGTCGTAGCCCAGTAGCTTCCATGCTGCGTACATCTGCCCGACTTTGGCAATCTGAGCGCCATCCTTTTGACATGCCTGCACTGCTTCATTATACGTAAGCTTGGAAGGGTGTATCAAATAGTAAAAACGTCCTGGAGAAAGGAAAAGGGAAAAGTGTTTATTCTTAAAGATATTTGCATTAGAGATTCTTTGCATGGCTAAACTTAATTAGTTTTTTCCTTTCATACATTATGTATCAGATCAATTGCTTTCAATTTTTCGGAGTTGCTAGCCTATTTCAGATGTCTTTTATCAAACAGTCGGAAAGGACCAACCTTTGTAGTTAGAGGTGAAACAGAAGACATCATATCTTTCTTTTTGCTTGTCACGCATCCCATAATTCCTCACACCGGGAATGGTGTTTTTGCCTCCACATGGCTCTCTGGGTTTGGTGATGGGGTATTGCACCGATCCGTCACTAAGCCACCCTGCATTGCACCAATCCAACCCGTCTCTCCAGGCATCGTACAGCTGGTCGAAAGATGCCACAATGGCATCCTGGTCTCGGCAAGCTTTCTCAGCATCAGGGAAGTTCAAGTTGTAACGACCCAGTCGAGGAAAATACGGAAACACAATGCCTGTAGAACGCCAAAGATCAGAAAAAGTATGACATTTCATAATAGAAGTCCTTAAAATTACTCCCTAATTAGAGACTAATGTGTGTAATCTGGCAATAATCAAATTCCTGATTGCTGTTTCTTCCAGTGCACCATCTTAATTTTGATTCATTGCATGCAACTGAAGTGATGCCAAGAATGCAGACAGCAGGGTCCACATAAATGTCCCATTATTTGGCCCTGATAGCTCTTATGTCAGGATCTTGTCGATAGTCCAGATTTAAAAGTCGTTCTAGTCTGCATTATAAGACTATTGAATAGCGTTTACCTTGCACACAGTGTGAAGAGAGTCAGCACAATGCTATCTCATAGCTAATTGGCTTGAGGAACAGCCAGGAATGATGCATAAACTGTGTATAGTATTGTGTAATATAAAAAAAAATGTAGCCCAGTGTCACAATGGTAATGTCGCTGTAGCACCACCAAAATGTAGCCATTTCAGATGAGAGCCGTCAGAGGTTATTGTGTTTGAAAGATGCAGAAGATGTACACAATGTAGATAAAAAAAACATTGGGTTCGTCATTCATGAAAACATTTGGTTAATGGTAAAGTACAATACTTGCATTAACACAACCACATGACCAAACCATCAATTTAAAAAAAATTAAAAAATTTATATGGTTTTAGGAAAGATTATTGTTTGGTGGCCATGTTGTTCACCAGCTTAACTTAACTGGTGAAATAGTTTGATCCAGGAAATCTTGCTAGTAAATCTGGTGTTAAAACATGGTAGTGACACCTCCATACCAGCATCTAAAAGATCCCATCATCTTTTCACCAAGGTGAGACTTAAAAAATCTAAATTAAAAATACATGAAAGACATTTCATTGAGATTGTGTAGGAAAAACCAGCAAGATAACATGAATCTATGCTTTACCTTGCAGGTCAAGGGATACAACTGCTGTACCATCCTCCAAGCCATCGATGACTTCACACTTGTATTTCCCATAATCCTCCAGAGTGATCTCAGTGATAACCAGTGAGGCATCATTCTCGCTGGCAGCCTGAAGGTGCACACGGCCATGGAATTGACCATAGCTCTTTTTGTGGAAGCCCATAGCTACGAAAACATCAATTTCCTTAAGATAGTCTGAAGTCAGTTTAGTCCATTTAATCCTCAGTTTGGGATTTGGGGCAGACGAGGGATCCCGGTTGAACTTGCATGTCAGTGTGGCATTGCCTCCACGTTGTGAGATTACTTTGGGTTGTGCTGTGTCAACTGAGAGCCGGGGGCCGTTTTCTAAAAATCAAAGAAAGAGATATTAATTCAAAGAAGTAAAGAAAAAGACACAAAAAAATAATGCAGATTGCAACTGATTTAATAGCCATGGCTCTGATTTTTTTGTTTTGTTGGTTAGTGTCCAATAACTTAAGGCGTTTCACAAAGATGATATTGTGAATCTATCATTGCTACAGGCTGTTGTGGTTATGCAAATACATGAATCATCATGTTTGCCACATTTCTTAGGAATGAAACTCCCCTCCATGTTTATGACAGAAACTGCATGCTCTTTCAACGAAGACACTCCAGTAGGTGGTGCTACTCTTGCAAACATTTTAGTGCACATATAACTAAAGAAATGTTGGACAGTTTCTTAAATCCATAATCCCAAAACTAAAGTATTGCACTTTTGTATCTATTTATAGTTTAGAGGACGGTTACAACGTTTGGTAAGATTGACAAATCTGGTTCTCATAACGGTTGCAAAGTGGCGAAAGACATATTTGGGACTTGTTGAAGACATGATTGGAGAATGTGTTGTCCAAGGTAAAACAAATGTTTTAATTTATAAATAAATGTTCAAATGATTTGTACATCAAAATAAAACTCTTCAGAATGGACAAGGGGTCAGATAAGGATCAGAGTTAGACCTGGACTGTCATAAACAAGTTCTCAGCAACACCCTGCTTGATCTGTTGAAAACCTGCAAGTAATCCGGTCAGTAAAGACACCCTGCAGCTAACCTGCGGATGAATTCAGCTTCTGCTAAGGGAATGCTTCTCCGTCAAAATGTCAACCAAACATTGAATACAGGCACTGGCACAGTGTCCTAACCAGGTGCAATGCAATAAGTTTTTCCATCTTTAACCCCCGGTTTCACAGACAAGGCTTAAGGTAGCCTCAGACTAAAATGCATGTTTGAGCAGTTTTAACTGAAAGCAACTTGCACAGACATATCTTAAAATGTCTCAAGATGCACATCAGTAATGTTTTTTTTTCTAAGGCATGTTAATAAAAGCTACTTAAATGTCCTAATTGAACTAAGACCTAAGCCCCGTCCACACAGAGTCACGTTTAGCTGTATACGCATACATTTTGTACCGTATCAGAGTTTCGTCCACACGGATCCGGCGTTTTGGGAGCATGAAACTGATATTTTTTTAAACCGGGTCCCAGAGTGGAAAAATATGAAAACGACACCCTCGCGTTTTCGTGTGTTCAGCCAATCCGTATATTTTGTGAAACTATGATGTCATCACACCACGTCCCAAACGCGAAAGTCGGGATACAACTACGGGCACTGGCCATGCGCACAATATTGCGTCATTTAATTACTTTATTTGCATTATTGAAAGGGTCGTTTAAGGGTTGGGGTAAGTTTAGGTGTTAATAATACAAATCTGGTAGTTGCAAATGTATTTATTGTTATTTTATTGTGCGATTTTTGCCTCACCTCCTACCATTGCTCTACCCCTTCTAGTCTCAACTCTTCTTCTCTGTTTTTTGTTTATTTCTGTGGCAGAATTACAGCGCCAAACACTGGTATGGCATGTATACTATATCGTTTTGAGTCGGTTTCAGTGCTCTCATGTGTACGCGGATATTTCTTGAAACGAAAAAAAAAAGGAGCGGATTTGGAAAGCTCTGGCTTCGTGTTGACGGGTCCCTAGTCCTGTCTTAATCTAAGCCCTGTCTGTAAAACTTTGCCTTAAAATGTTGAGATTTTTAAAACAATTGTGATTTCACTGGCTACTTTGCATGATTCAAACCAGTCCAAGTCTTGTTGCGCATTTGATGTGGCTGTTTGGGCCAAAAGAGTTTAGCATTACAGAGATAGTTGTGATCGTTAATGCATCTTTTCCATCATGATTTTTATACTAACTAATACTTTATATATTGTCCTTCAGACAAACTAATCTTGGGTTTTTTTGTATATGCGGTCAGGAAGGCTGATACTTATCATATCGCAGTGTGAGTAAATATGGAGCTTATCAATTATTTAACACTTGTAGTAAGTAATTCCAGCCACTTTGCGTCCTGTGACGGGAGCCAGAGGGTTTCGAATCACCTAAGTCAACACCCAATGAGATAATTACGGTAAGTGCCCCTGTTAAGAAATGCCCGAGGGGGAAGACCGTTTAAGGGATAGGCAGTACAACCCCCTCTCTTCTCTCTACACTCTCTTTCTACAATTTACTTTCACAAAAACACACCATTTCCCATATCTTACCTGATATGTATATGGTCCTGTAGTGTTCCAGGTCACTGTATGCCTCATCAAAGTTGTCAGCTCGGCTCTCGGAAAGGACCAAGAGGAAGAGAAGCAGGAAGGTCATCTTGATTTGTAGCACCGGGGGGTTGGGGGGTACTTCACTACATAGAGAACACAAGAATAAGGGCTGTCAGACAGTGTGCATTTTACAAAACTATTTATCTACTGTATATCCCAACCAGTTATATTATAGTTATATTATTAGGCTTTATGGAGTTTGTGAGAGAGTTCAGTTTTTTGTGACTTGCACCAGATCACATGCACGTTTCCATCTGCAGTAACTCCCCAGTGCAGTGCTGTCATGCAGACCCAAGCGCACGCAGTGTCCTTTTCACCACATCGTTCAGAAAGCCACTTACACAAATAGGACAGCTACAGAAATAAATGACTAGGACCGTTAAACTTTTCACGCATACATAAATCCCAATTAAAACCAGTGCAATCCGACAGCAAGTGCTGCAGGACTGCCTCCTATACCCTTCACCTTAAGAGGCACTGAAGTGTGAGAAAAGTGCAGTCAAGATGCTCGCTACGGCACAAACTAGCACAAAACTTTGCAGGCACACTTAACCAGCACAGATCGTCTCCCTACAGACACCAAGCTCAGAAAGGACTTACCATCTTACGTAGTGCGTGCTCTCAGCCACTAGTGTATGTAAGGACGGCTACACAAAAGATCGGGGTTAGAAAGTGTGTTGACTCTTCTCTCTCTCTCTCTGCAGTCACTCTGATTGATTCGTTTTTTCTTCATTCATTTCAGAGTGCTGACGCACTGAGGTAGTTCCTCTCTACTGCAGTCAGCAGAACTGCTCTGCAGAGTAGCCAACCCCCCCAATCCCAGCCTGCAAACAGTCATTACGCATACCAGGAAGCCACCGCTGATAACAGTGAGGACTCGCAGATGCAGTGCCCTCTCCTGTGACAGATAAGTTACCTCAGTACAGTGAGCTTGCTCAGCTGTGACAAGGTAAAATCATAAAGGTTCAGTGTAGAAGGATACCAAGTCCTCTGTTGCAAAAAGAAAGACCAAATACAATTCAAAGGAGCTCTAGGCATTGTTTCAATAAAGTAATACCATGCATTAGGCAGGGGCTTGGAGGATGCCACATGGGTCCGCAGTGCTAAATTCCCCTACGAAGCCATTTTATGGCACAACTATTACGGTTAAAAGAATTTGTTCCCGCCCAGATAACCCTAAGGCCTTTTTAGTGTAACGACTGTCAACCATGCTCTGTTTTGCAGGCTGCTGGTTAACCAAACACAGACCGTTAACTCTTATCCACACTAACTGTGCTGTTGACAGAGAAGACTGTTACCAACCACATTCCTTTGTGACAATCCATTGTATACAGTGAGGTCAAGCACAGGGAAAACAATCCATGTCTTGAGTTTTTAAATGTGGGTAAACGTCCTAAACGCATAGACTGCAGTTGATCAGAAAACAGCAATGGTTTAGAAACAGTGCCAGACCACCAGCTAATTCACATAAGCATCACAAGAATCTTAGTCTTGCACAACTTGAGAACTTTTTTTTGGGAGGAGGCACAGATTCTGCAATTGGGGGAAAATGTCACTCGTTGTTGAAATCACTTGCTGCCAGAAAGACACTGTCCAGTTTAAACAGTGACTCAATACTCTGATACTTAATCTTGTACTCCTCTTGTTTTTATATGTTTGAGCCAGGTTGCTGTTACCACCTTGACATGAAATACTGCTAACTGAAATAAGCATTGGCAGCTTCATTTGTTGTTTAACAACAATGCCAATTGTTCAGTTATCATGCTCAAGATCTTGCAAAACCTTGAACGCTTGGTGCAGTGGAATATGAGCAGATAACCATGGCATAATCTGTGAAGAAAATAACTTGTCAACAATCAGAGGTCTAAGACAGGTCCTGATTAAACATGCTTGTTTAACTCGAGCACAGATTGTCCCAGATTGTTTCTGTAGAATTTTCCAATCCTGATTTGGAAATCTCTTTTGCAAGACCCAAACCCTTCTTTTGTTATACTTCTTACTGAATGATGTAAAGTGTTTAGTTAACTAGGCTTTTTAGCACATATCTATTAGTGTCATTTGAAAGTGATGTTTGATAGCAATGGCTCTGAAATTAACCTTCCTGGTGTAAATAATACTTTTTAATGCATTGGGTTTGGCTCATAAAAAAAAAAACTATTTCAAAGACAAGAAAAGGTTTGTGGTTTTGAATAGAGTTAAATATTTACAGTTTTTACTTAGAACTTTTGTTAGAAAAGTCTTTTGTTAGTACAAGAAAATATATTGCTAGACATGTCTAGGTTTGGAGACTAAACACACAAGTTGACAGTATATAGAGTTTAACTACACAATGGTCATTAGAAATGGAGTCGAGACAATTTGGGGGGCATTTCATTATGTCACTCCTCAACATCTCTGGTTTCTGAGTAGCTGTAAAACTCAGGGAGATTATGGATTCTTTTTAGCCAGAACCTCATTCCCCTTTGACCCCATTCCCTAATAAAACATAATCCCTTAAGTGGTTGATTTGAGTAGTCGTTGCCGATCACTTTGCATTACTATGAGGGCCTTTCCTCATTTGGCATAGTGGTTGTGTTTTTTTCACATTCATTTATTGAGTGCTAGCTTATCAACCTGATTTCAAGCAATGTGTTCTTTCAGAAGGCATTGCAAAGTATAACTGAGGTTTGTCAAAGACATGCAATACATTTTTACTAGTAATGGACTAGCAATTATAGCAATATATAAGCCAGACTGATTAATCAGTCAATGTTTGGCCATTTTAATTCAGATGTTGCCTAAAGTTACAGCACAGAGATGTCCTTTAGCAATCCTAATAACACCTGATAACAGAAATAAAGAGTATGCTCTAATTTCAGCGTGAGATGAATGTATGCGCATATTAGATAAAGATGTGTTTGTTAAATGGGTTAATTATTCTTCCCAGGAAAGGCAGACATAATTGAACGGCCTAAGGCATTAAACCTGCTGAGTCCACGGTAGACCTGTGCAGATGGCAATGGTGATTTTCAGGTTAATTCAGAAACAGTTCAGCACAAATAGATGCAGCGTAAACCTATGATTTCAATGACTCATGTTTAAAGCTTACGTTTGATTCTACAAAGCACATTGTAACCCTTAATCTCCATAACATCAGTAAGGGGATTGTTTTCACCCTTCAAACGATTCGCTGTCTTTGAAGGCCACGCAATCTCTCTGCACCAGACATTAGAGCGATGACAGTGGATGAATGGAATCCTAAAACCTCTAATTTACAGAGAAATCAGGCTTATTTTTAATCTCTTTCACTCACAGCGTCCTGTTTAATCTACTCACCATGTCTTACCATTAAGATAATATTAGTAATATATGTCTTATTTAGTAAGTATCTGTCTGTTGCCGGGTTTAGACTACACAACATTTTTGTCTGTTACAATAGTCACTCTTACATGATTACGTGATTTTGACTCCAACATTTTTGTTATTGACAACATGTTAGCTTCCCGACCAATCATAGCATGCCACCTTTGACAATGTGCGTGATGTCATTGAAAAGGCAGAACTAGAGTCTGACTTCCGGAAACAAGACCGTAAACAATCAATGAGTAAACAATGTTCCCACCCAAACAATGTCAAAGCGGTGTGTTAGCTTAATTCTAATTCCAGCGCTCACTGGGTTGCTGAAGTCCGGTAGCGCTCGCCGCTAGCATCTTGGTAGTCCCCCGAGGAAAGAGCATAGGCTTTGTCCAAATATAATTATTTGTTTATCTGATCGGAATCTGATCTGAAATTATTGATGTATTGTGTATCACAACTGTTCAGATCTGAAGTTTCATTAGTAGGCATATGCCAAAAACAACAACATGGAACAACAATATGAAAGTCACAAACCACGCAAAATCTGATTACAGCAGTCGGGCTGAAACGGGTATCCAGATCAGATTTCAATCAGATGTATACACAAAAATCAGATTTGGGCTGATAGTCTCTCTCTTTCGTTTCGTCATCATGTCTTTCTTTCAGGACGTAGTGAAGCGTCACAGATGCTGCTATGTCTACTAATGGCACACTACTGTATACGAGATCAAACGATTGATTCTTGCATCCTGACGTACACTGTTATTTATGTATCAACACAACACCCTATGTCAAAGGGATCAGGCTGAAATTGGGATGATATTGGAACCCTGCATTACAGCTGCATTGAGTTCAGATAGTGTAGCTTTTTTTTAATGTTTTGGAGACAAATTCTGGCAGTAATTTTTTTTATATTTTTATAACTAAATGATTCACTCTGTTTGAAATTCTTAACCCTCTTGACCATTTTAATTTGTAATTAAATACTGTATACATTTTTTTTTTTTTGCCTTGTGCATTTCATTTTCCAGGCAAATCAGCTATATTTATTTTTAGAAGACAGACACTTCAAGAGTTTTAGCGCACAAACATGTCTAAGACTGGCCCCATTGACGGGGTAATCGGACGAGCCATTACACAGTATTCGGTATCCAAAGCTCCACTCCCAAAAACTTAAAGAGCCATGTCACAACATTTAAAATCGTTCCATGTGTTTTCTCTAGGGGTCAGGCGTGTGTTCGACCTCCACTCTCTGTAAGCACTTAATAAAGTGAGTTCATTTCATGGACTCTGTTTGTAAGTCAAATCCATTTGTTACAGGTGTCATATGCTGCATTTTTGTCATGAAAGTTTATTACTACACATGGACATGTTTTGTAGCCTTTTTTGCATTCTGTGAATTCAGTGAATAATTGACCAACAAAAAAATTCACTCCTCATTTATTCAGTCTCGTGTTGTTCCAAACCTGTATGAGTGGAATTGGAATGCCACAAAGGTGTGTACTGAATTATAGACAAGATAAATAGGGTTCCCTTCTACTTTTAAAATATCCCAAGATTTCACATTATTTAGGAAACAAAATGCACAGCTTAGAAAACAGTTCAGCTATTCATAATGAAAAATAAAGAGACACTGTTCGGAATAATACAAAGAGGCTGTCTAAGATCCACATACAGTATAAAACTATTTTGTGAGGTGGGGCAAATGACTAAGATACATTTTTCTGGTAACATTTTATGATAATGTGATAAATGCAGTGAGTTATAGCTAACATGCAGTAGCTAACATAAACTAACAATATATTATAAGCACTATATTTTAACAGCATTAACAGACATAGGTATTATTATCCTCCTCTATTTTTAATCTTGTTGGATAAACATAAATAACCCATTAAAGATGCACTAAGCCCCTTTTATTGTCTAATAAAACTTTAATCTTGAATACTGACCTGTAGAATATTTCTGATATGTAGAATCTGATATATATATTTCTGATATGTAGAACCATGCAAACTTTTTTTGGTTACCAATGTAATTTAAGGCCAATTCACACTGCACAGACAAACGATTTAGAATTTTATGAAAAATAACTGTCATGTTCACACTGTCCCAACAGACACAGACAAACTCGAGCACCCACGGAAATGGTCGAGCACCAATGGAAAAACACATAATATCCATTTATTTTAACCAATAAAAATAAAAGATTGCAGCTTTCAGACACGACATTCTTCTCATTTTATAGTTCATTTTAGGTCGTTTCTATGGCGTTAAATGTCAAGAGCGCAATCACATAATGAATCTCTGCCCGCAAGCGGATTTCTTTCACTCTAGCACAACTTACGCCCCATTCACACGGGGCGTAGGCGTTAACGCTTCTCATTTACTTTGAATGGGTGACATCATCCAGTGCCGAACTGAATTGTGGGTTCCGTCGCTTCACTCGCGTTGCAAGCGGCAGAAGTTGAAGATTCCTCAACTTTTCAAGCACCAAAGCAGGCGTCATCCAATCAGATCGCCAAATACCCTAGAGCAGGCGCTAGCCAACTGCGTTCATGCGACCCTAGAGCAGACGTGTGACTGGCCATTGTCACTATAACGGCCAAGCTTCAGCCATGCCCTCCGTCAAGCGTTAATGCCGAAGCCCCGTGTGAATGCAGCGTTATTGTACGCACGCTTTCAAATGGCTCTTCTCTCGCTCAGATTTTACACGTGTGCTCAAACTTCTGCTCTCGCAAATATCTCCTTGCTCTTTCTCTAGAATTGTCTTCTAATTTGTCCAAAAACCTGCCATTTTCACTACAAGGATAATTTACTAAGCACGCCCAGCATCTACACGGAGTCTTTGCAAGTGACTTGCCTCATCATCATCATCATGGCAACGGTTTGTGTTCAGGTCAGATTACGTCAGAGTTAGTTGGAAAATCATACCACACTGCTCAGCCATTCTACAACCCAACAAACAGCGATTGAACATGTTCAGTTGGGTGAAATCAAACTCCGCGACTAGCGGCAACAGATGCCGACAGGGGTAACACACTAATCCAACAAACTCCGACAGACGTGTTTGTTGGCGTTTGTCTGTTCGTGTGAATTGGCCTTTAAAAATCCTATTTGCAGGTGTGGTTAACTGGTCATGTGATCTCAACATGTCTAGGCCATTGATATTACTGTATTCCTCATCTCCTGTGAGTGTACATCAATGGGGGCCTAACAACAAAGATGTAACTATCGATTTCTGCTTAATTACAAAAAAAAATGCATAGTTTTTCAAGCCTGTACTACAACATTGATTGATTTCTTACCCCATTTTGTGTCACAAACGGCAGTGCCTTTCTGACGCAGAACTCGGAAGCGTTGCACTGTTTACACTGTCAACAGCGTAGGAGTCTGACACAGACGAGAAGGAATCGTGGAATAAAGCTGTTATTTTTGTTTGGTTTTTTTTGCGCACGAAAAGTAACATTAAGGTTGAACCACTGGAGTAACATGGACTTTACTACCTTTCTGGGCCTTGAAATTGTTAATTAATTGGGTGTCTATGGAGGGATCAGAGAGCTCTCCGATTTCATCAAAAATATCTTCATTCGTGTTCCGAAGATGAACGAAGGTCTTACGGCTTAGGATCAACATGAGGGACTTTTCATTTTTTGGGTGAACTAACCCTTTAAGTATTTTCTGCTTTCAGCTTTATTTAAAAAAAAAAAAAAATGTTGTCAAGTATTAGACAAAATACTTTAAGTGGAAAAGCTTACTGCATCTGTAAAGCAAAGTTCCAGTTTTATTCATGTTTCATTAATTTAATGGGGGCATTTGTGTAAATATAACCTCTCATTCAGCTTGTACCTGCTCCTTACTGTTCTCTTAGTATGTTCCATGTTCGTTTAAGACAATGTACCTCCTATTCATAGACTCCAGCATGAGGAAGGGCTCTGTGCTCAGTGCATAAAGAGCCTTTGACTTGGCGGCACTACCTGGGCGTGTTAACAGGGGTGCTCGTACCGACTCCAAAAATGGAATCGTAAGGCGTCACTGGTGGACAGCAGATGGACTTTGTAATCGGGCAGCATCAGCAGGTAGCATTCTTAAAATCAACAACCAGTTACTCAGAAGGCAAAAAACTGAGCCTGTTACTCTTGAGTATGTATATTTAGTTGAAGGCTAAATATTCCATACCACAAATAAACTGTTAGGTTGAGAAATAATATATTCTCCTAGCGGTACATGGGGCGAGTTCATGCCAGTCCACCCACCCGGCATCTCATTAGAGTTCTGTGGGATTTGACGTCACCCTTGCACCACCTTAGCACACACAAAGACTCCTTAGTGCTGATACATAAACTACAACTGTCTTTCTACCACATCTTCAACTGATCCACACATTGCCTCGACAACCCATATACTCTTCCACACCCAGTTAGACTATCCACCCTGCTATCCACATCTCAGTATTGGGTTTGATGGTCCACTTTAGACATTCTTCTAACTATGTATAAGTAACTTTGCAATAACATGCCAACTAATTTACAACTACATGTTAACTTACTCTCATTAGAGTTTTAGTAGACTGTTAGGTTAGGGTTAGTAGAATAAGTTGGCATGTACTTGGAAAGACACTTGTAGTCAGTAGAATGTCTGTAGTGGGATCATCAAAACAAATTGTTAGCAGATATTAAGCAGACAGTCTACTAATACTGTTGCAGTCCAGTCTCAAAGGGCATGTATATGTGTATTTTAGGCCTTGTTTAAACCTGGTATTAAGATGCATTTTGGTCGATCGGATCAAAAGTAAACAAGAGAGACGCATTCCTGTTTATATCTGGTGTTTTAATCCGCCTCTTTAGGCCACTTCTGTGTCTATGGGTGGGCAATGGTCTTTTTCAGATCTTTCGATCTAATGGATGAAATAAGCTCACACAATTTAAATGAACGGAAACTGGAGCTTTCGTTTCTGCTCTGAGTGTGTGTTAGAAATCAGGAATAGTGAGAGAACTTTGTCCTTGGTCCGTCTTTTGTCTTCAAATCAAATCGACAAAGTTTAAATCCCGTCTGGTTAGCGCGCCTCCCATGATTCGCGTTAGATCAGTAGGAGGTCTTTTTATGCATTCGACCACATGAGCATCTACACTCCAGCAATCCAGTCAAATGTGTTTTCAACTACCTCTGGAAGTGGTCGAAAGTGGACAAGCTCAAAATTATTTAGACCCTGTTTACACCTGTATTTAGTATCGTCCACTTGTGATCCGATCAACCAAAACATATTTTAATACCAGGTTTAAAAAGGGCCACAGGGTGCCTGATGTCATCTGACCTTTTGAAAGGCAAAACATTCCCTAGAAATAAAGGTCCCAATTAAAACTAAAAGAGTTTTATAGCTTGATGCCATATGAAAATCTTTGTTAGTTGCATCGAGAGATTTTATAATGTCCAAAGAGCATAGCAACTCAAAATAATATGAAAAATGGTTCTTCACAACAAGATGTTCTTTGCAAAACTGTACAGCAAAAAACAAAACAAATGAATAACATTTTAATCTGGTGATTAGATCTCTATGGACAAAAAGATTTAGATTTTTATTCAAATCTAATTAACCACACTGGTCTAAGCATGAAATGAACAATGTTTAATGAGATAAAACAGACTTTGAAGTGATGCAAGACATTAACCTGAAGGAGACCAGGGGTGAAATGAATTGCATCACCCCAGGCCACCCTCCTCTACATCACAGCAGTGTGGAGAATAAGGACGAAAGGTCACTTGGAAAATCGTCTGGTTTATTGTGCTCTGGCAACCATGTGAGGAAAAGGTCGGAGTTCAACCATGTTCATCAGACCACTAGATGTATCTTTGAGAAAGCTGGTGACATGACCTTGAGATCTTTAGCCAAACAGCTTCCAGACAGATCTGATTAAACAGCTAAATAGCAAACAAGGCAACATGCATTGCATTGACTACCTTTAGTTAAAGAACTGTAGTGTCTGCTGAAACAATGTGTTACCACCTTAAATACCAGACACTGAAAAGAAACCATCCGTTTGTATACACTTGTACTCTTTTAGAATGTCATACAAACATAAATAACGAGAGTGCATTTGTATATCTTCTTTTCATGAGGTGTTGTTTAAGATCCAGCTCCAGGTTTGTCTATATATAACTGGGGTAGGAAAATTAGGCAAAGTGTCACCATAGTGGCACACTGAAGCTGAAGGTTTAAGGTTGCTCCAAACCGATAGATGGCAAACTCTGTCCTTCATGCAATACAGAGTGCTTCATTCATGTGTCAAATAAAGACTTGCATTATTAATGTATACTTTTACACACTCTTGGCCCCTAATATTTGTTTAACCAGCTGTTCCTTCTCAGCACTTTTGCCTGTATTGAAGTGGACCCTCTGTATGTGCCTATTTTGTCCCGTAAGAACATTCTGTCAATGTTGGACTCAACAAGCAGGCTTTTTACTCTGCAGAATGTGGGCTACACTTGTTGGCCTCTTTGGAGCCAGGCTGTCTCATAATTCATTGAGAAATAACAAGGAGAAGTTGTTTGTGTTAATGTTAATGGGAGTATTCATGAATTGACTCAACTGCTGGTAAACCACTAAACAGCTTTAGGAAGCCATGATGATAAAACAAATTGATTTGAGGGAGAGATTGAGACAGAGATGTAGCCATTCATTATGAATGCAATTACAACTCTGATTAAACCTCAAATGATTGCCAAATCATAATACTGAACAACAATATTGTTGATCTGTAAACAATATTGAAAAACTAGTTTACATTGGCTGGGTTAAATCATGTGAAAAATATTTTATACCATTGTAAACTAAATTTACTCAAAAATTTTTTGGTTTAACCATCAAGCAAAGAGCCAGAAGGGTTTTAATTTTTGTTTTTGTTTTTTTGGTCACGTGACAGCAAAATGCATGTTGGTTATGCCACACAGACTTTAATGGACAAATTATATTTGAATATTTAAAACGCAATAGCTGTACTGTTTTTTTTTATTAAGTTTTTTATTAAAGAAACAATAATTAAATCTTATTCCATAGTATTTATACTAATATTTTTATAACATTTTAATAATGTTTTTTCTTAAGAACATTCTGCAGACAGTTTAATCACATAGACATCTTTTTATTTAAGCCATCAAAACATTAAAAAAATATATATTAATTTTTTTTAATATAAATAAATTGCATTTGTTTCTTGAGCGTCACGTCATGACAGTTGTCTCGATACTCTTGTTAGAACAAACATTTACAAGCTTTTACGATTTACCAAAAAGTTTCAGAGCATTTCCTAAATAACATGATAGGCTAAGACCATGTAACAGTTTAACACCTTTATGCAGACGGTCACTAACCCGAACATCTGTTCTACAGGTGTTTTATCCGCGTCTTACTCATAACACAAAACTCCTATGCATTTACAATCACAAATAAACTCGTAAAGTGACAGAACGTTTGGTCTAAATGAAGAAGAGATGTGAAGCGATAGGCTCTTACCTTGTGAAGCAGAGCTGTGCGTCCTGCTGAATGATCTCTGATGGGCTCCAGCATCAGAACAGCTCACAGATTTTCACACACGTCACAGAACAAGGCAGAACCCGCGGGAAAACGCGCGCTCACGAGAGAGAGGTGCTGACAGAGACGCATCAACAATATTACGTTACAGTAACCGTAACAAAGTTGTTTTTCAATAAAGTGTATATGCTTTATGCTGCTTTATACCATTCCCTTGTAATAGTAGTGTTATCAAACGATACAGAAAATTACATGTTTCTTGTCAGTAGGACTTTTGAGGAGAACATGTCACCTTCGTTATTCAAATTTGTTGTCAGTCTATATCGCTTCCGAGTTTTTAAATAGCTTCTTATTTAAATATCTTCTTTTATGCTCCACAGAAGAAAGAAATGCTGGTTTGGAAGGACATGGGGGTGAGTAAACGATGATAGAGTTTTCATTGCTTTGTGAACTATGACTTTAAGTAGGCTATAATGTGTTTTACTTATGTATATTTTCTGTATTTGTATTTAAATATCTTTCATAAAAACAAAAACAGGATTAAATTACTGTACTCAGAAATTTACTGTGAAATCTTTGAAGCATCATTTAATGATGCACAGACATTAATAGTTGACATACAAAACACAACAATGATGACACTCAACGAATAATAAAAACACTTTAACACAACATAAACCAACATTACAAAATAAACCAACAAGTTACACTAATGCCGCACTGCATGCTGGGTACTTTCATATGCAGAAATATAGTATGATGTTGTTTGTTTACAGTAAATTGTGTTTTCCAGTACTGTAAGCTGTCCAATACTGTTCAAAGTCCTACTGTGAATTACCTGGAATATACTGTAATTTCACACTAAAATGTTTAACAGTGAGCATTTAATCATCTGAAGCCACACATATATCCTCCCTGCGTGTTACCAGATATGGTCAAAATGAATAAATGATTGCGTGTGCTGGACATAATGTTGAACTTTTCCTTTTGATCAAATTTGGAAAGCATGCAGCAATTCCAGCCTAATTTGGTAAAAAACCTTAAAACATAATTTGTAATATGGCCTTGCTTCAAAGCACTCTTGAATATCTTCATTGCCTAAAGATGAGGTCGCAAATCTATTTTTGGTGATTTCTTTAACAGTCGCTTAATGTTCTGGCAGCATTAGAACATTCGCTTTTCCACCTTAAGACATTTTTAGCTTTAGAAGGAAACTTTTACCCAGTCAGTTTTCACATGACAAAGCTTTCTTTCAGTAAATGTTTAAGCTGTAACTAACAAAACATATTCATCATCACTCAAGGATGATTCCACTCTGAACATACAGCCCAGTCTAACAGTGATCACATATCTGTTTATCAGCTGTTTGAAATTTCAGTGTATTACTTTGGACAGATAGAAATTCTTTTATGAAGTCTATGAGCATATTCCACATAATGATTTAGTTCTTTCTATACAGCTGTTGTGTTTTTACAAGGCATGTTCAGACTTTCATGCTCTGTAAAACATGCCTTGTTTTTCAAATGTACATGAATGCATAAGGTGTATATTTAGTATATTTATGATGAAACTGCAAACTATAAGTGGGCGTTATTTTGGCCGAATTCACTGTGGACAACGCTTGATGCCAAAAGTCTGCTTTGCGAGACTAGATCCAACACACTGTGGTCTTATGTCATCAAGACAGCTGATTCTCTGACCAAAGGGTAGAAGATGACATTCCTTAGATGTTTCGTCACCTCTTTGTTCTTGTTTTGTTGGTAAAATAGGGGAATTGTTGTTTTAGTTTAAGTTATGCTGTGCTAATTTTAAAGCATTTCTTCTGTGCCAGTGCACAGCCAAAAGTTGTCATAGGCCTAAGAGGAAGGCTGTAAACACGAGAGAATGCAAACGCTGAGCCTGTAAAAGTTAAATCCTCAGGGAGATGAACTGACCACTTCTCTGTGGGGTTTATTAACTCTGGCATACAACCAATTACATTATACCTCAATCCAGTGTATGTTGTATCCAAAGAAATTCCAGGAAGTTTTCAAGAAGAATGTTATTGGCTGTTTTAGGCAGCTTAGATTATGGTTATTTGTAATAGCAGAGCTTGACAGAAAATACATAGAACTTGAGTTATATACACAGCAACCATCCAAACCATAAAGCAATATAACAGCTTTACTTTGAGAAGGAAGCAACTCAGAAAACGTAAAAATATAGTTGTTTCTTATTATATCTGAATAGTTTAAAGCTAATTTACACACACATTGGGAATGAGGTAATCTTGATGGATTTGTTGAGTACTTTCCAGATCTGTTATTATTCTCCATTTGTATAGAAGACCCAACGATTTAAAGAGATCGTTCACCAAAAAATGTATATTCTGTCTTCAATTACTCTCATGTCATTCCATTTGATTTGGCTTCTGCAAGAACCAATGAGGTTCATTCTCATGTTACGCAGCACATTTGAGCTTCTGCTAGAACCAATGAGGTTCATTCTCATGTTATGCAGCAAGTTTGAGCTTCTGCAAGAACCAATGAGGTACATTCTCATGTTACGCAGCACGTTTGAACTTCTGAAAGAACCAATGAGGTTCATTCTGGTGTCACACAGCATGTTTGAGCTTCCTCAAGAACCAATGAGGTTCATTCTCGTGTTACACAGCATGTTTGAGCTTCCTCAAGAACCAATGAGGTTCATTCTTGTGTTACACAGCATGTTTGAGCTTCTGCGAGAAACAATGAGGTTCATTCTGGTGTTACACAGCACGTTTGAGCTTCCTCGAGAACCAATGAGGTTCATTCTTGTGTTACACAGCATGTTTGAGCTTCTGCGAGAAACAATGAGGTTCATTCTTGTGTTACACAGCATGTTTGAGCTTCTGCGAGAACCAATGAGGTTAATTCTCATGTTACGCAGCACATTTTAACTTCTGCGAGAAACAATGAGGTTCATTCTGGTGTTACACAGCACGTTTGAGCTTCCTCGAGAACCAATGAGGTTCACTCTTGTGTTGCGCAGCATGTTTGAACTTCCTCAACAACCAATGAGGATCATTCTTGTGTTACGCAGCACGTTTGAGCTTCAGCAAGAACCAATTAAGTTAATTCTTGTGTTGTACATTGGTTTCAAAAACTTTATGGAGTGTCAGAGTTTTGGGTAATTTGGGTGAATAGACTTTTAATGGAGGGACAGAAATGTCTCATATTTCATAAAAAAATACCTTCATTTGTGTTTTTAAGATGAACAGAAAGTCTTATTGGCAGAAGATTAAATAAAATAAAATATTTTGAAGAATATTGGTAACCAGAATTTACGGCACCTATTGACTTCCATAGTATTTTTTTCCTACTATGGAAGTCAATGGTTACCATCAATTCTCTGGTTACCAACATTCTTCAAAATATTTTATTTTGTGTTCAAGAGAAAAACAACAACAACATAACGGTGATTAAATTATGACAGAATTTAAATTTTTGCCTGAGCTTGTCCTGAGCTGTAAATAATCATCGCAACACGTCTGAAAACTTCAAAGCAGATCCAATGGGGTTCATCAACTCTGCTTCCATAAAAAAGGTGGGCAGAAAGGAAAACATTTCATATCCATATACACTTAAACTGCAGATGTGCTGTTTTTTGGATGCATGCATGAGAGCCACTGCTGTTTACAATCCGCACACACAAAGACACCTTTCTGCAGCATACATACCTCACAGAAAGAAACACATTCCGTCCCGTTGAACTCTTTTTTTTCTGTGTTTCTCAGAGGCACAGTGCGCAGGTTTGCTCTTAGAAAGCAGGTACTGTATGTTGGCTACAAGGTCTGATTCATTTTAGAAAACCGAGCTGCTAGGAATTTCACAGCGCAGCTCCCTGAGGTCGGTGGTTAACTTTCTTCTTCGCCTGCTGAAATTGCTGGGGGGCAGAGCACAAGAAGTTTAAGAAGCTGTCAGAGGCCTTTGTATGCTCGTAGTTTGAGATGATCTTATCTTTTTCTAAATATCTCAATTATGTTAGTGGCAGAAATGTTTAAAGAACAAAAATAACATCACCTAAGCTCTATTCTTGTATAAAGCTTTGCCCGGCTTTGCAGCTTTCTAGGCAAAAACCAGAGATCGACAAGACAAACTAGTTAGTTGGCTTGTAGCAGAAAGTTCTCAATCACTGTGACTAACATGAGTACGGAGCACAAGGACAGTCCTATGACAGCAGTCTGGTTGAAGTGCCGCAGCTCCAGGGCACAATGGTCATAGAGGAAGTGACTTTAAGTCAGAAAGAATGAAACACTGTTTTTTGTATTTATTGTTGCTTGTGTCTGTTGAAGCCTATTCCATGTCTGCGCCAGCACATTTTTTCTCTTTTTCTATAGGAGGGCAAACAACATTGACTTACACTATATTGCCAAAAGTATTGGGACACCCCTCCAATTAATTGAATTCAGGTTTTCTAATCACTTCCATGGCTACAGATGTATAAAATCAAGCCCCTAGGCATGCAGACGCTTCTACAAACATTTGTGAAAGAATGGGTTGCTTTCAGGAGCTCAGTAAATTCAAGCGTGGTACTGTGATTGGTTGCCACCTGTGCAATAAGTCCATTTGTGAAATTTCCTCACTACTAAATATCCCACAGTCAACTGTTAGTGGTATTGTAACAAAGGGAAAGGAATTTGAAACAACAGCAACTCAGCCAAAAAGTGGTAGGCCACGTAAAATCACAGATGGGGTCAGCGATTGCAAATAGTTAATAGCTATAGACCTCCAAACTTTATGTGGCCTTCAGATTAGCTCTGCTGAGCAGTTGCATCCATACCTTACATCACCAAGTGCAAAGCAAAGTGTCTGATGCAGTAGTGTAAAGCACACCGCCACTGGACTCTAGAGAGACGTGTTCTCTGGAGTGACCAATCACGCTTCTCTGTCTGGCAATCCGATGGACGAGTCTGGATTTGGTGGTTGCCAGGAGAATGGTACTTGCCTGACTTGTAGAGGTTTGATTTCACCCGACTGGACATGTTCAGTCAGCATTTGCTGTTGTCTGTTGGGACAGTGTGAACATGACAGATATTTTTCATAAAATTGTAAATCCGACGGCCAACTGGATCTGACTTGTTTATTCTACACATCCCACAGATGCTCGATTGGATTGAGATCTGGGGAATTTGGAGGCCAAGTCAACACCTCAAACTCGTTGTTGTGCTCCTCAAACCATTTCTGAACCATTTTTGTGGCTTTGTGGCAGGGTGCATTATCCTGCTTAAAGAAGCCACAGCCACCGGGGAATATCGTTTCATTGAAAGGGTGTACATGGTCTGCAACAATGCTTAGGTGTCAAAGTAACATCCACATGAATGGCAGGACCCAAGGTTTCCCAGCAGAACATTGCCAAGCATCACACTGCCTCCGCCGGCTTGCCGGCTTCCCATAGTGCATCCTGGTGCCATGTGTTCCCCAGGTAAGCAACATTTACATTTATGCATTTAGCAGACACTTTTATCCAAAGACACTTACAATGCATTCAAGGTACACATTTTACATTTTTGTCAGTTCTTGCTTTCCCTGGGAATCGAACCCATGACCTTGGCGTTTCTAGCCATGCTCTACTGTTTGAGCTACAGGAAAGCAACACACATACACCCGGCCATCCATGTGATGTAAAAGATAATGTGATTCATCAGACCAGGCCACCTTCTTCGATTTCTCTGTGGTCCAGTGCTGATGCTCACATGCACACTGTTGGCACTTTAGGTGGTGGACAGGGGTCAGCATGGGCACCCAGACTGGACTTGCTGCCTAATATATCCCACCCACTAACAGGTGCCGTGATGAGATAATCTGTGTTATTCACTTCACCTGTCATAATGTTATGACTGGTCGGTGTATCTTGCAACAACAATTAATGGAATGTGTTCTTTGTGGTAATGTTTCATTTAAAGCTGCAATCTGTAAGTTTTGCCCCTTTGTCGCCATTTTTATTTAAAACCTGGAATTGCAGTTAGTTGCAGAATTATTGTCTTTACGTGGGTTGTGCATCGTCACAGCTCCTCAGCATGGATGAATGTAATGTTGTGAGGCTGTGTAATATGTGTAGCCTGTCCCTGCACCGGTGTGGATATTGTACTTCGGAATTACAGATAGCTCATCTTGGAAGTACGACCAAAATAATAAGTTTCACCCAAAAATGTCATCTGAACAAGTAAGTAATATGTCTGCCACTTTTGTTCTGATCTCGACTAAGAAAAAAAGCATTACAGTAAATCTTGCTACCAACGGTGAATAAATCTAACGATCGCTAAGCTCATATCACATCAAACCATGCAAATTATTATTACTGTTATACTTTGTTGTCAAATTGTTAATGTCAACAACATCAGCATTGTGTGAGATTGTGTGTATTAGCATTACCTGTAGAAGTATAGATTTCAATTTCTGTACAGTCTAATCTTTTGCTTTTGACTACGGGTGAATCTCCAGTTGCCACTGATGATTGTCGTTAGGTCCTTTCTGGATTACAATCCACCATCACAATGACACGTTTAATTATTCCATCTGCTGTGAGAAAAGGCTATAAATGATCCGCCACCTGCAGCATCCTCACATGTGATATAGCCTACTAGCCGGACTCCTTCTTTATATACAGGTGCTGGTCATATAATTAGAATATCATCAAAAAGTTGATTTATTTCACTAATTCCATTCAAAAAGAGAAACTTGTATATTATAGTCATTGATTACACACAGTCTGATATATTTCAAATGTTTATTTCTTTCAATTTTGATGGTTATAACTGGTTATAAGGAAACTAAGGGAAATCCCAAATTAAGTATCTCAGAAAATTAGAATATTGTGAAAAGGTTCAATATTGAAGACACCTGGTGCCACACACTAATCAGTAATTAACTCAAAACACCTGCAAAGTCCTTTAAATGGTCTCTCAGTCTAGTTCTGTAGGCTACACAATCATGGGGAAGACTGCTGACTTGACAGTTGTCCAAAAGACGACCATTGACACCTTGCACAAGGAGGGCAAGATACAAAAGGTCATTGCAAAAGAGACTGGCTGTTCACAGAGCTCTGTGTCCAAGAACATTAATAGAGAGGCGAAGGGAAGGAAAAGTTTACAAGCAATAGGGATAACCACACCCTGGAGAAGATTGTGAAACAAAACCCATTCAAAAATATGGGGGAGATTCACAAAGAGTGGGCTGCAGCTGGAGTCAGTGCTTCAAGAACCACTACGCACAGACGTATGCAAGACATGGGTTTCAGCTGTCGCATTCCTTGTGTCAAGCCACTCTTAGACAACAGACAGCATCATAAGTGTCTCGTCTGGGCTAAAGACAAAAAGGAGTGGACTGTTGCTGAGTTGTCCAAAGTTATGTTCACTGATGAAAGTACATTTTGCATTTCCTTTGGAAATCAGGGTCCCAGAGTCTGAGAGGAGAGGCACATAATCCACGTTGCTTGAGGTCCAGTGTAAAGTTTCCACAGTCAGTGATGGTTTGGGGTGCCATGTCATCTGCTGGTGTTGGTCCACTGTGTTTTCTGAGGTCCAAGGTCAACGCAGCCACCAGGAAGTTTTAGAGCACTTCATGCATCCTGCTGCTGACCAACTTTATGGAGATGCAGATTTCCTTTTCCAACAGGACTTGGCACCTGCACACAGTGCCAAAGCAACCAGTAGCTGGTTTAAGAACCATAGTATCCCTGTTCTAAATTGGCCAGCAAACTCGCCTGACCTTAACCCCATAGAAATTCTATGGGGTATTGTGAAAAGGAAGATGTGATTATGCCAGACCCAACAATGCAGAAGAGCTGAAGGCCACTATCAGAGCAACCTGGGCTCTCATAACACCTGAGCAGTGCCACAGACTGATCGACTCCATGCCACGCCGCATTGCTGCAGTAATTCAGACAAAAGGAGCCCCAACTAAATATTGAGTACTGTACATGCTCATTCTTTTCATGTTCATACTTTCAGTTTCTAAAAATCCTTTCTTTGTATTGGTCTTAAGTATTATTAACATTTTCTGAGATATTGAATTTGTGATTTTCCTTAGTAGTCAGTTATAATCATCAAAATTAAAAGAAATAAACATTTTAAATATATCTGTCTGTGTGTAATAAATGAATATGATATACAAGTTTCACTTTTTGAATGGAATTAGTTGAATAAATCAACTTTTTGATGATATTCTAATTATATGACCAGCACCTTGAAAGGGTAAATTCTGGAATTCTCTGCCACTTCAATATACCTGTAAATAGCCTAATTAAATTCATAATCAAAGCCTTATTAATATTTATTCTCCTATTTCTAATGATTAATTCCAGTTGATTTTACTCGATAGAATCACTGATTGTTTGTTCTTCCTTTGTTTTCCAAAATTTGTTTTTGATCTTTTGAGTGGCGACCGAGGGTCTGGCCTAGGGCTGTGTGATGTGTCACTAAACACTTGATAGCAACATGTTGTCGTGTGTTTGGATTTTGGAGGTATCACACACCTCTAACATGCTGGGAGTGCAGTAACAGTGTTTGCTCACTTAGTCCGGCTTCCAGAGATTAAATATGGATTTGTCTTTCATTTTTATTATATTTTATTCATTTAATATTTCCTTTTACTGAAACACTAAAGAATCAAGATGAATATTGCCTTCACTATTGTCTGTACCTCTGACTGAGAGAAAGTACATGCTATCAGTATGTTTTGGGGAACATTCTGGATTGGAGCTTAATCAGCTCCAACCTTGAAGAGACTGTGTATCTATGTATGTGGGCAATATGCTGTTACAGATCAGTATTGGAGGTGGATTACAGGCCTCCTAAGAGACGGGTGGATTTGTTGTTCTGGACAAACTGACACCTTCTCGGGTGAAAGCATCAACAGGTGACGCGTATGGACACGTGCATCTGATTAACTGACCATGTGTGGAAATTTACCATGACTGTGCATTTTCTCTGAGCCAATCAGAATCATACACCTTGTAATAATGACATGATTAGACCTTGAAAACAGTATAACTGTTGGGACAATTGTATGGTAAGACGAGACTGGTAGAGAGAGGGAGCGCGGCCTATGAACTCCTTGTGAGACTTGAAGCGGGCCTCTGCTGATGAAACTGCAAACTATTCTTCAGTAACATTTTTCTTTAATTAATTGCACTCCTGACTCTTGGTCTTCATTCTTCACTACTGGTCTCTGGGTCAAAACTGTTAACCCCTAACAACCTGTATACAGACGTGACGTAATGACGCAAATACATGCTTGAATTTCCAGTGGAAATACACCAGTACCACTGAAATAATAACACATTATTACGGTTGTGAATCGGGGCTAAGGTAAGGAGTTTTGAACACTGGCTGGTTATGTACTTGTTCACAATTTGATTTTGGATTGATTTTATCCAAAAAAAAGTTACAAACTGCAGCTCTAAATAATGACCTAAAAATATTACAGCTACTATACAATATTTCATGTGATATTGATGTTTTTGTCATCCTTTCTCCCTAAAAAAAATAAAATAATGGCTGTATTTCCAGCCACTATATGATGTGGGCTTCTCCAACAAAGTTAGCTTGCTGCATTAGTGACGTCATTTGCATACAAGCACGACAGCTATTATGAAAAGTGATAATTTGGATTTTTTCATTTTAAATCATTAGCGATTTTGACAAAAAAGTAACTAGTAACTAGCCATTTTTTGGGATGGTAGCTGTGATATTATTACTTACATTTTATTAGTAGTTAGTTACACTAGTTACCAGGGAAAATAATATTATTACTGTAACATATTAACTAGTTACTGCCCAAAACTGATTCCGCCCTGCTATTCTTTAATATTTAGAATGATTTTCAGAACTATGTCTTGTTATTTATATAGTTATCTTCCTTGGTGTGAACAGGCCTTTAAGCATTTTACTTTTTTGGCCGAGCAGTGTAGCCTACTTTCAATTGTAATGTATTCCTGTTATCAAAGCTGAAGTTTCAGCATCATTCCTACAGTCTTCAGTGTCACATGATCCTTCAGAAATCATTCTAATAAGCTGATTTGCAGCTCAAGAAACATTTCTGATTATTATTATCAATGCTGAAAACAGTTTAGCTTCTTAATTTTTTCTGTTGAAACTGTGATACATTTTTTCAAGTTCAAAGTTATAACCAAAATCTTAAACATGGCAAAATCACTGAAAAACCAAGTCGAATAGAGTGTTCTTTGGATGAGCCAGGAAGAGTCTATCAGTGAACACACATCCATAGAGATAGACAGCAGACAAACTGTCACCCTCGTCCAGCTGTAGAGATCTCTGCTGGTGTTGTGTCACTTATTTTAGTGAACATCTGAGCTTATTCACAAAAAAGTAAGAATATAAAGTACATTTTTATTTTTAGCCATTTTATAAACACTAGTGAAAGAGGAAACAGAAAATAATGAGTTTTGGAATTGTTGTAAACTGCTCGGCCACAGCTCCAACCAGGCTTTTCTCTATTTTTAATGAATATACAGTAGATTTCATTTTAATTGCATACAGTAATTCTGGCATCTTGCAGTGCGAATCAGGGTCACTCTTGTTCTGTACAATTCCACTGTCGATGATGTTGTTGTTCCGAGACTGTTGGAAGTGGAATTAGAACACAGAACTTCATCACATCTGCTGATTTTTCCAGATGTTCACGTTAATTGGTTTCGGTAGTCAGCAGTTTTCCAGCAGACACACCCAGTAATACAGACTACACAAAAACTAGCCCAGTCAAACGGCTACGCTAACACACACCCCAAAAATCAACATTCTGCTGCCGGGTGCCATGAACAGCCTATTTGTCTTGATTTCCGTGTTGAGCTAAAGTTGGCCAAACGCATGTTAGGAAACATTCCATGGGGGTTCGAGAACCACAAGACACACGGCCAACAGGAGACTTTACACCTCAGAAAACTTCTGAAACTTAGGGCCCGGTTGCATAAACTGACTCTTAAAGCGCATCCATAAAGACAGAATAAAAGACTAGATTCATTACACACTTTATTAAAAAAAAGCTCAATTGCATGTTAAACATTTTTCTCGCATAGAAAATCATAGAAAACGCAATATCAAAGACAGTGATATTGAAGTACCAAATTTGTTAATAAGATATTACCCTAAAGGCAAGCAGATGACCCCAGAATATGAACGCAAAGCACTTGGCATGTTTTGATCATATTCTGGGCTCATCTGCTTGCCTGTAGTTTGCATCATCAATAAGGTGTAGCTATACTAAATTTGGTCTTTATACTGTACTTAATGGATTAAGGCACATTAAATGTTTTTATGAAATTTCAGTTAGCATTTATTTTATTTCAAGTAATAAAAATGTTTGTTTGTTTTTTTAAAACTGGGTTCTGTACATGAAAATGTAGGTTGGTCTAATTTGATATTTAAAAATAAGACGTTAGTTGGTCATACTGAAGAATGTTGGTAACCAGAAAATTGACAGTAGCCATTGACTTCCATAGTATTTTTTTCCTACTACTACTACCTGCTACTGTCAAACTGTTTGACTACCAACATTCTTCAAAATATCTTCTTTTTAGTTCAACAGAAGAAAAAACTCATACAGGTTTGGAACAACATTAGGTTAGCATGCTAGCATGAAGCACAGGCGAAGCACTGCTACTTGGGCGTATGTGTTGCGTGATATCTCTGCGCCCAAGTAGCAGTGCTTTGCCAGTGCTTCCCCGTAATATAGTCCCAAGTCAATATTTGCCTAGGAAATCGCCTCTTCATCTGCATCGCTATTTGTATTCATTGTGAATATGCAGGCCACAAGAAGTAATTAGGTGGGGGTTTTTGTTTGTTTTTTACAACTTTTACTCGGGACATGCTAGCTGGCAACATAGGGTTCCATTCATTATGCTAAGCTAAGCTAGCGACGACCCTGCCAAACTAAAACAATGCATGCACTGAGACAAAAATGCATTTGCCAACATATCTAAATGTAGGAAAGAAGTTGAATAAGTCCTATTTCTAAAAACGGTGGAGTGTTCCTTTAACATAATAGAGTGGTGCAGGTATGACATCACTTTGTAGGCCAACCATCAGTTAGCATCACACTGGTTCCCTTGAGAATTGTTTTTTTTTATCTTAGGCTTTTGGCTTATCGCTAAAAACAAGCTCTGTGATCAACAAAAGTTTAAGATACTTATACATTTTGTCCGTCAAGGTAATTATCACAGATGAACACACCTTTATTAATTTTGAAGCCTATAAATGTAGTTGCCAAGAGTACAAAGCTAAAGGTAGGCTATAAACAGACTACAACACGGTCCCGCGATTTCAACGTCACCATCACTAATCTTCCGACAACTCTTTTTCCCAGAGCGTTTGAGGTAGAAAAGTTTATAAGAGCACAATTATGAAAATATTGTCGCTGTAAAAGTGTGCTCTGATGGCGTTTAATCTCCTCGACAGCCTCTGTAGTCCCGTTTAGCAACTTGTTAGCAACCGCCTTTTTCAAGACACGGAACAGCTTCAAAAAAATCAGTGGAGTAATACTGATGTATTTTATGTTATATAATAAAACGTGAAAGTGTCTTGAGCTTGTGTTCACCACAGACATTATTTCAGCTGTTTAACCAAAATTTCATTCAAAAAATCCATTGACTTCAGGACAAGGGAACTGGAAGTGCTAAAACTCGTTTTCATGTCTTGGCCTACAAAGTAATGTCATACCTGCACCACTCTATATGGCTATTTTTATGCAACTGGCCCCGCTCCTTTTCAGCGCTGCACTCGATGTCTTCTGTCTTCCGGTTTGTTTTCCACAGCATATGCAAGGTAAGATCTTACGGATTTATGAATGAACCGCTGGTACATGGTTCAAATCTTCCCAGTCTATTGATATGTATTATGACATATGCTTCAAACATTACAATGCGCATGAAAACTTTAGTTAACTCTACAATAAGTAAATCCACTTGACCAGTTAATAACTCTTCAACATGGATGCCATAGAAATATAAAGACTCAAGTTTCTCTGGCAGTTCAGCTTGAAAACCATGGCAAGTTTTACATTTTCTCTGAGATTGTAATTGAAACTTGGGTCACGTTTTATATAAGGTGTTCTTAACTACTATGTACTTGCATCAAAAATAAGTACAATGCAGTTTATTGTGTTGAATGATGTTGTGTTGAAAAATACTTTTTCTGCTATTGAGGTGGGATACGGGTAAGGTTAGGGACAGGTATGGGTAGGTTTAAGGGTGGGTTAAGGGGTAAGGGAAGGGTCAACAGAGTAAGGTTACACTTTATTTTACGGTGTCATTGTTACAATGTAATTATATATTTAAGTACTGCGAAATATTAATTAACAACATGTACTTAATATAGGGTTAGAGTAGGATTAGGGTTTGGTTGAGGGTTAGTTGCATGTAATTATGCATAATTTACTGTTATTACTAGAGTAAGTACATGTAACAATGACCCTAAAATAAAGTGTAACCCAGAGTAATTGTAGATGTAATTAGATTAATTACAGCTGTAATTACATACATGCATTTTTAAAAATATAAGTACATTGCAAAATGCATGTTGCACTCATGTACACAATAACTACATTGTAGTTAAAGACACATATAAAGTCGGACCAAAACTTGTGTTTTATGTTTCATTCACTAGAAAGTCAAGGAACTGAGATCACGGATTTCCTCTTTTATCTCGTTTGGTCTGTTCTTTATCTGTTCTTTATCTTTAAACTAATACATGTCACACTGAATCTATTGTTTGCAGATATTGTCAGGCGGGCCTTTTGAAGTGGGCCCTTTCTTGACTTGCAATGGGTGGAGAGACCAAAGGGGCTCTTTGTTTTCACAGAAGCCTCTGTCTGTACTTCCTGTTGACACACGATGAATGTCCATCACATCCTGTCTCCAGTGTTGGTGCCTGGTGTTTGCTGTCTGATTGACAGCTGAATGAATGAAGCCAAGGCTATCTGCGCTAACAGAGAAATGACTGTTTCCTGCGTCTCTATGGCTCACTGTGTGCAGACGTGAGGATATTCAACTCGGTATGACAGTTCATTTGTTCATACACTACATTTGGCCACGTTTGTGATATTTTTGTATAACATGCTTTGTTTTTTAATATAAAGAAAAGTTTATAATAGAGCTGTTGTAAACACAGCTAATGCACTGTTTGAAACTGTCATAAAACTACCACTAGATGGCAGTTGTGTTCTTTGTTGCCACTGGCATCTATGACCACTAGAGGGCGACACTAATACACTTTTTTCTATCTTGCTGTCATTATTCTAGTAGTGCAAGTGACTCGACTATCTGTTTGTCCTATAAATCAAAATGCCCAAGTAGTTAAAAATGCCCTAAAATCTTGCAGTCACTTTTGTTTAATGTTATTGTATAGTTAGCTTGAAAGTATTAATGATTAAATGACCTTTGAAATATTAGTTTTATGGCCTAATGCTTGTTGAATACAGGCATAAAGTATGATGCAGTAAATAAAGGTTCTTTATTGGCAACAATGTTTCCATGAAGAAACTTTAACATCCATGGAACCTTTAAATCCATAGTTTTCAGTCATGTGACTATCACGGAGACCTGGAGGGCAAAACATGCATATAACTGAATTACAGACATGTCAATTTTAGATTAAAATCAAAACCATCTAAACAAAATACAAGTTTGGGTCCATATACAGCACCTGCTGCAGTATTAACAGTGGAATGTTTTAAAACGTTTAACTAAAAAACACTTAAAGTCCCTTAATGTACTAAAACAGTGATTAATAAAATATAAAATTCAGTATAAGACAACATGCTATAAATGGTTAAGCATTTTCTTTATAATGGTTTTCTTTGGAAAACGCTTATGTAAGATATGTACATAACGCTTAAGGTACAATATGTAAGATTTTTGGATTAAAATATCCAAAACCACTAGAATGACTTTTGATCCCAAATGTTTCCAAGAATGTTTAAATCCAGAGAAATAAGCAATTTTAACCAGGAAACGTACCGTGTCCGTGCATTGCCTATCAATGACATCATACACGTGTAACCCTCGATTAGGTAGAAACCATGGAAACACCAAAGAAGCTTTAATATGTGTTTTAATAGACAGGTGAGCAACTATTTGGATACATTAATCGACAGAAAATCAATCATTGTTATACAGCTCGCCACAGTTAGTCTTATTGTTTAAATATCGTTTTCTTGATTTACTGCGAGTGCCATGTTTTACCATGCCTAATATCATCTCGCTCACTGCAGTGTGAACAAGTGTCTCATAGCAGCCGTCGAGCAAACGCACAGAGTACATTACAACATAACTTTCAACACACTCAAATCTATGTCATTTGATAAAACAGCGCTGCGTTACCCCACATACGCATGAGTGGAAGGAGTGGAAGAAGTGGAAGCGGACGTCTGCGGCATAAATGCTTTGCGAAATCTTTGTTTTGAATACGTGACCTCTAGCAGTGAAAATGTACATATTGTGGCTATAACGAGAAACTGTGCATTGTGTTTATATTCTGGGTTTTTCTGCTTGTGTGTACACAGTGTCATCATCAATGAGGTGTATGAATTTGATCTTTTAATATCGCTGTCTTACTACTTTAGTAACTCAAACCTGGTGAAAATGACTGACGGGCAATGGAGGAAAGCCTTGTTTTGCCCTCCAAGTGGGCGTTCCTTTAAGGGTGTGACATCATGTGAAAACTATAAGATTCTTTATAGTGGAAAAGGATTCTTTAGATTATTTAATTGTTCTTCATATACTAAGAAAATAGTTTTCTTTTAAGAACCAAAAAAAAAAGGTTCCTCTATGCCTTTGAAAACCCCTTTGGTAAATTTTTAAGAGTGTATCAGAGCACTACTTTTTGACTTTACTTCTGACTTGCTTTAAAGGAGTAGTTGACTTTAAAATGAAAATTACCCCATGATTTACTCACCCTCAAGCCATAGGTGTATATGACTTTCTTCTTTCTGATGAACACAATCAGAGTTATATTAATAAATATCCTGACGCTTCCAGGCTTTATCATGGCAGTGACGGGGTCCATTGAGTTTGAAGCTCAAAAAAGCGCATCATAAATCACATAATAAATGTACTCCCCATGGCTCCAGAGGGTTAATAAAGACCTTCTAAAGCGAATTGATGGGTTTTGTGAGAAAATTATCCATTTTTAACACGCCAGAACGCCTTCCGTATTCTACTTACACAGAAAGTGTGACGCCTCTCTCAGTTCAAGCACATACGCTACATACAGTGCATCATATGTCATGTCAATTATGCTTTTCCTGTAAGTTGAATACCGAAGGCGGTCCACCAGAAGCTATATATTTTGCTTTATAACGTTTTAAATATTTTAAAAGTTTTTAAACCCCATCGATTCGCTTCAGAAGGCCTTTATTAACCCCCCGGAGCCCGTAGGGAGCTTCAAACTCAATGGACCCCGTCACTGCCATTATAAAATATATAGCTTCCGGTGGACCGAAGTTGAATACCGAAGGCGGTCCACCGGAAGCTATATATTTTGCTTTATCAGAGTTATATTAATAAATATCCTAACGCTTCCAAGCTTTATAATGGCAGTGACGGGGTCCATTGAGTTTGAAGCTCCCTACGGGCTCCGGGGGGTTAATAAAGGCCTTCTGAAGCGAATCGATGGGGTTTAAAAACTTTTAAAATATTTAAAACGTTATAAAGCAAAATATATAGCTTCTGGTGGACCGCCTTCGGTATTCAACTTACAGGAAAAGCATAATTGACATGACATATGATGCACTGTATGTAGCGTATGTGCTTGAACTGAGAGAGGCGTCACACTTTCTGTGTAAGTAGAATACGGAAGGCGTTCTGGCGTGTTAAAAATGGATAATTTTCTCACAAAACCCATCAATTCGCTTTAGAAGCTCTTTATTAACCCTCTGGAGCCATGGGGAGTACATTTATTATGTGATTTATGATGCGCTTTTTTGAGCTTCAAACTCAATGGACCCCGTCACTGCCATGATAAAGCCTGGAAGCGTCAGGATGTTTATTAATATAACTCTGATTGTGTTCATCAGAAAGAAGAAAGTCATATACACCTATGGCTTGAGGGTGAGAATCATGGGGTAATTTTCATTTTAAAGTCAACTTATCCTTTAACTGTACATTAACAATCTTCATTTGGCTAATTATTCTAATGCCGCCCAGTTCTTTTTTTGTTTGTTTGCTAAATGATTTGTCGAGCTGCTGTGGATCAGCTTATGTGGCTCAGACAGTGATGGAGATGTTAGTGAGGCCTCGTCTCTGAGGAACTGGCCTCTTTCTACAAGACAGGCTAAACTTTTACAGGCTAAAATTTACACTCTGTCCTCCACCATTCAGGATTTGCACATGATGTTTTTCAGACACTGGGGTCATTTTATCAAACAGATCATAATAGCAGATCGTTTGGAATATGAGAAATGTTCATATTAAGGCAAGACTCCCCATGTGAAAAAATACTTCCCCAGTTGATTTACATTAAGAATTGCAAAAAAAAAAAATTCATACACGTTTTCCGAAATGTTGTTTAAATATGCAAATGAGGCATTATCTAATTCAGTTTGCATTAATTTGCATACATTTCTAAAAATCTGGACATTGGAGGTTGGGTTTAAAATTCTTGTTCCATTTTTAGAGTCAAAGGTTTTTAAAGTGGGGATTTTGGATTATCTCTTTTTATCACTCTATAAATCAGAAAATACTGTTAGCACTGCAGCCGCCCAAAAACTTAACTTAACTTAGTAATAAATGTATAAAATCAGGCAAATTATATCTGAACAAACCACTCTGTAAAAACCTTCAGAAGTTTGGTGTAAGTCCTGCTTCTCATTTTGAGAAAACGGCCTTTAGAGATATGTACTGTCATTTGAAATCTACAGACGCAAATAGAAGTGCTATAAAAGATGTATTTAAAGATGTATTTTGGATGGGTTTTTTTCACTAGTCTGAAAAAAAAAATTTAAAAAGCGCAAAATATCAAAATTAACAGCTGCATGAAACAACTGTTTTGCCTGAGCACAGTGTGAGACGCTGTCGAGATGTGAGTACTGAACTCTCTCTCAGAAGATAACGTCTCCATTTGATCTCTGGGAGCAACGATTGAGATTAGGAAGAGATTTATTTTGTGATTCTCTTTTTTGATAACAAAATATTGACATCCATTGTAATTAACTACATGTACTTATAGAGTTATGGTTAGGGTTTTGTTTAAGGTTTACATAATTTAATGCTATTACTAACTATAGTAAGTACATGTAGTATCGTGTAACTACATCACCATGAAATAAAGTGTTAGTTTTAGTTAATAATAAAAGCACTGCTCATAATAACAGACTGTATCACAGTAACACTTTACAAGCAGGTCTCATTTGTGAACACTAGTTAATGCATTAGCTAACATGAACTAAAGATGAACAATGTAGTCATTCAAGTTCCTCCACACCAAACTCGCTCTTTATGGACCTTGCTTTGTGCACGCAGTCATGTTGGAACAGCAAGGGGCCATCCCCAAACTGTTCCCACAAAGTTTGGAACATGAAATTGGTATGCTCAAACATTAAGAGTTCCTTTCATTGGGACTAAGGGGCCAAGCCCAACCCCTTAAAAACAACACCACACCATAATCCCCCCTCCACCAAACTTTACACTTGGCAGAATGCAGTCAGGCAAGGACCGTTCTCCTGGCAACCGCTAAACCCAGACTCATCCGTCGGATTGCCGGACAGAGAAGTATGATTGGTCACTCCAGAGAACACGTCTCCACTGCTCTAGAGTCCAGTGGCGGTGTGTTTTACACCACTGCATCCGACGCTTTGCATTGCTCTTGGTGATGTAAGGCTTTGATGCAGCTGCTCGGTCATGGAAACCCATTCCATGAAGCTCTCTACGCACTGTTCTCGAGCTAATCTGCAGGCCACATGAAGTTTATAGGTCTGTAGCTATTGACTCTGCAGAAAGTTGGTGACTTCTGCGCACTGTGTACCTCAGCATGCGCTGACCCCGCTCTGTGACCTTTTTTTTCTGGGCCTACAACTTTGTGGCTGAGTTGCTGTAGTTCCCAATTGCTTCCACTTTGTCATAATACCATTAACAGTTGACCGTGGAATATTAAGTAGTGAGGAAATTTCACAAATGGACTTATTGGACAGGTGGCAACCTATCACGGTACCACGCTTGAATTCTCTGAGCTCCTGAGGGCGACCCATTCTTTCACAAATGTTTGTAGAAGCGTCTGCATGCCTAGGGGCTTGAGTTTATTCACCTGTGGCCATGGAAGTGATTGGAACACCTGAATTCAATGATTTGGAGGGGTGTTCCAATACTTTTGGAAATATAGTGTATATATATTTTACAACATTTTTTAATGTTATTTTTTGTTAATAAAAATACAATTATTCATGTTAGTTCACAGTGCATTAAATATTTTTACTATTGTACTAATGTAACTTTTGATGTTTAATATGTATTAGTAAATGTTGAAATTAACATTAACTAAGATGGATAAATACTGTTCAGTTGAACTAATGATGTTAACAGGTGAAACCTTATTGTTATTGTAACCTTACAGCCATTTATGCAATAAACTATCACAAAATTATTATTTTTTAGCCCAGTCTATAAAGTCTTAGAGTCTCAGTTGAGGTGATTTAGCACAGCATCAGATGTTTGTGAGCTTTCTGAATGTATGTCAGAGAGCCGCAGTGGGTTTTCTTATAGTGTTGACATTATCAGGAGATGCAGAAGAAGATTGCCTCATGCATTTTTCATGTGCTTCAGCTCAGAGGAAGAGTCTGTGAGATAACAGTGTGTTTAATTGCTTCAGAAACTTCTGAGTTCATGTCAACCCCTGTCCATACAGCTGAGAACTGAAATCATCTCACAATCTGTATGATCACATTGCTCGTTTGTGTTTTAACTTTACATTGTTGCGTCAAAGTCTGTTTATCACATCTGCCAGTTCAGATTATGAGCCAGTGTAATCTTCAAGTGTTAACGTCTGACACTCTTTCTCCCATTTCAGCTTTTTAACAAGCTTGAAGCGGATTCGCATCTTTGCACATTTGCATTTTGAATTTCAGATGACTGAGGTGTGTGTGTGGGGGGTGGGGGGGAGTCCTGATAAACCCTACATTATTGGGTCAAAATGTCACCACAAAGATGACATTTTTTGGTCTCCATAAGGAAAACAGCTTATAAATCACATTAAATTATGCTTTTTGAAAGTTTTCTGTGATGGGTAGGTTTAGGGTTAGGGGATAGAATATACAGTTTGTACTCTATACAAATCATCATGTCTATGGAAAGTCCCCTTAAAACCCAACATGATCCAAAATATTCTTATACACTGTAAACCCTAACTCAAAATAATGATTTGGTTTGAGGGTAAACTTAAATTAAGCAAATTAGTTCAATCAAATTAACTTTTCTTTTGAGTTCACAAAACTGACAGATTTTCAGTAATCTTTCATTGTTTTGAGTTTTATGAACTTTGTTTCTTTTAATTTAGACATACTTAAATTTAACTGAAACTGGGCTGGGATTTCTATTTTAATTAAGTGCTCTATAATGTGTGTGTGTGTGTGTGCGTGCAAGATTAATGTTAGGTTTCTATGCTATTAAGAGTTCTGCTTACTTAAACTTTGAATTTCTTATCTTAAACAACCGATTACCTCAGTTTTTTTTGTCAACCTATCCTGGTTTAGTCTGAACCTGTTCAGTGCAGGGAAATCCTACTAAAATAGGTGGTAGCTGGTTTACATGGTTTCTTAATGGTCCAAGCTGGTTTATATGGTGAGGCAGGTGGACCTGATTTTTAGACCTGGTAGACCACTTTGGACCAGCAATAAACCACCTGTCAGGATCCAAAAGCAGTTTGGTCATTTTATGGTGATATGTATCAGAATTTATACATACAAAGTTTTTGTAAAATCTGACATGTGTTACAGAATATACTCCAATCCTCACGCAATAGCTTTTCTGTGTGTACTGTATTTTATGAAAGCGATTGTGTGCTCAAGGTCAGGCTGTGTGCTTGTTGTGGTTATTGAAGTATGCAAAGTGAAAACATCAGCGAAAACGGAATAGACCAGCAACTAAATGTCCTTATACATATTCAGACTCGGTGGATATAGAACTCTAGCTGTACAGGAAAGGTCTCACAGTTTGAATTTTATTTTTAAAATGACCATTAAGAGTTCAGGAACACTATATTACATTATAATCAGATTTGTTCAGAAACTGTCCAGTGAATACTGCAATGAAGAAATAGAACGCTAGTATAGATATGCTTATAACAAACTGCCCTTGCTGTATATTGTATTATATTTACACATTTTTAAAAACACTACAAAAGAAAGAAATAAAGGAAAAATTGTATGCTTGCTACAAGTCGACATGAAACTCAGCCTGCAACCCATTTCACTTCTGTTATGAAACATGATACTCGACGGTACAAAAGTTATTTTTTCCCATCATGGAACTAATTTAATTTTGATTTCATGGATATTTGAGTTTGAATATAGATGAAATACTGAACGCTATATTGTGTTGAAATAATTCTACCTGTAGCTGTGTGTAGGGAGAGTGGGGTAAGATGTGTCACCCCTTTATTCTAGTAAACTCAATCTTTGTTCTTGCACTTAGGGCGTGTTCGAAACCACTTTTGCTAGTTTAATGACAGAAAAAATAGTCGGCCCGCCAGGCACATGGTCCAAAAGGGATGTACTTATTCTCTTAATGAGTCATGGGTGTGTTTTGTGTGCAAAAAAAAAACAATCAGAGTCTCATCTCCCATTCCCTTTCAAAGCCAGTTGAGCTCGCACTATGGCGGATTCGCTGTTTACATGGCGGAATTTGCAAGCGGTAAAACTTCTCCAAAGAATCCTTTTATTTTTAATATTTAAAATAGTTTGTGTGCTGCTGTGCGTCCCAGTGTGTAACAAGCAGAGTGTATATAGGCGTTAGTAATAATTGGTGCATATTACTAACTCGCCCTTTAAATCACACAGAAATACAGCGCTATTTACTTTAGACCAGGTTTTTGTTGGTCAATGGCGCAGTCGTTTTCAGTTCCTCAGAATAGCAACACGCCAACAATGCGCCTGAACACACCTCGTTTCAGACCAGCACACCCATGGGTGAACAGATAGGGGTGAGAGCATTTGCTATTTAAACAACGTGGCACTGGACGTGAAAATGATAACTGCGTCAGGCTGAAACTAGCAAAAAACACTTGCGTCGCATGGCGCGGGGTGTATGATAGGGCCCATAGGCTTTAGAGTGGGATTACGCAGCAGTACATTTTTCTGTTTAATGTATACTTTATTGGAAAAGAAGAAATTGAGACTTTTTATCACATAATTCTTTTTTTCCCATTTAACTCATTCATGAGGAGAAAAAGGTTTTTTAGTCAATTGTGAGATATAAGCTCATAAGTGCGAGTTATTAAATCAGAATAGCGGGTTATAAACCTGCAATTGTAAGAAAAAAGTCAGAATCGCAAGATATGCACTCGCAATTGCAAGATTTTTTTTAAATATTTATATCTTTATATCTTGCAATTCTGATTTTTTTCTTCGAATTCTGAGATAAAAAGTCAGAATTGTGATATATAAACTCGCAATTGTTAGAAAAATTGTCAAAATTGACAAAACCTTTAGTCTTGTGTTTGTGTAAAATAAATCTTGATAAGCGGCACAGTTTACCCCACTCTCCCCTACTTATCATTCTTTAATTTTGCTTCGACTGAATATTAATAAATTACAAATGACACCATTCAGTAGTTAATATACATAAATGTTCTCAGAACCTCCTTCTAATATTCATAAATCATAAACTCGAAGTACTATTCTAGCAGGTGACCTTTGACCTGAGTGGATTCAATTGACCTATTTCAGCTGTTTATACTCTGAAATAAAAGTAGTCAGTTGTACAGTGACAGTAACATTTAAAAGCGTTGTGATTTTTCCAGAGAAAAAAATGCATTCAAAGTCATCACAAACAATCATCATCGACTGTAATCAAAAGATCTTTCATTTTCAAATCAGACAACATCCTTGAAAGATCACCATTAGAAACCTTTAAAGTTATTTTTACACAGTCCGTCATAAATGTGGCCAACTTTCACTGTTCCTCCGGACACCCCAGAAGCTCCGCCCTCATAGTGATGCGACCGTACCACGACCACGGAAGAATCCGGATGAATCGGGCGTAGATCGGCGGATCTATCACGTTCTTTCTGTGTGTTTCATTGTCAAAGTTTCCTTGGAAGATCTGCCAATGACACGGAAGGACAATGAATTATTAAAAATGCTGAATCAGTTGAAAGCAAGTTCTGATGTCATTTAAAAGTGCACAGTAATGTGGTGGTAAAATAGGCCATTTAATGCAACCGTTTGGCTTTCATACACCCTTAACCTGCACTCTTTTAATAGCACTCGTTAAAGGACGTCGTTCACAGATTAGTCCTCGGAGAGAATCTATTCCAGTAGACCGCCTCTTATCAGCGCTGTCAGAATAGATTACCCACCCAACACCACTAACAACCCCCAACCATGACACTAATGACCTTACAGTGTGTGTGTGTGTGTGTGTGTGTGTGACATATCAGGACAACAAATGTGTATAATGACATGGGTATGATATAGGTATTACAAGAAGCGGGTGACTTATGTGGACATTACCCATGTCCCCATTTTTCAAACGGCTTATAAATCATACAGGATGAGTTTTTTTTTTGAGAAAGTAAAAATGCAGAATGTTTCCTGTGATGGGTAGGTTTAGGGGCAGGGACAGTGTGTGTGTGTGTGTGTGTGTGTGTGTGTGTGTGTGTGTGATGGTAAGTTTAGGGGCAGGGGCAGTGTAGGGGGATAGAAAATACGGTTTGTACAGTATAAAAACCATAACGCCTATGGAATGTCCCCATAATTCACAGTGTGTGTGTAGAAATCTGTCTCTGTTTTCAGAGGGAAGGAAGGGGGTTATGATGAGAAAAGATCACACATCACATCATGTGACTAAAAACAGTGAAAAAGGGGGATTGTTCACTGAAAAAAAAATACAATTCTGTCATTATTTGTTCATTCTCATAAGCAAACCTGTATGACTTAATTCTGTGGAACAAACAGTTTTGAAAAATGTGCTAGTAATTAATTTGTATTGCCATTGGGAAGCCACCTTGTGGCATTTTATTCATTTTTCACAATATTCACAAACTACCATTCAAAAGTTTTAAAAAGTCTCTTCTGTTCACCATGGCTGCATTTATTTGATCAAAAATACAGTAAAAACAGAAATACTGTGAAATGTTATGTTAATTTAAAAGACCTGGTTCCCATATTCATATGTTTACAAATGTACGTATGTATTCCTGTGAAAACCTGCACTTTCAGCATCATTCCTCCAGTCTTTAGTGTCACATGATCCTTCAGAAATCATTCTAATATGATGATTTGCTGCTCAAGAAACATTTCTGATTATTATCAATGTTGAAAACAGTTGTGCTGCTTCATATTTTAGTGGGAACAGTGATACATTAATTAAGTAATTGATGAATAGAAAGTTCCAAAGAACAGTATTTATTTGAAATGGAAATCTTTTGTAAAATTATAAATATTGTTAAATTGAATGCATCCTTGTTGAAAAAAAAGCATTAATTTATTTTAATCTTAATGACTTCATACTTTTGAACGGTAGTGTGCTAATATCATGTACACAATTATTTTTGTGTTTATTTATTTAAAAACTATGAAAAACATGCTATGATCATTTCTAAACTTTCACTGCTTTTTAGTTATTATATTAAACAATCTACCTAGCTTAAGTGGCTTTTAAAAATAATATTGTGTTATATATTGAATATTGTCAATAATCTGAGAAATATTTAATAATTCATTATATTTCATTTAAAAATAATAAATAAATGAATAATCAATCAATGCACTAAGAACACCTTAGCAATCACATGGCAAAACTGGCATCCTGTCAAGTTCAGGGTCCAATTCTCACTATTAACTAGTTGCTTATTAGCATGCATATTACTAGGATATTGGCTGTTTATAAGTATTTATAAAGTACATATTAATGCCTTAGTCTGCATGACCATATTCTACAGCCTTAATCCTACCCGATACCTAAACTACCTTACTGACTATTAATAAGCAGTAATTAAAGAGTTTATTAAGGCAAAAGTGAGAATCTGATCCTACACTAAAGTGTGACCGAAATAACTGTCTCCCTCCATAGAAGGACTCCTGCGTGAGTTTTCTGTCTGACAAAAGCTTTCGTCTTGTCAGCTGCTGCCGCTCCGGACGGGAAGCATGGTGGTGATTCTTCAGCTGGAGGTGGGAGATTGTCATAAAAATGCTGAGAGGTTCAAAATTTCTCACAGCTAATGCCAATGTCATGTCCTTGACTGGGTTTGTGTGAGAGGCTCCATCTATTCTACTCCTTACAATCAGTGATTTTTATAAAAAGGCATTACATTCTCATAAGGTAAAGAAGGTTAATAAATAAAATAAAGGATGGTATCTCCTTTTAATACCATCAAATACCAAAAATGATATATATGGGTTTGTTCACACAGCAAGTGTCCTACCTTGTCCTTCTGTTGTTTCTCATCCTGATATATGAGCCATCTCTCTCCATCATTACTGAATGCCAATTTAAAGGAACCGACAAACTGCACGTGTCCGAAATCTTTGGCTCCTTGGGTGATAATTCCTGTGATTTTGGTTGTAATCAGCAAATCCACCTGGTGATAATGAGAGAGAGAGAGAGAGAGAGAGAGAGAGAGAGAGAGAGACCTTTCTGTGAAGAAATATATCACTTAAGAAGCACTTTTTAAGCTCCAAAAAAACCCCTTCTAAAACATCTACTATAATACAATAATATACACTATATTACCAAAAGTTTTGGGGCGCCTGCCTTAAAATGCACATGAACTTTAATGACATCCCATTCTTAATCCGCAGGGTTTAATATTGAGTTGATCCACCCTTTGCAGCTATAAGAGCTTCAACTCTTCTGGGAAGGCTTTCCACAAGGTTTAGGAATGTGTTTATGGGAATATTTGACCATTCTTCTAGAAGCGGATTTGTGAGGTCAGGCACTGATGTTGGACGAGAAGGCCTGGCTCTAATTCATCCCAAAGGTGTTCTGTTGGGTTGAGGTCAGGACTCTGTGCAGGCCAGTCAAGTTCCTCAACACCAAACTCGCTCATCCATGTCTGTATCGACCTTGCTGTGTACACTGGTGCACAGTTATGTTGGAACAGGGAGGGGCTGTTCCCACAAAGTTGGGAGCATGAAATTGTCCAAAATGTCTTGGTATGCTGAAGCATTAAGAGTTCCTTTCACTGGAACTAAGGGGCCAAGCCCAACCCCTGAAAAACAACCCCACACCATAATCCCCCCTCCACCAAACTTTACACTTGGCATAATGCAGTCAAGTTGGCGACTTCTGCGCACTGTGCACCTCAGCATGCGCTGACCCCGCTCTGTGAATTTATGTGGCCTACCACCTTGTGGCTGAGTTGCTGTTGTTCCCAATTGCTTTCACTTTGTTATAATACCAATAAAAGTTGACCGTGGAATATTTAGTAGTGAGCAAATTTCACAAATGGACTTATTGCACAGGTGGCAACGCTTGAATTCACTGAGCTCCTGAGAGCGACCTATTCTTTCACAAATGTTTGTTGAATCGTCTGCATGCCTAGGTGCTTGATTTTATACACCTGTGGCCATGGAAGTGATTGGAACAACTGAATTCAATGATTTGGAGGGGTGTCCTTTTGGAAATATAGTGTATTTACGATTTGTATGTCAGTCGTACAATTGTTTTTATTTATTTCATCAGCATACACAGATAGTTTTGAGTGGCAGTCAGTGGAGAAAATGGTGTAGTGAGCTCGAAGGTAGATTTCAGCAACAATAAAATAAAATGATGAAAAGGGAAAATGGCAGGAGTAGCTGCGCAAAAATAGAAACAGGGCATCCGACTGAATGCGTGCTGTGTTGGGCTCTTGCAATGTAGACATGTCTAAAAGTGACATTGTAAAGTAGGTTATACCTCTGCAAATGACTAGAAAGGTGTCTGAAGGTAAAACAAATCTCACGCCTGCTTTGGTAGGACTGTCTCTCAAGCTGTTATCTGTGTAATACAGCTTGAATTTAGTGCCCATCATGGAATGATGGACGTCAGACTAAATCACAGCGCTCGTCTGCACTGCAGAGTTTCCCCTCGGAGGACCGGAGTAAATCAGCGCCTCTGACACCGCAGGAACATTTTCATGCTGCTGGATTTTGTAAGTCTATTTCTTTAGTGGTATTACAGGATTTCAGGGCTGCTGTAATGAACTGCTCTGGAGCTTCTTGTTTTTGCTAAAACAGCCAGTCCTGACTAATAAACTTGGCTTTTATTAAAATAAGTCGTGCCTTAAGAAAATAAAAATAATGCCCAAAGGCCTGAAACTACAGTGTGCTTCTCTCTAAATTCGGCACATTTTTGGATGGTTAGGGTTGAGTAAAACAGAATTTATTTTCCATGAATGGAATTGGCCACAACACTGTTTTTATAGTGTTGCAATTAGTTTAGAGAAATATCTCTACTCAGATGGGGAAAAAACATGAATGCACAGTGAGCACATTTGTACTTATTTCATATTTAATAAATTCACATCACAGACTAAAATGTTCTATATTTTTACTTTAAAATATAATGTTTATTCTTAATTGTTTTTAAAGTATTGAAATTAGTTAATGAAAAAACTTGCTATTTGAATCATTATTAATATCATTTCATATTTCTGGAAATACCTCATACGCTAACATATTTATGGATCATTCATATTAAACAATGAAATTATTAAAATATACAGCTGTTATATAAATGTTTTTCTACTGTTTCCTACATCCTGAGCGGGACACAACTGTGCAGTCAGTTTCTCTCTCTCTCTCTCTCTCTCTCTCTCTCTCTCTCTCTCCTCTCCTCCTGCCTCTGTATTATTTTTTCATGAGGACTGAGGTTCTGCTTTCTGACCTGGACTGACGTGAGCCGCATTCATAGCAGCGCTGCAATCTCAGAGGAGGGTTTGAGCGGCCAGGCTCTGCTCTGCAAGCGTGCAGGTGTAATATAATATATACATTAGGCTGTTCCCTCGGATACAATTTCCCAATCTCAGTTCAATGGATACAGACTCGACCATTTAAAAACATCACGGCTCTCAGTTCTGAGACCGAGCTCAGATTTACGGTTCGTTATAATGGCAGGGCAAACACAACGAGCAGCTAGATTAGTGATGTTGGTGGTACTGTAGCTGACCTCAAACTGACCGGAGAGTACATGGAGGATTATGGAAGAAATGAAAGATTATCACGCAGTATATTGATTGCATGAGGATGAATATGTTTATATGGCATGGAGAATTTGGGCTAAAATCATATACTGATGTAGGTCGATGCCACATCCTACCACCCACCAGCCAACTTGGATTTCTTAATGATCCCATTGGCTGAAATAACTTTTGTGATATGGTATCCACCTACTTAGAAATCCTAAAATCACCACATAAATATTCTCTGGTTGTCTTATAAATAATACCAGCTGTTTATCACTTTTCAGTTTGTGCTTGTCACTGTGACTTTCGAACCCCCTCAGAGGCAGAAACTGAACATGAAAGTTTCTGCGAATACAAAGTCATGAATATTTTACAATGCAGACATTGTTTAGTTCATGATTGGTTGTCTGCTGCTAAATAGCTCAGCATAACATTTGAGCACCTTTGGCACCACAATTCCAGAGAGGGCTCCATAAACCAGAATTTAGAGTGTTTTTAACTATGGTAATAAAAAATTTAAATAAACCGAAGGAAAAAAAAAACAGCGAGAACACAAAGAAAAACCTTATATTGTAGCTTGCTGATCTTCTTAAAGGGCTTGTTCATCCTGCAATGAAAATAAAGTCATCTTTTACTCACCCTGCTGATGTTCTAATGTCATATGCCATATTTTCAGACCACAAAAGCAGAAATTTTGAAAAACGTCCTGCACACGCTCCTCCATATAATAGCAGTGAATAGCGACCAGGCTAAAACTTTACAAAAAGGATACAGAAGTATCACGCAATGATACAGTGAGACGCGCGCCATCTATGGAAAGTGTTCGGGAGGCATCCTATAAGGTTTTGGCATACTTTTAGCCTGGTTGCCATTCACTGCCATTATATAGAGGAGTGCGTGCAGGACGTTTTTCAAAATTTCTGCTTCTGACGTCCGAAAAAGATAGAAGGACATAGGGCATTGGAACAATAGCAGGGTGAGTAAAAGATGGCTTGATTTTCATTTCAGGGTGAAATAACCCTTTAATGAGCAAATTATCAATTGAATTTGTCCTTGCTAGACATCAAGATGATCTGCTGAAGTTCAAACTGAGCATCAGAATGGGGAAGAAAGGGGATTTAAGTGACTTTGAACATGGCATGGTTGTTTGTGCCAGACTGGCTAGTCTGTTTATTATGGTATTTCAGAAACTGCTGATCTACTGGGATTTTCACACACAATCATCTCTAGGGTTTACAGAGAATGGTCAGAAAAACGGCAATTCAGCAGTTCTGCGGGCAAAAATGCCTCGTTGATGCCAGAGGTCAGAGGTTCAGCTGATAGAAAGGCAACAGTAACTCAAATAATCTCTCGTTACAACAGAGGTGCAGAAGAGCATCTCTGAACCCACAACACATCCAACCTTGAAGCAGATGGACTACAGCAGCAGAATCTGAGGCTACAATTCACACAGGCTCACCAAAACTGGACAATAGAAGATTGAAAAAACTTTGCCTGCTGGGACATTCAGATTGTAGGGTCAGAATTTGGCATAAACAACATGAAAGCATGGATCCATCCTGCCTTGTATCAATGGTTCAGGCTGCTGGTGGTGTAATGGTGTGGGGGATATTTCCTTGGCAAACTTTGAGCCCCTTAGTACCAATTGCACATTGTTTAAACGCCACAGCCTACCTGAGTATTGTTGCTGACCATGTCCATCCGTTTATGATCAGTGTACTTCTGATAGCTACTTCCAGCAGGATAACGCTCCATGTCACAAAGCTCAAATCATCTCAACTGGTTTCTTGAACATGACAGTGAGTTCACTAGTCTCAAACGGCCTCAACAGTCACCAGATTTCAATCCAATAGAGCAACTTTGGGATGTGGTGGAACGGGAGATTTGCATCATTGATGTGCAGCGGAAAAATCTGCAGCAGCTGTCTGATGCTATCATGTCAATATGGAGCAAAATCTCTGAGGAATGTTTTCAGCACCTGACGGAAAAAGGGGGTCCAACCTGGTACTAACAAGGTGTACCTAATAAAGTGTATACACTGTCTAAAGTCTCACCTGCAGCCACTGTGATTGGTCGTTATGGGCTGACGTCCATGCGTTGACCTTGCCCTGTTTGTCCAGTCTGGCCTTGGAGGGTTCCCAGGAGAACATGTCCATGTTCAGGGTCTGAAACACACTGGAGGAGGTTATTTGATAGTCCTGGATGTGTCCGGTTTTCATCCCCATGGGCTCTGAGCATCCTGAAAAAACAATTGCAAGAGTGAACATAATTCTCATGACTCATGGTTGTGTCGAACACTGCGCCCATAGTGTCAAAACACAGACCTGTGAGCTCACAGCCCAGGAGCTCCATTCGCAGTGTGCAGTGTTTCCTGCAGACTTGTGGGTAAATGCGGATATACTGCGCTTCAATCGGTGGGCTGAAGGAGTTGGCAGAGGGGGCGTTGTTATCGGCATTTCCTGTGAATATCTGCATTAAAACAACAACTTTTAATAACAAAAATAATACACAAATGCAAAAAATCAGTCAGTCATGGCATTCGCAGGTCAAATATTCATGTACAATAATGTAAAATCATAATAATTTAGTTTCATGTCTCGAATATGACTGCACTGTTTCTTCCCCACATACACTGCTGTTCTAAAGTTTAGGGTTAGTAAGAGTTTTTTAAAACTAGAAATAGAAATGCTTATATTCTGCGGTGACATTAAAGACATTAATAATGTTACGAAAGATTTCTATTTCAAATAAATGCTGTTCTTTTTGCAACTTTCTATTCATCAAAGAATCCGTAGACAAATGAGTTATGGTTTCCACAAAAATATGAAGCAGCACAACTGTTTTCAACACTGATAAAAATAAGCAATGATTCTTGAGCGGCAAATCATCATATTAGAATAATTTTGAAGGATCATGTGACATTGAAGACTGAAGAAATGATGCTGAAAAAAATCTGCTTTATACATTTACATTTTAAAATACATTTAAATAGAAAACAGTTATTTTAAATGGCAAACATATTTCACAATATTACTGTTTTTCTGTATTTTTGATCAAATAAATGAAGCCTTGGTGAGCAGAAGAGACTTTTTTCTTGTTAAAAACATCTTTAAAAAATCGTATTAACCCCTAAATGTTAAAAAATAACATTTTAATTATTTAATACTATTATAATTTTAATTATATAATTTAAAGTCAAATCAATATGTACATTCATTTATTTATCATTATAAAGCAAGAATTCAAATATAGCGTGCCTAAATTATGATAAATGCTACATTGAAGGGATTAAATAGTTAAATGGTTAACTCTCAGGCAGATTTGGTGCAGATATATAAAATAAGAAGAGTCTGACTGATAAAAATAAAAACTGTAAAGAGGGCCGAGTTGGCAGGAGAAGTTCTTAAGCGGACAGTTTCTTAATTTAAAAAAATCCCCCTTGGGCTCTCTCATCTCATCTGGAACGAACGGTGTGTCCCATCTTACCATGTCCTCATCTGTGTCCTTGACTTTAAACATGCTCCAGGCCTTCCCGTCGTCGCTGTACGCCACTTTATATGATTTCACATACTCTGGGCTTCCGATTCGCTTGGCACCCTGTGTTATCAGTCCGGTCACCCTCATCCTCCGCTGTAGATTTATCTGTGAGGGGACAGCACAAAATCAATGGCCTCAGCTGAGAAGATGAACGAGTGAAGCCTTGTGGGCTGGGGAGTAATAATTTGTCCCTATCAGAAATTGCTGTGGTAGAGACAATAATGGTTGATACCTGGAGACAGACTGTGTGGAAGTTTGCACTATATTATTTATATATATATATATATATATATATATATATATATATATATATATATATATATATATATATATATATATATATATATATATATATATATATATATATATATATATATATATATATATATATACAGTTTATATATGTATATACATACCGATCGGACATAACATTATGACCTTCTAATATTGTGTTGGTCCCCCTTTTGCTGCCAAAACAGCTCTGACCCGTTGAGGCAAGGACTCCACTAGACCCCTGAAGGTGTGCTGTGGTATCTGGCACCAAGATGTTAGCAACTCCTGTAAGTTGTGAGGTGGGGCCTCCATGGATCGGACTTGTTTGTTCAGCACATCCAACAAATGCTCGATTGGATTAAAATGTGGGGAATTTGGAGGCCAAGTCAACACCTCAAACTAGTTGTTGTGCTCCTCACACCATTCCTGAACCATTTTTGCTTTGTGGCTCGCACATTATTCTGCTGCAAGAGGCCACAGCCACCAGGGAATACTGTTTCCACGAAAGGGTGTACATGGTCTGCAAAAATGCTTAGGTAGGAGGTACGTGTCAAAGTAACATCCACATGGATGGCAGGACCCAAGGTTTCCCAGCAGAACATTGGCCAAAGCATCACACTGCCTTTGCCGGCTTGCCTTCTTCCCATAGTGCATGCTGGTGCCATGTGTTTCCCAGGCCCGGCCTCGCTCCCCACGTGCATCAATGAGCCCATGACATTGTTGCCGGCTCACCACTGGACCACTTTTGATAGATACTGACCACTGCAGACCGGGAACACCCCACAAGCGCTGCAGTTTTTGGAAATGCTCTGACCCAGTCGTCTAGCCATCACAAATTGTCCCTTGTCAAACTCGCTCAAATCCGTACGCTTGCCCATTTTTCTTGCTTCTAACACAAGTTGTTCACTTGCTTCCTAATAAATCCCACCCACTAACAGGTGCTGTGATGAAGAGATACTCTCTTTACTTGTCAGTGGTCATAATGCCATAATGTTATGCCTGATCGGTGTATATATATATACAAATTACAAATAGAGTTCAGTTGGGTTATGTATGTAAAGCTTAACATAACTTAACAGTAACTTATAAAACTTTAAAGACAGACCGAAGAGCATCTCTGACAGACAGACAGTTCCAAGGTTGTTAATTGATATACTTTTGTTAAAGCATCTTTCAGCAAGCCAACTGTTTTTAAAAGTGAATTATAGGTGAAAAAGGTGTGTTTGATGCTGTACAGAAATGATGCTATGATGCTGTACAGAAAATTCCACCAGTCGCGACAAGAAAATCGCACCAAAAGAACCGCCCACTCCCAATGAAGCACCACGACTGACGTAATCAAGTCGGCATGTTTTGCAACAACTTAAAATATATTGTTTGTTTAGATATTAACAGCAAATTTAAATAAATAGTTTTCACCATAGTTTTTAATTAAATTGGGATTGTAGTTCTTTCCAGTAGTCCTTAAAGGGTTAGTTCACCCCAAAATAGGATATTTTTCATTCAGAACCCATGGCTTCCCTTTAGAAGACCTTTACTAACCCCCTGGAGTCGTATGGATTACTTTTATGATGGAGGATGTGCTTTTTTTAAGGCTTCAAAATCTGTGGTAACATTCACTCCCATTATAAAGCTTGGAAGAGCCAGGATATTTTTTAATAAAACTCAGTTTTTGGCTGAAAGAAGAAAGTGGCTTGAGTGTGAGTAAATCATAGGATCATTTTTTCATTTTTGGGTGAACTAACCCTTTAAGTACTTTTTTTTTTTTTTTAAACCTATGAGAAAAAATTATGGAAAAAATGCTTCCGCAACCAATACTGCTAAAATTTCCAAATGGCGGGAACTAATGAACTCTGTATGTGGTTGTTAATGAATAAAATTAATACAAATGAAATGTTATTTATTTATTTATTATTAATGTTTTTACTGATTTATTTAAAGCATTTGTTTTTGCTTTAGTAATTTTTTATTAGAGGTCCGTGCCATCTTGTCATTTTAAACCACATTCTGGGTTGGATCACCACCTAATGTCCAAAATAAAATGTGGGTCCTGATTCAAAAACCAGCTCTAAAGCAGCAAAGTGAACATCTGAGGACTAGACAAACAGGTAACGCAGTTTTCCAGCAACAAATTGAGGTCTTGTTTAAAAGCATACTGGCATCAAAGCCTTCTTTAATCTTGAAAGCGCAAAAATGGAGTCAGGCGGACGCAGGACGCCAAGCAGAACAAGGCCAGGGACACCGGGGTTGTTTGGGCAAAGCTGGTGGCAGTGTGTGGTTACCACTTAAGTCATTACGGTGACTGTGAACACCCACACTATTCTTTCTGTGTGTCTCCTAATGAAATCGTGCCTTTAGAAGTCCTAAAATCTCTGATGAAATTTGCCTCAAAGTATAAACTAATTACTGTGGGGTGTTTATAATTTCCTTTGAAAGCAGTTACTGTGTTGGATGGTTGGTATACAGCTTTAAAGTCATGTTAAGTTAGGCTAGTTGTTAGCTAGTGGTTTTGCTAAGGCAAGCACCACTATTACTATTTTAATCACAAAGTATAAAAGCATGGGATGAGACTTGAATGTGTACTCTCTTAAGAAATGAATAGCCTAAATGATGTTAGCTAGGCAGATTTTCTTTTAACGCAGTCAAAACGTGGCAGGATTACCTGAATCCATGGATAACGATCGGCCTCGGCTGCGCTCCAGGCATTGACGAGCCCCTTCTTGTTGAGTCGGGCGAAGTACGGAAACCACTTCTGTAGGCCGAACAGAGCTCGATGTGTGGAGGAAGCTGTTACCTGCTGGTTCGAAATGATCCCCCCTTCCATCCCTAAAGGTCCAGAACATTCTAAACGAAATGAGAGACAAAGAAATGAGAAATATATTCTCATCTCAAAATATTCAGTTGTTTCCTTCTCATAGACATGTATCTGGAGAGATTTTGCCGCCTTTTGACCTTCTCAAATGATTCTCCTGAAAAAAAAAGACCCATAATATCTATATAGGGAGTTTCAGAAAAGACCTAAACAATGTCTCAGATTCCAAAGTACACAATCAAAAGTTAGATATTTAAATAGAAACTGAAACATTTCTCATCAAATTCTTCCAAAACTGAATGTTCACATTCATTTTATAGCTCTATACTTTTACTGTGTCAACGATTTGAACCTGTTCCATTTTTAATACAAATATCAATAACTACTCTGACAGAGTTTCCTGCAATAGCCTACTTATTTAACACTGCCATTGAATGTAGTTCGAATCCCGGAAGAATGACTCATGTTCTTTTTACTGAATTCACCAGTGTAATTCAACTTTCAAAATCAGGGTCCCTATCATACACCCGGCGCAATGCAACGCAAGTGTTTTTTGCTAGTTTCAGCCCCAACGTAGTTATCGATTTTCAAGTCCAGCGCCACGTTGTTTAAATAGCAAATGCTCTCACCCCTATCTGTTCGCCCATGGGTGTGCTGGTCTGAAAACGAGGTGTTTTCAGGCGCATTGTTGGAGCAACTGACAACGACTGCGCCATTGACCAACAAAAACCTGGTCTAAAGTCAATAGTGCCGTATTTTTGGGTTATTTTAAGTTTGCATTAGTAAAATGCGCATATATGTGGGTGCACAACATTCATACGCTCTGCTTATTACACATACAGGGACGCGCAGAAGCACACAAACATTGTTAATTATTAAAAATAATTAGTTCCGCTTGCAAATTCCGCCTTGTCCACCATGGTGCAAGCGCAACTGGCTTTTAAAGTGAATGGGAAATGTGACTCTGACTGGTTTATTGCGTGTTACAACCAAAACATTGACCTATTTGAATCATGCGCCTCAGGCGCTGACTGTTTTTTTCCATCATTAAACTAGCAAAAGTGAATTCAGACACGCCCTAGTGTGCCTGAATCTTTTATGAGCATTTCTTTTAGGTGGATCAAAACATACAACGCCAAATTAGTGTAGTTCGCTTTACGAACAGATGACTCTTACAACTTACCGCTCGACCAGTGAAGCACAATTCCAGCAAAAATGACTTTTATGAACTGGTTCTTTAAAGTGAATCTAAACATACAGCGCCAATTTAGCGTAGTTCGCTTTATGAACGGATGACTATAACGAGTCTGTTCTTTTTAGCAAATCAACAACATACCGCTCGACCAGTGAAGTCGAGCGCAAAAATGATCAATGGGCATAATTCAAATGACTCTGTATGCAATTGGATAGTCCTTCAACCAATCAGACCACAAGAGGCGTGATCAACGGGCATTGCTTCTCGATCCACCATCGTGTTAAACCCAACAATAGCGCGCCAGGAGGATAAGCCAGTCTGTGATTGGTTCCCGCTAAAGTGTAACAGAAGCAGTTGAAATGAATGTACAGGTTTACAGACTGAGTTGCAGGGCGAAATCAAATCGCCGGCTGGGTTTACGCAGTCAAACTCGACCAGTGAAGTCGAGCGCAACAATGACTCTTATGAGCTGGTTCTTTTTAGTGAACCAATCAGGTACAGCTAACAACTTACTGTGTTGTGTTAAGGTAGTTAAGTTAAACATACACATTATGAGTTTTGTCAGTTACAATAAATGAATGAAATATGTCGTTCGGTAATGTTATTTATAAAGCTATATGTCTAAGACAAGTCTTATTTTAATACTACTGAAATGCTATATTCTACTTTTCCATTTTCATTTTATTTTTATTCAATTTTTTTGAATTTGTTGTCATTTTTATTAATGTTTTTATTAACTTATTTCTGGTTTAGTTTTTCAAGTTAAACTACACAAAATTGAGATTTTCTTTGCAACTAGGTGAAATGAAATATTACACGTTTTTAAAATATATTTTATTTTATTTTAGTTAACGTACATTTTATTTGAAGTAACAAAGATTCATTTTTTTTAGCTATCTATAATAACCCTGTCTAAGACCAATAAATACATTGTATTTAAGCCATCTCTAAAAGATTTTATTAAAAATATATTTAAAAAGTCTAAAAACTTAAAAAGTAAACACAACCTATGCAAGAATTGATTTTAATCGAATTATTATCATAATTATCTTATTTGTAAAAGTCTCCTGAACTATTATAAGACAATGTTGTTTTTTCTTTAAAAATAAATATAATAAAGGAAGATTAACCAATTCAAATGAATACCACAAATGCAGTGTTCTTTAGTCTCAAATGATAATATGATGATATCATTCTTGCTCTCGCAGGTTCCCGCCGCAGACTCCGTATCTGCCCCTGAAATGCCGTCTTTCTCTTTTTTGTCCTCAAAAACATCTGGCAGGTCTGAACTTTTGGATGCAACGTCCTTGGATTCATCGATGGATATTGTGTCCTTGCTCTCACACACAGAGATGCTGTCTTCACTCTCGAAGCCTAAGATGTCCTCCCTAGGGTCATTGCTGTCATCGGTCCGTCCACCTGCGGAGATGGCGCCCGCTCGCTGGGGCATTAATGGAGTACTTGAACCGTCTCCACTTAACGATCGCACCGACTGGGGAGACTCAAAAAGGAGCCGCAGGCTGTTCAGACTTGCCCTTAGGGAGCTTTGGCTGCTATGTTTGGACAGCATGATCGCAAACCAAACCTTATCGTGGGGTGTAACTTTATATACGCTCCTCTGAAAGCCGTGTAAGTAAGAGTGCATGACAGTAATCTTCCACTAATTCTATTATGCATTCATAGATGTGTTAAGCTACAGAGGGGAATATCTTGTTTTGAGTCAGCACAAAAAATACCAGCAAATAAGTCATGGTTATGTAAGTATTGGTAATCTCTCGAGTCCTAGAGCGCACGATGAGTTATGAGGGGTTTTTGGTAAACTCAGGAGCACGTACGTCTAGGAAATGTTGCATGGGCAAAAATATGCAAAACAGAATCGGTTCCCTGCCTGAATTCATTGAAATGACAGAATGATTTCATGAGCAATGTGGTACCCTACTCTGTCAATGTCATATTGGCCTCATTCACTCAGATTCTCGAAGGCAGATGGCTCTCATCCCCAAGCCGACACATGCAGAATCTAGTTTGAGTTTGCTCCTCAAAGGATGATAACGAATATTTATGCACATGGGTTTAATTAAATGAGGTGATGAAGTGGATTCTCACTTACTGTACTGACAGTTCCGCCCCATGTATTCGCCGGGACATTGGCAGGTGTAGTTCGCTCGCAGGTCTGTGCAGCTGCCTCCATTTTTGCAAGGATTTTTCTCGCACTCGTTAACATCTGCAAAGACAAGCAGACATCCACAGACACCTCAGGAAATCATCAAAAGCGACAACTTGAAAAAAACAAATGCGGTGTTGATTTGGCACAGTGATGAAAAATCTCTCTCATCATACCGATTTACATCGAAACTGCTTATTTACTTGCTAAGTTAAACTAAATACAGACTGGGGAATATTATTGATTAAAGGGGAACTATTATGCAAAATTCACTTGTACACGGCGTTTGAACATCAATGTGTCGGCAGTGTGTGTGTACACAACCACCCTATAATGGTAAAAATTCACCCATTTTTCATTGATGAGTGTGTCAAAACAAGCCGTTTGCAAATTCTATGCAATGTGATGTCACATATGATTAAGCTCCGCCCACAACTGCTGACGGATTCTGCCCTATAGCATAGACCCCGCCCTGATTTAGATGTACACAGTCCGCCATGTTTATCTCCTCGCCAGAGCATTTAACAATAAGAAGAATTCTTATTAAAGCTACTAAAGTTATTCAGTCAAGAGCAGTGAGTGATTTTTTGTTTTCTTCTGTTGATTCATATTAACAGCATGTTTAGCAGTAGGTACTGTATATTTCACTGCTTTCACTTTATCTAATATACACATGCCATATCTTTACTTGCTGTTTACATTCACAGACATAACCGATTGTGTTATGTGAATTTTGTGTGTATTTGACTGTTTAAGTGCTTTTAAGATGGCGCATCCCATAAGTATTAAACTAGTATTAAACTAAGTTCTAGTTTAATACTTATGGGATGCGCCATCTGACATCCAGCTTTCCGTGCACGTTTCGGGTGTGTGTGCTCAGAACCATATATCATAAGTTTAGACTGATATGGCTTTAAAACACATGCAGATAATAAACTTTCATGATGATGAAGAACTGCAATGTCACGTGAGTGTGACCGCGATAGAGATGATAATCAAAACCAAACAATGTTTTGTTTTTGGCAGAGTATCCGAGGCACGAGCTTCTGGAAAGCGGCAGGGATCAGCAACTCATTTGCTTTTAAAGACACATGCACAAAAACAGCATGTTTTTCCTTCCACTCAAAGATGCATTTACAACATATGATCTGTGGAGTATTTTGAGCTGAAACTTCACAGACACATTCTGGGGACACCTAAGACTTATCTTGTAAAAAGGAGCGAATTGCAAAATGTAAATAGTTACGAATTGCCATGAAAGTGTGATGTTAGTTTCAAAAGCAGGCTTCGAACCAGATTGACTCCTGGTAGAAAAGCTCATGTTGTCCCATCTTAGACTTACGCTGCACTGACCTCTCGCTTTGATTTTTAAGCAGCACGAAAGGAACTCAAGAGACTCGTTACAGACAGAAAGCCGTGGGGTCATCGGAGCAGAAATTCAGGGCTAGGTGGAGCATAGGCTCAATTGTGTCAGGTATCTGGCAGAGATAAACCTCACCTTTGGGTTTACCACAGCAGAAGAGCTCAGGAGGGCAACAACCAAATCCACTGCTTAAACAGAGTCACCTCATGAGAACTGAAAGTACGGATGAACAGAACTCTGGGATTTAAGGATCTGAAGTTAGATTGCACTGATCCTCTCATGTTGTGGTGTCAAAAGAAAAAAAAAGAATAAGACTTTAAAAATCGTATTCAAAACTCATTGCAATTTCAAAACTCAATTTTTACATTTCTGAAGAAAATGTGTCTTGTTCATTGTCATGATGCTGTGATATTGAAGGTGTCCAGCGCTTTGCTGCAAAGGTGTTTAGAGTAGTATGTTGCTATGCGGTCTGATTCTCTGGTCTCTAGATATGCCCCAATTTCCCTCCCATTGCCCATTTCATCTGAGCAATAGTAGTAATGGTGACACAATCACCCCACAAATGCACAGTAGTTCAGTTTCTTGGACCAAGAAGAATTTTCCTCCACCCTCGCTCTACTTCCCTTAAAAATTTGCATACTTCAAGTTCATTTTATGAAGTATACTTAAGTAATGTTTAAGTATTTTAAGTATACTTTATGTAGTAAGTATACTAATATCAATGTGAACTAATAGTAAACTTGTAAGTGTATTATTTCAATACTGCTTGGGACTAAATTGACCCACTTTTAGTATATAAAAGTATACGTTTAAGTGTACTAGGCCTATACGTGTAACAGTACATTAAGTGCACATAGGTTTCTCATTTGTACTGCATCTGTACTAAAAGTGAATGTATAAGGATACTCATAGTTGACTATTTTAATACAAGTAGTACATCTTTATTTTATGAAAGTACACTTTGAAGTATACTCTCAGTAAACTACTAGTTTAGCCAAGTATACTAGTTTAGTAGTTTATACTGCAAGTACACTTGTACGTTTTCTTTACGTGAACATAACATTATACTTATAGTTTACTATTTATTTATTATTTTTGTACTTTCTTTGGGCTACATAGTAGTATACTACCATGTTCAAAAATAAATGTTTTATACTTGAAATATACCTTTAATTGTACTTTCATTTGAAAAAACATTTTATTATAGCTACATGCATCCTTTTTTATCATCACTTGAATGTGGGTCAGTTACATAAAGAAAGGCAACATTTAAAAACAAAAAAAACAGCATTTTTGTCAAAGACTATGCCTTGATCAGATTCAGAACGATGATCAAAACACGAGTAGATCGAGCCCAACAAAACCTCCAAAGCTTTACAGTAGTTTCCTCTTCATGGGTTCGACATTTCATTTGGTAACATTAGGGAGTTTTGATTTGCATGCTGTGTAATGATTGATGATCGCATTATTTTACATTTGAGTGAGCAGTCTTCTATCGCTTGTTTCAGCTTCTTCTTCTCCTGTATTTTGATCTGGAAATTCTCTACTTTTTAAGGAGATGTGTCCTAGCGCCCCCTACCGTATAACAGTGAAAACATGGATAGCTGGAGATTTCAGTCAATGGTTGGGAAAGAGTAAAGGAGATTTTAAGTAAATTCCTATACACTACCAGTGGACTAGTCTACATAAAAATATATGTCTATTTAATATCAATATTCTAATCAATATTTTCAAACAATGTGAGGTTGTTGTATGTAAGTTATTACTGTATGTAAAACTATGTAAAGAAAATCGATATTTAAAAGGCTACTCAATTAAAATATTAAACACAATTACAAGCCAAGTATACTTTGAATCTTTAAGTACATCTCGATCAAAAGATTATAAGCCAAATATACTTCAACTTTTCTGTCAGTATAAGTCAAGTATACTTAAGGGCAATTTTAAGTATATTTCTGAGAAGTATATAAAAAGTAGAATGAAAGTATACTTTCTTATTTTTTGTTTAAAAGAAGTATACTAACAAAAACACTTGCTTGCTTGAATTTAACAGGCTGTTTTTGATACTGCACCTTTAATACCTACAGTGTAAATGCCCTCTGTTGTGATATGCTAACCTATAGTTCCCACTGTTCATGCCTGAGTGCAGTGATGAATATGCATTGATATGTAAATGTGGGTGGTCATGTGTCAATGTGCTCATACTGTACTTGTGATGATGCCCATATTAAGGGCCAGATTTCCTAAACAGGGCAAAATTAGCATACGGCCACAATCTAATAAAACGCAGATGGGAGGGTTTTCTTTTGGTTTTAAGTACTGGTGCAAATTCCACTGAAATTACTATATATATATATATATATATATATATATATAGAGTGCTGTCCTGAATAAGATATTTGACATAAAAAAAAAAAATGTTTTACTTGTAGTCCACAAGACAAAAAAATGCTGAATTGATTAAAATTACCCCGTTCAAAAGTTTATGAACCATTGCTTCAACATTATCAACAGATGTTTTTGTTTTGTGAGGATGTTCATGAGTCCCTTGTTTGTCCTGAGCAGTTAAACTGTCAAACCTTCTTCAGAAAAGTCCTGCAAATTCTTCAGTCCTGCATATTTTGCACATTTGACCCTCTCCAGCAGTGACTAGTTTAAGATCCATAGTTTCACACTGAGGACGATTGAGGGACTCAAACACAACTATTAATAAAAAAGGTTCAAACATTCACAAGCCAGACCCACATCATGATGTTAGGTCTGGGAACACTCCATTGGCAGGGCTCAATCCGAGGGGCGGGATAAACGGTTGTCTTTTAAATTCCCTCTGCAAACAACAGGCGCTACAACCAACCAGAGCAACGAAGAAGGTGAATCAGAGCTAGTTGATAGATTAAACTTTTGCCGTATCTGGTCGGCAAAATTCCGTACACATCTTCACCTTCTTAAGAATGACTTCAGTGTCGTTCTTTGTTCTTTTCTCAAAGAAAAGCTTAACTCCAAGTCTTCCAGAGTCGCGGCCAAAGCCGATTCAAAAGACCGCCGTTCGCCAGCTTCTTTGTTTTTCAAGTAGCATGCGGAACCAAGAGTTTGGTTTTTCAAGCTTGCAAGCTAACGCAGAGTTGCTAGACGACCCTAGCTGCAGATTAAATTTTCTGCCGCTGAGGTGCGTCTATATTTCTCGGCTAATTCACTGATACTCCAGAAGGAAACACAATGCATTAAGAGCCGGGGGCTGAACACTTTTGAACAATATGAAGATGTCCAAATGTTTAAATATAATTTTTTTCCCCCTTTAGTACTGCCCTTCGAAAGCAACAGAAGATATTTACATGTTTCCCGGAAGACAAATAAAGAACAATTTACCTTGATCTTCAAATTCAAAAAGTTTTCACGCCCCGGCTCTTAAAGCATCAGTGAATGTTTGAACCTTTTTTAATAGTTGTGTTTGAGTCCCTCGACTGTCCTCAGTGTGAAAATAAGAATCATTCAGTCATTGTAGGAGAGGGTTCAAATATTTAAAAGATTCTGGAAAACTGTAGAGTTTGTAGGACCTGGAGGATTTTTCTGAAGAACGTTGGGCAGTTTAACTGCTCAGGGCAAACAAGGGACTCAAAACAATCAAAAATAATCAGGGTTTCCTCAAAAATATTAAGCATTAAATATTTTCAACACTGGTAATAATAAGAAATGTTTCTTGAGCAGCAAATCAGCATATTAGAATGATTTCTGAAGGATCATGTGACATTGAAGACTGAAGGAATGATGCTGAGAATTCAGCTTTGCATCACAGGAATAAATTACATCTTTAAATATATTAAAATATAAGACATAATATTTTACAATATCACTGCTTTACTGTATTTTTGGTCAAATAAATGCAACCTTGGTTGCATAAGAGACTTAAGAAAATATTTTTTCAAAAACATTTTAAAAATCAAACCAACCTAAACTTATGAAACAATTGTAATAATTAATTGATCTCTTTTATATCAAAACAGAAGGAAAACAGCTTCCATGATATGACCCCCAACACAAAGCATTGTTTTTTTTTTTACTTTGGCACATTTATAGTGGGGAATAACCATTGGCATTCAGCCTTCATGCTAGTCATGTGCATCCAAGCATCGCTGTCAGTTGCGATAGAACAAACTCGTCCTGATTGGTGGGATTTCCTCCGTGGGGCTAAAGTCCAGCCAGTCAAGCAAGTAAATCGGTGTGAGGAGCAGAGGGGGGTTGGTCAGCTGTCACGCTGGATTTGTGGTACTGTATGCTTCTTCCATAGTAAAACACAGAGCTTCTGACCTAATAAATGTCTTTTTGAGATGCCGAAGTTCCTTTTGGTTGCCTCTTCTCCTGATCAGAGATCGTGCCATTGTTGAACACATGCTGATTTCAGCATTCCATTTCTTAAGAAATGCAAAAACATTGTGCTCTGTTGTGCCAAGGCAACTAGGTTAATTAAGTCAGTGGTGCTTCACACGGTATGAACACTAAGTCAGAACCAGCGTCAGATCCTGGCAGAGCCGATATAGATGAGGATGGCAGCACTCCCTGAGGTGGCATGTACTTCTCTTCTTTATGGTTCCTCTACAACTGTTTCATGGGATTGCACCAGTTCTCCTGTGAACCTCTTATTGAAAATGAATTGTGATCTGGCAGGTAACTTTTCCCCTTTGCTATACTTTCTTGCCCCCTCTCACTTCTCCTGCAATATGTCTGTCTGCTCATAGCAAAAATGTCCCCGACACAGAGTTTCAATATTTCTTAGTCTATATATAAGGGAAAACATATACACCGATCAGGCATAACATTATGAAGTGAATAACACTGAAAGTGGGTGGGATATATTAGGCAGCAAGTGAACATTTTGTCCTCAAAGTTGATGTGTTAGAAGCAGGAAAAATAGGCAAGTGTACGGATTTGAGCGAGTTTGACAAGGGCCAAATTGTGATGGCTAGACGACTGGGTCAGAGCATCTCCAAAACTGCAGCTCTTGTGGGGTGTTCCCGGTCTGCAGTGGTCAGTATCTATCAAAAGTGGTCCACAGAAGGAACAGTGGTGAACCGGCAACAGGGTCATGGGCGGCCAAGGCTCATTGATGCACGTGGGGAGCGAAGGCTGGCCTGTGTGGTCCAATCAAACAGACAAGCTACTGTAGCTCAAATAGTTAAAGAAGTTAATGCTGGTTCTGATAGAAAGGTGACAGAATACACAGTGCATCGCAGTTTGTTGTGTATGGGGCTGCATAGCCGCAGGCCAGTCAAGCGCCAACAGTGCGCATGTGAGCATCAGAAGTGGACTACAGAGCAATGAAACAAGGTGGCCTGGTCTGATGAATCACGTTTTCTTTTAAATCACTCGGATGACCGGGTGTGTCCTTACCTGGGGAACACATGGCACCAGGATGCACTATGGGAAGAAGGCAAGCCGGTGGAGGCAGTGTGATGCTTTGAGCAATGTTCTGCTGGGAAACCTTGGGTCCTGCCATCCATGTGGATGTTACTTTGACTCGTACCACCTACCTAAGCATTGTTACAGACTATGTACACCCTTTCATGGAAACAGTATTCCCTGGTGGCTGTGGCCTCTTTCAGCAGGATAATCCGCCCTGCCACAAAGCAAAAATGGTTTGAGGAGCACAACGAGTTTGAGGTGTTGTCTTGGCCTCCAAATTCCAATCATTTCAAATTCAATCCAATCGAGCATCTGTGGGATGTGCTGAACAAACAAGTCTGATCCATGGAGGCTCCACCTCACAACTTACAGGACTTAAAGGATCTGCTGCTAACATCTTGGTGCCAGATACCACAGCACACCTTCAGGGGTCTAGTGGAGTCGACAGGTCAGGGCTGTTTAGGCAGCAAAAGAGGGACCAACACAATATTAGGCCTAATATATATATACACACACACACAGCTTTATACACTCACCAGCCACTTTATTAGGTACATCTTCCTAGTACCGGGTTGGACCCCCTTTTTCATGGCATAGATTCAACAAGGTGCTGGAAATGTTCCTCAGAGATTTTGCTCCATATTGACATGATAACATCACAAAGTTGCTGCAGATTTATCGACTGCACATCCATGATGCAAATCTTCTGTTTTCCTATATGAGATGATTTGAGCTTTGTGACATGAACTGTTATCCTGATGGAAGTACCCATCAGAAGATAGAAACACTGATCATAAACGGATGGACATGGTCAGCAACAACACTCAGGTAGGCTGTGGCATTTAAACGATGCTCAATTGGTACAAAGGGGCTTAAAGAAAGGGCCAAGAAAATATTTCCTCACACCATTACACCACCAGCAGCCTGAACCGGCAGGATGGATCCATTGGATGTGTTGTGGGTTCAGAGATGCTCTTCTGCACCTCTGTTGTAACGAGAGATTATTTGAGTTCCTGTTGCCTTTTTATCAGCTGAACCTCTGACCTCTGGCATCAACGAGGCATTTTTGCCCGTAGAACTGCTGCTCACTGGATATTTTTTTCTGACCATTCTCTGTAAACCAGAGATGATTGTGCGTGAAAGTCCCGGTAGATCAGCAGATAACCCAATAACCATGCCACATTCAAAGTCACTTACATCACCTTTCTTCCCAATTCTGACGCTCAGTTTGAATGTATTGACCATGTCTACATGCCTAAATGCATTGAGCTGAGGTCATGTGATTTAAATATTTGTGTTAACAAGCAGATAAACAGGTGTCCCCATCAAAGTGGCCAGTGAGTGTATCTGTCTCTTTAAAAAAATCAATATATCACATATATAATTTGCTTATATTTTCGAACAAATCTTAAAACAAGTTTCGCACAAGCTTTGCATTATAATGGGCTAATGGTCTAAGCACCAGATGTAATTTATGTCTAGTGACATCCCTGGTGTTTAATACGTCACACTCAGCTAAATATCCTACATTAGGCCAATTTTGTGAAGTCTAATTGTTATGAAAAAAAACCCTAAAAAACTTAGAAGGTCATGGGGACTGGGGCAGATAATGAGACTAAATGTCATTCACCCATTATCCAACCAAAGAAACGAAGTCTTCTAATATCGTTGCTCGGCCTGTTTTCACCCAGCCTCCAGCTGCTAACCAAGCCTCAATGTCTTATCTTTCTCAGCTGTACTTTCACTCTGGCATTAATTATAAACTACGCTTAGAAGTCAATTCAGGAGACAGTGCAAATTAAGGTCACTGATGCACATGTGTGATGTGTATTAGGCTTTGCGGGCAGTGTAGAACAGAGCACAATATTCTTTCTCCCAATCCATGAAAAATGCAGGCGGTGTGAGGTAACCACAGAAACAAGGGACTCAAGACAACAAAACAAAACAAAGAATAACAAGCTCTTGCAGCAAACAGACAAAAAATAGCTCTTTGTTAATTATGTTCCTGTCACTTTGCTAAGTGTTCTGGTACAATACGCTATAAAAGTTTTTTGAGATGAAATGAAGCAGAAAAACATGGATTTGTATATGCTCCATTTCTGATTGCGTGTATTGCGCAAAATGATTTGACTCTCAATACTATATTGAGTTCTTTTCCATTGCTTATTGCTCTTAAACATACAAAATAATGGCGAGTATTCATGTTAAAAAAAAGTCAGTTATGTTTTAAATTAACGTAAACATTTGAGAAAGAAAACGCATGTGTGACAGTATAATGGATCTGTGCGTCAGGTCTTAAAGTGACAGCAGCCTAATATACCTGCTGCCAAATGATAAGATAATATTAAATATATCTATATGGCAGTTTTTCCCCATGGTATCGATGTCAAAATTATGAGGTATGCAGTGAAATGCTGACCAACTAGTTACTTTGGAAAGCCACCAACCACAGTGGCTGGTGAGCAAAATGTTAATGTCAAGCGTCATATATATATATATATATATATATATATATATATATATATATATATATATATATATATATATATATATATATATATATATATATATATATATATATATATATATATATATATATATATATATATATATATACACACACACACACACACACACACACAGTGTGACCCATTAAATATAGCTATACATTTTTTTATAATAATAGCATTATTGCACTTTATTTAGTTAGTTTAAAAATTTTTATTTTTTAATGAATTTTCAATATTTTCAAACCTAAAATCAGCAAGATTTTATTTTGGCTGGCTGCCAGGAATTAAGTATATGCACTGTTGGTTTTAGCACTGCCGATAATGAAGCACGTCAGTCAAACCGACAGATCTATTTGGCATTCAGATCAAATGGAATTCTTATACAGTATTACAGTTAGCCGATCTAAAAGTGTGAATGTGCATTAACAGCTGTCAACCATGTTGGTACACAAATGAGAGGTCTGAACATATTTACCCAGCACATTTTTATTTTGGTCACGCATACGTGTGTGCACCCCTGTATATGTATAAACAGTCAAACCAAGATTTAATCTTACACCTTCAACATTTTCTCACATTATCACAGTTTATCCGCAATAGTTTAGAAAATGGTAATCAAATATGACAAGAACTCAGAGTTAAACAGTTCTTGATAATGCCGGATAACTTTCATAGAAAGGAATGTAATGGATTATAATCAACCAATCAGCTGTCAGCTGTTAAAGAAGCATTACTGTGTTAAACACATGCAAAACATAACTTATAAAAAGTAACAATAACATATTTAGTTACTTTTTTAACACATTACTTTTAAAAGTAACTTTTCCTAACACTGTATATAGATAGGATAGAAACATATCCCCTGATAAGGTACACTCATATTGATAAGTTTTCTCATACTATAACTGAAATTATATTAAAATAAATGTGCCTAAACAAATACAATATTTCTTACTGTGTTGGCAGTGGACACCATCGAAGCCAAGTGGACATCTGCACAAATATCCAACAAAAGTGTCACCGCGGTAGGTCTCGCTGAGTTCACACACCCCTCCGTTGTGACACGGATTTGGGCGGCAGGGCCCTAAATCAGGAAAACACACAGTATCTCAAATCTGCAGGATGGTATTTAAAGTTCTACTTGCAGGTTCATGTATAAGTGAACTTAGTTTAGTGTGCTTGATCACATGCACTATTCCCACAGGGTGATTATTATTTCATGTCTTTCAGCTCAGTCTGAACCTCACACTAAATACTGCATTAGCTGTAAAAGACGATTCCAGAAAGTGTGACTTCCTAATGAACTCTAAGCAGATGTTTAAATATGAATTAACAAGTGAATGTAAATCGAGGCTGACATCATTTATGTTTATGGCTCATAAGCCGAACGTGAGCCATCTGCTTAATATGGCATTCATATCTGGAGTCTCAATGAGCAAGCTCTTTTGAACCTTTCTTAAAATGAGGAGAACAGACCATTAAAGGAGACTTGGAATAAACAAACTCACCAGTTACAGATTGCTCTTCCCAGCCTGATGCTGTTGAGAGAGGAGAATGTACAGTTCATGTGAGATTCTGACATATTCTATCTGCACTATTAAAAAAGATTCCTATTAGATTAAACATTTTATTCATTTATGAATACATGCTCTTAAAAGAATGTAAAAATGCTACAGCAAAAAACTTGTTATTTGGTTAAAGGGTTACTTCAGCGATTAGCATTGTATCAGTAGAAACCTGGGAGTATATTCGAATGATCGTACTTTCCCCCCTCATATCCCCCTGAGACGAGAAATTTTTATTTCTGGAAAAAATCCTCCGAAAGACGCAAATATCGTCATTTTGCATCATCTGAGGACTACAGCCAGCAGGAGGCGCTATTTCCGCATGTTTTCAACATTGCACTCACAGCACTCGACTCGGGGAGCTGCGGAGATTCATGTAAACGGAGCGGTGGAGAGCAAAGTGAGTGTTTCTACTTTTTAAACGAATTCCTATGAAAGTTAAGCTTCCAAAGACATGAACTGAAAATGCGCCAGACTGATCACAAGCTGTGAATGCAGCCGCAGCCGCGAATCCCGCGATTACCTCAGCTCATGTGATGAATGTGATCCGACTCCTTCTGCGTTTGTGCCGTGATACTCAATCAACTCACTCACATTATATCGAACAGACACATTCAGTTTTGAATTGTAGTGTCTCTAACTAAACTGATTTTATGAAAATGAACGCGGTGGGAAGTGATCCAGTAAATTAATCCAGTAGCCGTGCCTAGAGTGGCCTCGTAGGGCAGTGAGTGCATTCTGGGAGTTGTTGTCTTTCATCCCCTTGAGACAAAAATAAATGTTCTGTCTTTTCTCAGTCTAGAAGGCACCAAATTCAAAAATAATAATGACCCAGAATAAAATAATTAAATACAGATTCATCTTCCCAGCGCTGAAGTACCCATTTAACTTGCCACTTACTTCAGTTAGCTTACCATACTGTACATGTTTATTATATGAAATTGTACATATAGCAACTCAAGAACAGCCAAAAAAAAGAGAAAAAGATTCTAGACAAGAAATTACTTGTTTTCCGCAAGCCTACTCTGCTCTGATTGGTCAGATGGCACAGTCTGTTGTGATTGGTCTACCGCGTACAGTGCGTATTTCGGAAACAAACGCCCATTACCATAGCTCCATTAATTTTAAAATGTGGTTTTACAGAGGAAAATTACTAGAAATTAAATCTCATGAGCCTTTAGGCTTCTCGAATCCAGACGGACACATTAAAAAGTGCCATAAAAACTCACAGGAGACACTTTCATCAGCTGGTGTACTGGGACAGTCAGCACCGTTCTCACACGGAACCAGTTCACATACTTCACCTACAAAACATAAAGAGATATAAACAGGAAATGAATGCATCTTCTTTTTTAAAGACAAGTCGCCTCTACAGCTTGGAAATGCGTGTTGCAGGGTGATGCATATGAGTTTGTGATGCTTCCCCCAGACACACTGTAATTTCAACCTGAATTATTCAGACAGAGGAATCTGGAGTGGAAATTTGAGTGTTTACACAGGTGTCCGTGTCAGGCAAACTTTGGAATACACTCGCTGGCTCTTAAAGATGCAGCGCAGATGTTTGGTGATGACAAAATGTCAGTGCTTCAGAAATGTGTAAGGTTAAGTGAGATGGAAGGTTAGAGAAAATATTTTGTGTTTCGAAAGAAACGCGGCTGATGGAGCTGTCTAGATTCACACTGACCCGACACAACCCGAGGGCATAACGCTCAGAGTTGATTACAGTAGCCCGATCCACACCGTCTTGTGCTTTTCAGTACAATGAATTTCACAATGCCAGGAACCTTTGTTGTGTTATGTGCATTGATACAAAAATGCTGGCTCTGAATACCTGCTGCAATTTCATTATGAATAGCACAGTGAATTGGGAAGGAAATGAATGATTCCTCAAAGCGTATAGTTCTATTTTAACAAAACCCTAACAGAAATGCGCCACGGTAATCACAGTTTCCTCCAAAAAGTAAGTCTAGTGATTCCTACTGGGATAAAACTTTCAAAAATTACTATGGTACAATGTAAGTACTGTAGTTGTTGGGACAGGTACCATGGCAATATCATGTTTTTTGTACATGTTTTCAGAAGGATCATGTGACACTGAAGACCAGGGTAATGATGCAGACACATGTCACAGGAATAAATTACATATTTATCATTTTAAAATAGGCTATAATAAAATAGAAAACTTAAATATTTCATAATATTACTGTTTTTACAGTATTTTTACTATAGCCAATTACATGGTAAATTATATTGTTTGTACATAGGAAAATATGGTTAATTAGTCCTGTACTGTCCCACTTTATATTAAGTGTCTTTAACTACTATGTAGGCTACTAACATTGAAATTAATAATTTGTTACAATGCTCTTATTGTGTACATACATGTTTTCACATTGTACTTATTTCTGTAATTACATCTATAAATACCGTTCCCTTAGATCTTAAACCAACCCATTCAACCAAACCCATCCCTAACCTTACTCGCAAGCAGGCGTCCCACCTCAATAGCAGAAAAAGTGATTTGCAATACAATATGAACACAGTTCAATGTACAGGTCCTTTTCAAAAAATTTGCATATTGTGATAAAAGTTCATTATTTTCCATAATGTAATGAAAAAAAATAAACTTTCATATATTTTAGATTCATTGCACATTGTCTTTTATTGTTTTAATACGGATGATTTTGGCATACAGCTCATAAAAAACCCCAAATTCCTATCTCAAAAAATTTGCATATCATGAAAAGGTTCTCTAAACGAGCTATTAACCTAATCATCTGAATCAACTAATTAACTCTAAACACCTGCAAAAGATTCCTGAGGCTTTTAAAAACTCCCAGCCTGGTTCATTACTCAAAACCGCAATCTTGGGTAAGACTGCCGACCTGACTGCTGTCCAGAAGGCCATCATTGACACCCTCAAGCGAGAGGGTAAGACACAGAAAGACATTTCTGAACGAATAGGCTGTTCCCAGAGTGCTGTATCAAGGCACCTCAGTGGGAAGTCTGTGGGAAGGAAAAGTGTGGCAAAAACGCTGCACAACGAGAAGAGGTGACCGGACCCTGAGGAAGATTGTGGAGAAGGACCGATTCCAGACCTTGGGGGACCTGCGGAAGCAGTGGACTGAGTCTGGAGTAGAAACATCCAGAGCCACCGTGCACAGGCGTGTGCAGGAAATGGGCTAAAGGTGCCACATTCCCCAGGTCAAGCCACTTTTGAACCAGAAACAGCGGCAGAAGCGCCTGACCTGGGCTACAGAGAAGCAGCACTGGACTGTTGCTCAAATTTTGCATGTCATTCGAAAATCAAGGTGCCAGAGTCTGGAGGAAGACTGGAGAGAAGGAAATGCCAAAATGCCTGAAGTCCAGTGTCAAGTACCCACAGTGAGTGATGGTCTGGGGTGCCATGTCAGCTGCTGGTGTTGGTCCACTGTGTTTTATCAAGGGCAGTGTCAATGCAGCTAGCTATCAGGAGATTTTGGAGCACCTTATGCTTCCATCTGCTGAAAAGCTTTATGGAGATGAAGATTTCGTTTTTCAGCACGACCTGGCACCTGCTCACAGTGCCAAAACCACTGGTAAATGGTTTACTGACCATGGTATTACTGTGCTCAATTGGCCTGCCAACTCTCCTGACCTGAACCCCATAGAGAATCTGTGGGATATTGTGAAGAGAAAGTTGAGAGACGCAAGACCCAACACTCTGGATGAGCTTAAGGCCGCTGTCGACGCATCCTGGGCCTCCATAACACCTCAGCAGTGCCACAGGCTGATTGCCTCCATGCCACGCCGCATTGAAGCAGTCATTTCTGCAAAAGGATTCCCCACCAAGTATTGAGTGCATAACTGAACATAATTATTTGAAGGTTGACTTTTTTTTGTATTAAAAACATTTTTCTTTTATTGGTTGGATGAAATATGCAAATTTTTTGAGAAAAGTTTTGGGTTTTCATGAGCTGTATGCCAAAATCATCAGTATTAAAACAATAAAAGACCTGAAATATTTCAGTTGGTGTGCAATGAATCTAAAATATATGAAATTTTAATTTTATCATTACATTATGGAAAATAATGAACTTTTATCACAATATGCTAATTTTTTTTAGAAGGACCTGTACCTATCATTTGATGTAAGTATAGTAGTTAAGGACACCTAATATAAAGGTGACCTATTGTTCATTTTTGTACGCATCTGTAATAATAATTTAAATAAATTGTCGGTATGAAAAAACAACAGGTTTCCATATATTACATATTTTTGAATGAATATGTTTGAAGTAAACTGACTAGATTGCCAAAATGTATTATACATTTTACTTTAAGAATTTGAGTTAATATGATATTTTGGTGGAAACTATGGCTGTACATTGTTCAATTTACAATAGGTATGAAAAACAACAGATTTTAAGCTAAAAACAGTTCTAATTAGTAATTTTACACATAAAATCACAACAAAAACAACACTAACCCAGTTGATTTCTAATTACATCTCAGTAACAGTCCTGAGTCATTTTACCTAAAGGTCAGCTATGCACAGTATGACATTTAAACAATCACACTGGGTTAAGCCATTTAAAAACACATGGTGATGTTTCAGGCTTGCAGATGATAGTGTTTTGATGCCTGTTTATTGTGCAGATGACCTCTGGATCACCTCAAAGTAATATCAAGCAACTATCACAGATCATAACAGCGTTAAGAGCAATGAAACATACGCAAGCAGGCGTTTGACTATTCATTGCCTTCTTTATGTGTCAAGCAGCTGCATGTGCTTGGATTAATATCATATTTAATTGAACGTCTGTTAGAGGGCGCTGATCATAAGCCCGAAATAACCCGACATCTCATTATCATCTCCCTCATGAATTATGTCTGAGGACGTTTGAATAAAACACCGAAGTGATGTTGCTGATTTCCGACCTGTGAATAAACGCATTAAACGTTGTCGGGAAGTTCTGACGTGTGTAATAAACTTAATATAGGTTTGTTTTGTGCAAATGTGAGTCGTATGTTTAACACACAGAGTTGTGTTCTGTGAACTCACCCGTGGATGTTGGATGTGGGATGGACGCGGCAATGCGGGCGACCAGGAACAAAAATAAAGGAACCATCGCGAGGAAAACTTGTGTATGTCCGCTGGTTCTCCAGTGTTCGCCTCGTGTCTCAGCTGTGATGCAGATATAATGGCGAGAGAGACTCGGTGATGCTGTGACTCCGAGCAGTGATGCTGCTCTTCTTACTGCAGTGATGAAGATGATGATGGAGACTCGACACTGGCAGGACTCACAGCATCAGTGAAGAAGACGCACCCACTGATCCAATCATCCATTCATCAAACAATAAACTTTCATATAGGCATATAGGGAATTTAAATATAGCTACTACAAAACCAAACAAACAAATAAAATAATGGCACGTAATAAATTTGACTCTCCAACGTTGATGTGCAAAGTAAAATCCCCATATGCAAATGTGTTATAATGCACCATATTAAACTACTTTATTGGCTATTTTACAAGAAAATAAAAACATCACGTCTTACTTTAACGATAGTTAAAATTTTAACGATTTTATATAGTGTGCTCTCATTATGACTACTAACACGTGTTTATTTATTGCACATATTGGCTATTGATGTTCTTCATATCACATTCATATTTGCTATACATTTACAGTAGCATATAGATTGATGATATCCTCAAAGTTGTGCGTTTGTGTGTGACGCCCTCTGTAGGTCAACAAGAGGAAGTGACAACATTCGACAATAGTAGGCCTATAATGTTCAAGCATCGAATTAATTTATTTTAACCCGATGAAATATGTATATTACGCATACACAGCCTCTAATTCTGAGTAAAACCTCGATTTTGATTGTTCATAATCATAGGCTACTCATCTTTAATTATTGAAAACGTATAAAACCGCCCTAAAACTGAGAAAATAGTTTCTATAAAACATTAGAGACCTGTGATATCATAGTCTACGAATGACTTTCCTTGCCACCACTAAAGATAAATCAGCTAATTATATTTAAATAAAAAATAAACCCATATACATATTTTTATTATGATTTTACACTATTAACTTTAATTTTAGGTGACTATATGGTAGAAATCATTGTTACCATGGTATTTTTGTTGTGAATGGTGGCAAGGCACGGGCACGCGCCTCAGTCAGGAGCGCGGAGGGCGGGCTCACGCGAGGTGGGAGTGTTTGAGGGGCGCGAGGGCTCCGCGAGACTTCACAACACAACTCTCAGCATGAAACTAGCCAAAGTGAGTGAAACAAAAGTAACGATAAACTTCCTTACCGTCGCTTTTAACGTCTCTTCCCCACTTTTTAACACTCCTGCCTGACTAAATAAGCCTAAGCGCTCAACTAACCTCAAACGCTGGACTTTGGTGGTGTCAAACTTGGCCAGAACAAAACTAAGCTAACGAGCTAACGCACATAACGTTAGCCGTCATTTGTATGCCCAATTGACTTTGTTCTGTTTTTCTTTTGGCTTATTCTTGCTGAAATGCAGTTTTACAGTTCCTCATAATAGTTTTGAATGTTTATTCCCAGATAAATAATAACTTGTGATTACAAAGGCAAAATGTGCTAGCATCATCCGTAAAAATAATGATATTTCTAAGCCATATTTCAGTTTTTGAGTTACTGTGTCCTTTCCAATTTTCAGATATGGAGGAAGTCAAACAATGAAGACCTGAAGCTGTCTGTCTGGTGTTAGACTAAAACCAACACACAGAATTAGAGGGAAACTGTCTTCTAACAGGGAATAAAGGTGTAGTTGTGGGTCTCAGGAGGGGAAACCCTCCTGAAATTTGTTAGCTTTCATTGTCAACTTCCCAGGGTGACAATGATGGCAACCCAGGGTGGCGGCGAGGAGCCTGATCACTTTTCGGTGGTGACCCGAATGACTGGGGCTGGAGGGGACGGGACCACCCATTTACCAGCCTGTTGCAGCCAGGGGATTGAAATCTCAGGCCTGAGCTCAACTTTGTCTATCCATACCACGGTTTTACCACCTAAACATCCTCCTGGGGTCACATATTCAGTCTTTAGGAAGGATCCGAGACCTGGAACAGTCATGTTTGCCTCAAAGGGGGGTGGTATTAGTGCTGGACATGTTATTTTGGGGTCTTTTTCAGGAGTTGGGAGGGGGATGTCAGATCCTACTCTGGAAGGTGCTGTCGGTCGAAAACCATCCACATCCCTGAGTCCCGAGGTGGGTATAGTTGAAGAAGGTGATTCTCTGGATGTGCAGGAAATTGGAGAGGATGAGGAAGTTGTTTTAACCCTCACTGCACCACCTCCTAATCAGTGAGTCACTGTAATATGACATTTTGTTTGTATATGAGTGTATAGCATAACTGATGAAAATAGTAAAAAATTATTTGGCAAGTACATAATGGAGTTCATAACTTGACAGGTGGTATCATGGGAAGCTGGACCGGATGATTGCAGAGGAGCGTTTGCTTCAGGCCCGGGCTGCCGGCAGCTACCTCATCAGGGAGAGTGATCGCCGGCCCGGCTCATTTGTGTTATCTTTCCTTAGCATGACCAACACAGTCAGTCATTTCAGGTGTTTGTTTTTTCTCTTAATCTTCTCCGCAGCATCAGTGTCTAATCAAACCACATTTTTCTATTGAAGCATCATGACAATAAAAAAATTGATCTATAAGATTTTATGCTTTGATACTGAGATGGTGTCTGTGGTGACCGGAGTAATGAATGTTTGCAGGATCATCGCCATGTGTGGCGATTACTACATTGGAGGCCGTCGTTTCTCCTCTCTGTCGGATCTGATTGGTTATTACAGTTACGTGTCCTGTCTGCTGAAAGGAGAGAAGTTGATATCACCAGTCGCCCCTCCAGAGGTAGACACGCAATGTACACATTTGGTATTATTCATTAACAGAAAAACTGATGATGTGATTTCCACAATATATAAAAAAACAATACGTTTTGTTTTGTAAGCCTGTTGAAGATCGCAGGAGGGTGCGAGCAATTCTCCCATACACCAAAGTGCCCGAAACTGATGAGATTAGGTAATTTGATTTTGTGTTATTTTCAAATATTGTATATACACTAACACAACAAAAGTTAGAATTTTTTTTAATAGGAAATAACTTTTATAAAGGAAGGAAACTTTATTTGGATCAAAAGTGACAGTAGAGACATTTATATTGTTATACATATATATTATAAACACACACACACACACACACACACACATATATATATATATATATATATAAATATATAAATACACTGATCAGGCATAACATCATGTCCTAATATTATATTGGGCCCCTTTGGCTGTCAAAACAGCTCTGACCCATCAAGTCATGGACTCCACTAGACTTCTGAAGGTGTGCTGTGGTATCTGGCACCAAGATGTTTGCAGCAGATCCTTTAAGTCCTGTAAGTTGCGAGGTGAAGCCTCCATGGATCAGGCTTGTTTGTTCAGCACATCCCACAGATGCTCGATTGGATTGAGATCTGTGGAATTTGGAGGCCAAGTCAACACCTCAAACTCTGTTGTGCTCCTTAAACCCTTCCTGAACCATTTTTGCTTTGTGGCTCGGCACATTATCCTGCTAAAGGTACACCGTTTCCATGAAAGGGTGTACATGGTCTGCAACTATAGTTAGGTGGTACGAGTCAAAGTAACTTCCACATGGATGGCAGGCCCAATTTTCCCAGCAGAACATTGCCCAAAGCATCACACTGCCTCCGCCGGCTTGCCTTCTTCCTGTAGTGCATGCTGGTGCCATGTGTTCCCTAGGTAAGCGACACACACACACCCGGCCATCTGCGTGATGTAAAAGAAAATGTGATTCATCAGACCAGGCCACCTTCTTCCATTGCTCTATGGTCCAGTGCTGATGCTCACGTCCACACTGTTGGCGCTTTCGGCGGTGGACAGGGGTCAGCATGGCCACCCTGACTGGTCTGCGGCTATGCAGCCCCACATGCAACAAACTGCGATGCACTGTGTATTCTGACACCTTACTATTAGAACCAGCATTAACTTCTTGAGCAATTTATGCTACAGTAGCTCATCTGTTTGATCTGACCACAAAGACCAGCCTTCGCTCCCCACGTGCATCAATGAGCCTTGACCGCCCATGACCCTGTCGCCACTTCATCTCTGTTCCTTCCTTGGATCACTTTTGATAGATACTGACCACCTCAGACCGGGAACACCCCACAAGAGCTGCAGTTTTGGAGATGCTCTGACCCAGTCGTCTAGCCATTACAATTTGCCTCTTGACAAACTCGCTCAAATCCTTACGCTTGCCCATTTTTCCTGCTTCTAACACATCAACTGTGAGGACAAAATATTCACTTGCTGCCTAACATATCCCATTAAAAGATAATCAGTGTTATTCACTTCACTTTTCACCTGGTCATAATGTTATGCCTGATCAGTGTATATTTATACAGTGCTGCTTTAAAATTTGTGAACTCCTTGCAGAATCTGTGAAAATGTGAATCATTTTAACAAAATTAGAGAATCATACTAAATGCATTGTACTGTCCCGAATAAGATATTTTACATAAAAGATGTTTACAGTCCACAAGATGAAAAAATAGCTGAAAAAGTGTATGTACCCTTGATTCTGTGTGTCGTTATCTGGATTATCCATGGCTGTTTTTTTGTTTTGTGAAAGTTGTTCTTGAGTCCCTTGTTTGTCTTTTCTTCAGAAAAAAAAAAAGTATTTATTATTCACATTTACACCGATTCTGCAAGGGGTTCACAAACTTTCAAGCAGCACTGTATGCGTCAAAAATATCTTTAATGGCACTAATTATATACAATTATGGTATTTATTAATCATTCAATCTTTTTGGGTATTATGTTAGTATTTCTGTTTTTTTACATTCCTATTTAGGTTTAGTGATTTTTGTTTTGTTTTTTTGTTTTAGTTCAGTTTTAGTTTTTATTTATTTCCTGTTAGTGATTTTAGTGATTGTGAATTTTTGTTTAAATAAAATATGTAATTAAAAAAATGTAAATTAAAGTTCATCTAAATGGACATCTTTTGCTCAAAGTTTCTTCAAAGGCGACACATTTATAGTTCATAATGAACTGGAAGATGGCTGGTTGTGGGTGACAAATGTCCGAACAGATGAGCAGGGACTCATAGTTGAGGACCTGGTGAAGGAAGTGGTGAGTGGAAACACTTGTTTTAAATCAAAAATATGTGTCAATTATTGGAAGAATATCAAAAGATACAGTACAATGACAGAAGTTGTCGTTGTATTGACAACTTCATAGGGACGTGAGGAAGACCCACATGAGGGGAAAGCGTGAGTTTAATTTGTTTTAATTTCTATTTGCGAAGTAGTAATGCAAACTATAACATAATATCTAATTATATTCATGCAACTCTTGATTTATGATCTGCTCATCATCTTTTGTCTGTTTCAGGTGGTTTCATGGCAAGATCAGCAAGCAAGAGGCTTATAATCTACTGATGACAGGTCTGTCAGAAAATTATTATAATAAAAAAAAAAAAAAATAGCACCTGCTAAACTTCTGTAATCGCTCTCTCTAGTTGGGCAGGTGGGCAGTTTTTTAGTGCGGCCATCTGACAGCACACCTGGGGACTATTCGCTGTACTTCCGCACCACCGAGACCATCCAGCGCTTCAAAATCAGCCCCACACCCAGCAACCAGTTCATGATGGGAGGGCGTTACTACAACAGGTATATGCTATTTGCAAGTGTTTTGAGGCTTTTGGAATGTATCAAATTGAGTTTCATGACACACATTGCTTGTGTTTTTTTCTTTGTACAGTATTGATGACATCATTGCACACTACAGGAAGGAACAGATAGTTGAGGGCCACAACCTTAAGGATGCTCTATCTGTCCAAGTACGTGCAACAACCATTTAGGAAAACTAAAAAAAAATGTTATGTTATTGTGTCAAATGATTTGAAATGTGTGATTTCATCAGCACCAGGAGCAGGTGCTTACAGACACTGTCGAAGGCACAGAAATCTACAACACCATTCGTCGAAAGACCAAGGATGCTTTCTATAAAAATATTGTGAAGAAAGGTTATGTCCTGTTCAATAAAGGTATCTCCCACATTTCAGAGTAGATTTACGTTGAAGGCATTATCAAAATCATTTTACTAAGGCATTGTCTTGTGTCTTTTATAGGTAAAGGAAAAAGATGGAAAAATCTATATTTCATCCTTGAGGGTAATGATTCCCAGCTGATCTACTTCGAGAGTGAGAAACGAGCGACTAAACCAAAGGGTTTAATTGATTTGAGTGTGTGTTCCGTGTATGAGGTCCATGACAGCATGTTTGGCAGGTTTGTTTCTCGCCTGTATTATGTGCTGATAGTGGTTCAACTCAAAATTAACTTAAATTACAAATAAGTATGTATTTTTTTTGCAGGCCAAACTGTTTCCAGATAGTTGTGCAGCACTTTAGCGAAGAGCAGTGTATCTTTTACTTTGCAGGCGAGACGCCAGAACAAGCTCAGGTAACGATTCTTTCATTAGCAATGCTGGCTAATGCACTTTCATCAGAGTTTGTGTTAAATCACACATCGTTCATGTTTATCAGAGTCTTTGTCTTGAGTTTAGCATGAGAAATAATGCATTAGTAAGTCAATTGGTTTCAGTCCTGCAGTGAAATTTCATTGGTCCAAAATCCATCTCCACATACACCACTGAAACACCGGCCATTATAGAGTTGGCGGATTCATGCCTAAATGCGTGGCCTGGTGGACAATCTTCACTGATTTCACATTCCATCAGTAAGAGCAGAGTGTGAAGGTTGAATTACCAGAGCAATAGCACAGCTGTACATAAAATATTGCAATCCGCACAGCATAATAGGAGACAATTCAAAAGAGGACATATTGTTAGTGCGCATCTCGCTGGCTGACCAGGACAGCAAGTCTTTGTATCTATCGTGAGCTATGGTATCCAGTGTAATAGGATGAACTACTTCCAACAGGAGTAACTATGGACACAAGAGGAAGCTGTCTGAAAGGAAAAAAAAACAACTCACTGCATCATCAAATGCGCACCTTAACTCTCCTGTTTCCACCAAAACTGTTCGTCGGGAGCTCCACAGGGTCAATATTCACGGTCAGGCTGCTATAGCCAACCTTTGGTCACTCTTGCCAATGTCTAACACTGGTTTCAATGGTGCCAGCAGCTCAAATCTTGGGTTGTGGACAATGTGAAACATGTATTGTTCTCTGATCTTCATCCATCTTCACTGTCTTTTCCACATCCGGGACAGTTACAGTGTGGAGAATTCCCAAAGAGGCTAAACACTTGGACTGTTGCTGCCCAGAGTGAAACATGGGGGTGGATCAGTGACGGTTTGGGCTGCAATATCATGGCATTCCCTACTGTGCTTGATGGGTGGTCCACTTCCAAGGACTGTCATTCTGGAGGACCATGTGCACCCAATGGTTCAAACATTGTACCCCAAAGGAGGTGCCGTGGATCAACATGATAATGCACCAATACACACAGGAAAACTTGTGACGGAAGGGTTTGATGAACATGAAAGCGAAGTTGAACATCTCCCATAGCCTGCAGTCATTAGATCTGAATATGAGTTACTTTTGGTTGTTTAGTCTGGAAATGTTTTCCTCCATCAGCATCACATCGTGACCTGGCCACTTTTGTCCACACGGTTGGATTATTGTAATGCTCTATATCTAGGCATAAGTGAATCTCTGGTTACTCGCCTTCAGTATGTCCAAAATGCTGCAGCGAGAATGTTTAGAAATACCAGAAAACGGGATCATATAACACCTGTATTGATATCTCTTCACTGGCTACCTGTAATAAAGGACATGTTAATCCCTTGCCAGTCTCAACGACATCTACGCTCCTATCAGCATGTTCCTAGCCGTCCCATGGTCTCGTTTGAGGTGTAGTGGATATTGCACATTTTTGTGGCTCCTGCACTTAGGAATGTGTTGCCATTATCTATAAAATCCTCAGCAAACATGGACATTTTTATAAGTGACTTGAATATTTGCTTATTTTTTCAGGCTTTTGGCATTTGATTAGGTCTGAGAAATGTGGTTGATTTATGTATGATTTATTTTGGTGTTATGTCTGTTGCTATTTTATGTTTGTATTATTGTCGATTTATTTGTTATTTATGGACAGCACTTGGAATGGTTTTGAAAAAAGTTGAGTTGAGCTGTTCTGCAAGAGATGTAACATATGATCTGTTCATATATCATCTCGCAGAAATGAGGATGTAAAAATGAATTAGACCGTAAAAAAACTGAATATGACTGTTACATTTATTTTTGCTCTCTTCTTACACTCTTCATCTCTTCTTTCTGAACTGTTTAGGACTGGATGAAATGTCTGCAAACCTTTTGCAGTAACTTGAGGAAACCCAGCCAGCCATGCTCAAACAAACGCTTGCGTCAGGTAAAACTCAGTTGCTTTTTGACGTCTAATGTCAATGAATTTCCACAGTGCTACCCCTCATGTGTTACTCACATGTATCTCTACAGGTCAGCAGTTTATTTCTGAATGTTGAAGAGGCTCACAAACTGCCCAGTAAACATTTCACAAATGCTTACTGCAACATTTACCTGAACAGCATTCAGGTAGCAAAGACCCATCCGCGGGAGGGCCAGAACCCTGTGTGGACAGAGGAATTTATTTTCGAGTAAGCCTTCTCCTCAGATGTTCATATTAATTCTGTAAAACTGTATATCTTTATGTATAAATCTTTATTAACGTGCTGCTTGTATATTCCTGCAGTGACCTGTCCAGTGAAATCAACAGGTTTGAGATCAGCCTGAGCAACAAGACGAAAAAAAGCAAAGAGAATGATATTTGTATGTTCCTCCTTATTACGTCATGCTCAGACTTTCAATACTGTTTTGTATAAGGAATAATGTACAGTGATCTTGTGCTCTCCCGCAGTGTTCATGTGCTGCCCGCTGTGTCGGCTCCAAAGGGGTCAGATGATTGACGAGTGGTTTCCCCTGAGCTCTCACGTGCCCCTGAAGAACGTGGTGCCCAGCTCACTCCGCCTTAGAGTGCGCTACTCTGTGGAGAAGATCATGCCCGTGGAGGTGTACAATGAGTTAAAAGAGGTGGGATTTTTATTGGGAACACACACGTGTTGATATATACACAGGGTCCTCATATAAATAAAACTTGTTTACTGGCCAGTAACATATTATATATAAATCACAATGTTAGAACGGTATGCTATGACCATTGCTAATGAAATTGGCCTAATTTTTATTTAGAGATGCACCGATTGCAATTTTCTTGACTGATTCCGATTTTTGTGTGACCTGCCGATACGATTTTTGCTGATTCCGATTTTTTTTCCTAAGAACTATAGTTCTTCAAACACAAAATGTTATATTCATAAACCACAAGTAGAAAGTCAGTAATAAAATAAGAACAAATAAACTAATGTAGTTCAGTTTTAGTTTTTATTTATTTTATAAATAATGCTAATATGCTGGTTGAGTGCTCAATTATCAGTTATTAATGGTGCTCATTTACTAATAATGGTTCTTATTATTGTCAATGTTGAAAACAGTTTTGCTGCTTAATTTTTGTAGAAACTGATACATTTTTTTGAATTCTTTGATGAATAGAAATTTCTCCTTGTTGAATAAAATTATTTATTAATTTCTAATTTCTAAAATTATTAATTTCTATTTTAAAAAGATCTTACTAAATGGTAGTGTATCATAGTTTCCACAAAAATATGAAGCAGCATAACTATTTTCAACATTGATAATAATAAGAACATTTTCTTGGGCAGCAAATCATCATATTGGAATGATTTCTGAACGATCATGTGACACTGTGACTGGAGTAATGATGCTCAAAATTCAGCTTTGCGTCACAGGAATAAATTGCATTTTAAAATATATTCAAATAGAAAACACTTATTTTAAATTGTAATAATATTTCCCAATATAACTGTTTTTACTGGGGGTTCATCAAAATGCAACGTTGGTGAGCTGAAGACACTTCTTTCAAAAACATAAAAAAAATATTTATTATTCCAAACTTTTGACCACCAGTGTATATTTCGAATAACAGAAATGTTTTAAATAGTTTTAGTTAACAACAAATACGCTGTAGTTTATTTATGTGATTCTTTGCAGCTGGTTCTGCTGAAGGAGCTGCACGTGATCAATGCTTTGGCCCATGTTTGTGGACAGAACCGCACTCTCCTGGCCAGCGTTCTACTCAGGATATTCAGACATGAGAACCTGGAGGCCCAGCTGCTCAGAGAGCTCAATGACCGTGAGATCAGCGCTGAAGGTACTTCTTTTATTCCTCTAATGATGCCAGGTTGAATTCTTAGAATTATTCACAGAGTTGCTTTATTTTCCAGATGAAGCTACAACTCTTTTTCGCGCCACCACTCTGGCCAGTACCCTGATGGAGCAGTACATGAAGGCCACGGCCACTCCATTTGTTCACCACGCTCTTAAAGACACCATCCTGAAGATCATGGAGTCTAGACAGTCCTGTGAGGTATTGGTTAGTTTTTTTTTTAAATGTTAAGTGGCATATAGTAGGGCTGTCAAAATGGCTGAAAAACTACATTTAAATTTTATACTTAAATATTACTAATATTTAAACTGTATTTGAATTTAAAAGGCATAATTTAAGTTAGGGTGTAAAAGGCCACAAGAGGGCGCAATGAGCAAATTATTAATGCACCACATTAAATTGTTTATTCAAAACAATGAATTAACACAACTGTTTGTACAAAAAAGTGCACAATGTTCATAAATCTACATTTATGAATCAAATATAATTTTGTAAATTAATAATAATAATATAATATATTTATAACGCACTTTTCATTCCGAAGAATCTCAAAGTGCTACAAATTGCATAAACAATTCTGAACAAAACAGCATCATGTATTCATGCATAGTTTAATACAAAGAGCTGGAGCACCAGAGTACTTTTTGTGTTTAAAAACATAAGATGCAGTGGTAGGTATGAAGAAAAAAAAAACAGTTTCAGATCTCAAGACGTATTTTTTAAAAGTTGAATTTCTTATAACGTTACATGGCTTTCTAAACATCTGTCTCTCTTGTGTGAGACGCGAGTGCAATGGTCAAAGATGTTCGTCAAGTACATGTTTACATAGAAAACTATGGAAAAACAGCGCAGAAAATGCGTTCTGTGTGAATGGCTTGGTTGCGGTTTTAATTTAACCATTTAATTTAACCATTAAATTTAATTTAACCGTTATCTCCAGATTGAGCTTCTCTATAGTCCCTTTCACACAGGGATTCTGGAAAAATATGCTGATAATGTGTCCCGGATAATTCACACTGCATGCGGTTTTCTGGAATCTTTGTGTGCGTTCACACACATCACGTAAAGACGTGACATCTTGGATGTGACGCAACGTTTCAATTTTGCTTATGATCTTTAGAGTAACCACGCTCGTACTTTTTTTCTGATTCGATCATAAACTAGTGCATCGCGTACCGTTCCACTGAGCTGGCAAACAATCTCTGCTTCAGCGGCATTACTACAACACACCCCTAATGGCATTGGTCCTGCCTTTTGTTCACACATGGCACTTTCCAGGACTGATCCCAGTAATGTTATTAGGTTCCCATACCGGGATCAACCCCGGGATGTGTTTGCATTCACACAGAAGACACGCTAGCAATTTTATGGCGATTTTCTGGGATCAATGCTCTGTGTGAAAGGGGCTTATTTCTGCAGTGTTTTGAATGAACATCATAGCACCGCGGCATCAAGTGGGTTCAACTGGATATTCTACCATTAACACACAACACTCTTACATCATCATCGCATCACATGCGCCGCTGATAAGGCTGCCTTACACCTAAAAATGCAATCAATATTTAATTTTAATTTGACAGTACTAGCATATATAGCTGATCATATCCTCCTTTTGTAGCACTTAATTTTTTTCTCCTGAGGTCTACTAATGATGTTAGTGAAGGTTTCTTGCATTAAAAACAATGATTTACTTGTAGTTATAATTATATTGTATTTAATTAAGTTACATTATTTCGATTTTTAGAATTACATGTAAACAGGATAATTAATACTTAAATATCTAAATAACCAATTATGTTTTATGACTGTCAAATGACTATCAATATGCTTCAAAAATGAATCAACTGTTTCATCTTAGTTTGATGGTCATTTGTGAATGTCATTAGAAATGTTCAGTTCAGTAACCTTTTTATGCCTGCCTGGTAAATATATCTTGTTTCCTCTGTAAATTAGCTCAATCCCTCTAAAATGGAGAAGAATGAGGATGTGAACATGAATCTCGCTCATCTCCTGAGCATCGTGTCTGAGCTGGTGGAGAAAATATTCATGGCTGCTGAAATCCTGCCTCCGTGAGTCTCTGACATGACTGACAACAAGGAATTCAGCCAATAAAGCCTTCATTCTGGAGTTTTACACATATTGTTGCATTTTTTTCAGAACTCTCAGGTTTATTTATGGATGTTTACAGAAAGCTGTACAGCAAAAGTGGCCCAGAAACACAACCATGAAAACTAGAGTTGTGAGGTATGGAAAAGAAGTTGCATTTTTTATTTTATTTTTTATTTAATAAAATGAATAAATAATAATCAGATGTGTTTAACACAATTCAGGGTTCCCACTCAAACTATTATTATTATTATTATTTTTTTTTATTATTCAGTTTTTCTTTAGCCAAGTACAAAGAGTTTATGACTGGCCCAAACAATCACCAGTAGTTGCAGAAAGTGCGATGTTCACATGCTACACACGAGAGTATGATGACGTTTAGCCTTGCGTTTTCACTTGCAGCAGTTAGCTAATGCTATTAACTGCTCAAATGTATGTTTTGATACATTTGAGCAGTTAATAGCATTGCGTGATATAAACTTTTTCTCACAATTCTGACTTTATAACTCAGAAATAGTCAGAATAGTGAGATAAAAAGTCACAATTACCTTTTCTTTTTTATCCTGTGGCAGAAACAAGCTTCTATATATAATGTTTGATTAAGAGCTCATATTAAAAATTATAGTTAAGTAATGGCAATAAACTGTATATGCCTTTTAAAGATGATCCTTGTCTTTTATTTCCATCGTAGTAAAATGTCCTGGAAAATCATCGCTGAAAAAGAGTGGCAACCCTGCAATTACATTAAAATTGTTTTATGAATTAGAATAAATATATCAACAACTGTAAAATGTAATATGATATATGTATTTCTTTCAGTGGATTTGTCTTCCTCAGACTGATCTGTCCTGCTATTGTCAACCCAAGAATTTTTAATATCATTGCTGGTGAGCTGTCATTGACCAATTCAAATAGTTTAAATTTATGTTTTTTATTAACATGAACATGTTTTTTATTTAGGCATGATTAACATTTTTGGCAGGCTTTTAGTAAAGAAATTCTTAATACTGGCATGTCTATTTCTGCAGACCCTCCTTCCCCTATCACATCTCGGACACTCACTTTAGTGGCCAAAGCGGTCCAGAATCTGGCCAACCTGGTGGAATTTGGTGCCAAAGTAAAATCAAGCACTTTAAGTGTATTTCAATAGTTCTTGTAGACTTTCCAGGCTCTATAATCGTTGCTTCTTTTTTTTTCCTCCTCAGGAGCCGTACATGGAAGGAGTGAATCCATTCATCAAGAGCAACAAACACAGAATGATCGTGTTTTTGGACGAGCTTGGGGTTTGTCAGCATCTGTACATTTTTAAGTATTATTTTGCTGAAAATGTTGCTAGTACATTGAAAAAAAGTTATAGGATTTTCAGAAATTGCTAGTAAATTTCACAAATAATTACAGAGATAACAGAAAGCAACACATTAAATTAAACATGACAGTATTTTATTTTCAAACATACTAAAATAATATAAATTGTATGTACAACTTAAAAATAATAGTTTTTTTGCTGTGTCACTCACACAAAATGGACTTCCACCAGGGGGCGCAAATTCTCCATGATCCATATTTATCAACATGGAAATACACAACAGCTGTTTCCATCCAAATTTTCAAGTTTAACAAAATTGGTTTGCGAAATTGGAATATCACATAAAACGTTTGCGAATAAAGCACTGTTTCCTTCCCATGTGTTTAAGAGAACAAAATGGTCACTTCCTGGGAAATTAGCACAAAATATTTAATAAAAATGGAAAGTTATCCAATCGGGGACGCTGTCGTTATCTTGCGTCCGGAAGCCTGGGGTTTAGGGACCATTGTGAGAGACGCTTAATTAATCAAAATCATTCTAATGACAGACTTTGGCTCAGGCATTTCAGAATGATCAACATTTGAGATGCTGTGCTTGTGCAATGAAATTGGTTTGTTGGTTAGTCCAGTTATCCAATCACATCCACTGTTGTTGAGGCAAAAGTCACGTGTGTTTTTTGTTGTGCATTGAGGGATTTCTTTGATTAATGTGTTTCCATCGTAGTTTATCATTTAAAAAAATAATCTGCCTCAATTGAGCACATTTTTTAATGCACATTTAGAACTAATGTGCATCTCAGCGCTTCCATCCAGCTTTTTTTATGCAATATCCACATAAAAGTCATGTTCATGCAATATGTCTAGTGTGTCTTTAGTATTTGCATACGTTTGCTCTTTTCAGAACGTCCCCGAGCTTCCTGAACCCACAGAGCACTTTAACACTGACCTGGCCCGTGACCTCGCTGCCCTACACCAGCTCTGTGTCACACACTTAACTGAACTGAGGATACTCAGTAATGAGAGGGGCACGCAGCAGGTAACATTATATCACATATTCTATGACTTATGACATATTTCATACTGAGAGCCAGTTCTTGTGTCTCACGTTGTGTTTTTGTCACAGCACATCTTGAAAAAACTCCTGGCAGTCACTGAACTTCTGCAGCAGACCCAAACGCAGTACGCAGTGACCAACAGCGGCCGATAGGCAGTCCTACACACTTTAAAAGCTTTTACATGTCCGTTCGGTGACATTATAAACCACTTTTGATCAGAAATATCACGAGGCAGTGAGACAGAGTGAATGTTTATCTGCACAACCCTTATTCACAGGATGTTTTCATAGAGATAAACATATATGAAGCAAAATAAACTTTCCACAGCTGTCATAAAAAGGACAGAGTGATGTTTCCAGGTGACAGAAGTGCTGTTTGCTTTCAGCAATGTTAAACACTATTACAGTTTTTGCCCAGAAACAAAACTAAAACCCACATTTTACTGAGAAGTCTTGACAGTTGTGATGCTTGACAAGTGGATAAAAAAGCAAAATTATCTAACAGAAGCTGCGGAAAACATGCTTGGAAAGACCAAATATGCTTTATGAAATGTTTTCTTTTTAAGTGTTGCGCTTGAGCAGTCCGTCAAAAGAAAACATTCTTTATATCTGATTTTATATATAGGAGCTACCAAGAAGTGCAAACGAAGCTATTTTGTATCAAAACTATTTTCTTACTTGGAATCATGGAATTGAAAATAATGCATTTTGCTTTTGAATTGTTCTAAAATGATTTCCTGACAATATGCATAAAGATGTGGGTGACATTACACTATCAGGTATGCATGCACTCATTTAATACATTCTTGTAAAAATACAATAATTGTTTTCTAATATATATGCAAATAAATCATAGGATTTTTGTCATTTGCTTGTCAGTTTTATTTCTTAACATTTTTTATTTACAGTGTTTATTATGTGTCGTTTTAAATTTTATATTTAAAATGGTGTTCTCTCAGGAATAAATCAATGACTATTTAAATAAGCCTTAAAGGGTTAGTTCATCCAAAAATTTAAATTAGCCCCATGATTTACTTACCCTAAATTCATCCTAGGTGTTAATGACATTCTTATTTCAGACTAATAAAAGAGTTATATTTAAAAAATGTCCTGGCTCTTCCTAGCTTTATAATGGCAGTGACTGTTGGGTCATTTTTGAAGTTCATAAAAGTGCATCTATCCATCATAATTGCTCCACACGGCTCCGGGGGTGAATAAAGGCCTTCTGAAGCGAATCGATGCGTTTGTTTAAGAAAAATATCCATATTTAAAACTATAAAGTGCGTACGCTACGTCCGACGACGTTGCAAACCAGTTACGCTCGTCAGACATAGCATACGCATTTTGAAGGCGGAAGGCGATTCACCGGAAGCTAGACAATTTACTTTATAATGTTTAAAATGTGGATATTTTTCTTACACAAACGCATTGCTTCGCTTCAGAAGGCCTTTATTAACCCACCGGAGCCGTGTGGAACAGTTTTATGACGGACAGATGCACTTTTATGGACTTCAAAAATGACCCAACAATCACAGCCATTATAAAGCTGTAGGATGGCTTGAGGGTGAGTAAATCATTACTTATTTTAATTTTTGGGGGTGAACTAACCCTTTAAAGTATTTTTATTGTTGGTTTGTAACAGATCTTGTTTTACTAAAGGATGGAATATGCTACACGACTTTTAAAATCTAAACATACACTGGCTGGCATTCTAAATAGTTTAACATTAGATGCATGGCAAATGAAACCAATATGTGTTCTGAAATCACTTCAAAATATAAAACATGTCTGATTTAACTCTTTCCGTGAACTCCGACTGGCCAAAATTATGAATGGGCAAAAGTCAAATAGTGTATTCTAGTTTTGAGCTTACAAAAGAGAAGGAAAAAAATCTTGTCTTCTTGAAAAATGTTTACGGTTTTACCTCTAGATGGCAGCATTTCACTTCATTCTCAGGATCAATGATATGTCAAAATTGAGTCCTCTGTGTCTTACAGTGAATTCAAAGCTGTATTATGTTGTGAATTATACTTTTATAAAATGTTTACTTTAAAATATAAGAACATCATTTGAAATGTAATATAAAATGAAATTATGCAAGTGCAATCCTTCCGCTTGAAGATATAGATCCGGGGCATTCAGGTTAATAGTAAACAGTGCAGCGCAGTGAGGCAGATTTAGTCGTCAAGGTGTTTAAGCGTGGCTGAACTTTACATTTTAAAAACACTGTTAGGTGTGTATATTACGCATATATTCACACACACAAACACACGTTTATGACCTTATTTTTCATTCTGTACTCAACCCTATCGCGACATCTCTCCAGTCCTCGTTCCGTCCAAACCAAACCCGCAGGCCCGACAGAGCTGTAGGACTCTGGTGGAGTGATTTAATTGTCCTGTAACGAGGCACAATAGAGATTACAAGCACCCACCGACAGCACAGTTGGCCAGCAGAAGGGACTCTATGCCCCCTTCCTGCCTCAGTTTTCTTATTATTTGCCTCTTTCAAAGGGCCCAAATAGAGCCCAGCAGGTTTGAGTAAAGAGACCTGAAAGAACGTCTTCCTACTAACTTTTCAGCCAGTGAACAAAAGATGAACGTTCATCTTTTCCAAGCAATGATTAAATCAATGTCAGCACAACTAAAATCAACACGAGAGCAAATGAAAAGAGCAGAAGTAATAGAGTCGTTTTCAACATACTGTTTTGACCATGTAAATTACAAATGAGATGTTATGAGACAAGTTATTATCCATGGATAATTTCTAGGTGGAAAATCATTTCCATTGGACAGGAAGGTCAGATGATATGCTGTAGATGTTACACCCGTGTGCGTCATCAGTTAGTATAGGAGTATACAAACTTGTTACTAAAATGTTATTGACCTGCAGGATTGTGGAATATCATATGCAAAAAGAAAAAGCATGGTTTTTTCCCCCCAATAACTATCATGATTGATGGAATGTGGAAATGCATGTCTATAAATATCTTTAGCCCATGACCTCGTGCCCTGTGGACTACATATGTCGCCCCGTGAGCAGACCCCATGCCCTTAACCACTCTACTGGTTTTGTGAACTAAAGGAGGGCAAGGTCTATTTTCAATTATGGGTTTCGGCCCCTCTAACACAAACCATTTAACCCCTGACCTCCCTTAGGGCAGCCGGACTGCCTACTGCTGGGCCGAGCGTTACTACCACCTTGTAATCCACACACTGTGAATGACCGAAGTACCGCGAGCAGCTGCCCTCTCAGTCCACGCACTAACAACCTGCTTAATCTATTGAAGTCAAAACCAACAGACCTGCCCTCCACTTCAGGGGACTAGTTATTGAGTCCTGAGTTTACAACATCCCGCTGTCTGTGCCTGTGTGTTTCACAAAGGAGGACAGAATTGACTTAATTACAGACTATTCTATCACAAACAAAAAATACACCTTTAATTAATTTAATTAATATATCTCTCTGTATCTAAACTATATTTTTAGGAAAGGATTTTCAGTAACATATTTTGTGCTGGCAATTTAACAGTGTAAAACGGCAGACAAAATATTCTGGGTAAAGCTGTGCATTGTGGTAAAAAATTTTGAGCACACTTCCCACAAGAGCTGGAATTACCTTAGAACAAGTAGGATTTTAGGACTCTGGGAACGTAATGGCGACATTGACGTCAGCCATTCAATGCATAATTATTGCTCACAGATGGTTTTAACAATATGTTAAAATTTGCATTTTAGGGAGACAGCCATGGGGGACACTCATGTCTCACAGAGTCACTTATTTATTGTCTGTAATTCCAGCTGACATTTAAAAAATGTGTACTATTTGGCAAAATTTTCTATTTTTATGTCAATTTTAATTCTACCTTAGCTAAGCTTTGCATTTAATAAATCATGCATGAAAGAAATATTAAAATGTTTTAATCTCATTTTTTGGTTAAATAAAATTGTAAAAAAAAATAACAAATTTGTATACTATTTAATAAATGTATTTTTTTAAATTGTGTTACCTTTGCACATGCATTTCATTTCGCATGAAAAAACACTTAAATGCTTTTTATAGATTTTTAAATGCACATATTTTTGTCAGATATGGAATGGGTTCCACTTTCATTTGATCACAAAACATATCTCTGATAGGCTACTCGCTTTTTAAATATTTAAATTACTGTTGTATTATTTTACGCTTGTTGTCATTTGTTTTTAGTAATTGTGGTAAACAGAAAGAGGTTAATGCTCCAGTACGTGGTGCGACGTCTGCCATGCGGTCATGAACAAGGCTGGCCGGTCAGCAGGTCAAACCAATAGTTGACCAAGTGGATTTCAATGACTCTCTGCGAGCAGTGGTCACTTCACTTTGTGGTCCAAAATTGAGACACTAACCAGCACTCACTTGACCTGTTTCATTGTCTCTCCCTATGGACATGCCAAAAAGCATGTTGTCCAGGCGTCCCTGGGGCAAGAGGGGAAGTGGACGACACACATTTATAGGCCCTTGTTGACTCGTATGCATTAAATGATTAGCTAGTACTTGAAATCTAAAAGGCAGAAGGGAATTTACTTTGATTTGAACACTGAACAGTGACTTTTTTAACACAGTATAAAAAAATTCATAGTTTGTGTGTGTGTGTGTGTGTGTATGTTCTTGTGTTAGCGACTGTGCACCAGACAGCAACAGAAACCGCCCCTGAGTGATGAATATAGTTGTAAAAGAAAGGCTTTGTCTCAAACTGCCCTGTTTGGATGAAGCATTGTCGCTGGCTGACCTTTTGGGTCAGTGCAAGCTCTCCCAGTACCAGGAAGCTGATGGACCACTTTTTCCCACGCGTTGTAAAGCTCTTTGTCCCATGCCGAGAGCTGCCATTAACGTTTGAACCTTCCCTTTTGGACTGCTGCAGTCGGCCACTGGGTCGCAGGGCGTCTCCCTGGTACGTTAGATAAAAACCCACCAATAGCTCCCTTGGAAACTAGGATAATAAGGATCAGCTAAGCTAACTGTGACAGCGTGGGCCAATTTTCCGGCCTGCTGAGTCTGTAAGGGGTTTTTCTGGAACACACGACTGGAGCCGAGGAGTTTTCAATGGAGTGTTTGTGTGAGAGGGAACAACACACAGAGTTCAGAGCGAGAGTTTGTAAAAAAGTGATAGATAGATAGATAGGTAGATAGATAGATAAACGATGGATGGATGGAAAGAATGAATGAACGAATGATTGGTTGATCAATTTATAGACAGATAAAATGATGGATGGAATGGATGGATGGATGGAACAAATGAATGATTAAACGATTGGTTGATCAATCAATAGACAGATAAAACGATAAATGAATGGAACAAGCTAACAAAAACAAACAAACGATTGGTTGATGGATGCATGGATGGATGGAACGAGCAGACAAACAAATGATTGGTTGATCAATTGATAGATAGATAAAACAATGGATAGATGGAACGAGCTAACGAACAAACAAATGATTGGTAGATCAATCGATGGATAAAACGATGGATGGATGGAACGTTTATTATGAATCTTATCTTTAGGTTTTTGAGGAGAGAGAAAATAAATGACATGAATGAGATTAAATAAATTTGAAAAATTTCCCAGCAAAAATCGGATCTAATTATTTTAAAATACTGTTACCATGATTTTAGCCATAATATCATAATGTGCACAATATGTCTATAGGCATTTATTAAGATATTTTCAATATACTCACATAATTCCCGTCCCTTTTCTTTTTCACTTTCTTTTCCTGCTATGTTTGACCCATCTGAGCGAGACGCAGCCAAGAGAGGGAGCAAAGCGTTCACTCACAGTCTCTGTCAGCTTTTTCCAGGGCTACAGCAGAACATAATGACGGAAGTGGAGTCTCTCAGACAGGAAACACGCTCCCTTTTAATCAGCGGCAGAACGAGAGAAAGCCGGACTCGGCCATACAGACCTCCATAATGCTAATCACCCTCAGGCTCGGGGTGCTAATGGAGGACCTAGCTCGTTAGCCGATCGCTAATTAGCGAGCAACGTCGGGGCGGGGGCCGTGAATCACGGTGTGATGTGAATGTCTAATGTGCGAGGCCTCAGCCTTTTTAAAGCCTCTTTACATTTCGCTAATGCATTAGAGATCTGCGTAACGCAGTCTCTTGTACACACATTAGTACAGTTATACCACTGCGTGAGCTTTTTCCTGCTCTTTGTCCTCGCCGGGCGAGACGAGAGGCCAGTGCATTAATTTCCAAAGACAGCCTTTATACCTCCAACCATACCTTGTCTAGATCATGCCAGGAGTCACACTGTGGGATGCCAGACGGGAAAGTTTTGGCCCTCGTACCCTGGCAACTGTCCCCGGAGACAGCGGGTCGACGGCTACAGACTCCCCTTTCCCGGGCCGAGGCCATGCTGGAGCTCAGACGTGCCTCTGATGAATGTGGCCTGGGTGAAATAATCGAGCCCTTGATGTTTGAAATAAATCTGACAGGCCTTTCTAGCAAAGTTCCAGCCTAGGTTTCATCTGTCTCTGCCGTCAGCTCGTTTTGTTATATATTATGACAGTCGCACCATGTAGCGGAATGGCTGCTGATGTCACAATTTACAATCATGCATTGTGTTTGATGAAAACACCCGGGCTGTAGTATTAAAAGCCGTCTGCGATGCACAAAAACCTTTAGGTTCTGCACAGCTGGAGGGATGTGAGTAAAGGGGCACCATCAAAAGGCCTGTTCTTTTATAATGCAGCAAGTTCTGGAAATCCTATGGATTTATATTGGAAAAAAAAAAGTTCATCTGTGCAAATGCGTCATGTTACTGTTCAAAAGTTTGGGGTCTTTTTGTTTGAAAGAAAGAACATTTATTCTGCAAGGATGCATTAAATTATTCAAGAGTAACCGTAAGGACTTTGTTGTAAAAGCATTTGATTCAAATAAATGCAGTTCTTTTGAACTTTCTATTTACCAAAGAATCCTGAGAAAATGTATCATGTTTTTTTTTTTCCACAAAAATATTATGCAGCACAACTGTTTTCAACATTGATAATACAGCAATACGTATTATCTTTTAATATTATGTATTAAAAATGTTTCTTGAGCAGCATATTAGAATGATTTCTGAAGGATCATGTGACACTGAATACTGGAGGAATGATGCTGAAAATTCACCTTTGAATCACAGGAATAAAGTAAATTTAAAATATATTCATTTAGAAAGCATTTATTTTAAATTGTAATAACATTTCACAATATTTTCTGTATTTTTGATCAAATAAATGCTTTTGGTGAGCATATAAGTGGCATCTTTCAAAAATGTTTAAAAAAACTTACCGATCCCAAACGTTAGATTGGATGGAAGGAAGGATGGATGTAACGAACAAACGATCGATAGATAGAACAATGAAGAAAGGATGGTTGGATGAAGGAAGGAAAGATGGATGATGCAAGGAAGGAAGTAAAGATCGTTGGTTGGTTGGATGGATGATGGAAGGAAAGATGGATGGATGTAACGAACAATCGATAGATAGAACAATGAAGGAAGGATGGATGGATGTAAGCGAACGATTGATAGATAGAACAATGAAGGAAGGATGGATGGATGGATGTAACAAACGATTGATAGATAGAACAATGAAGGAAGGATGGATGGATGTAACGAACGATTGATAGATAGAACAATGAAGGAAGGATGGATGGATGGATGTAACGAACGATTGATAGATAGAACAATGAAGGAAGGATGGATGGATGGATGTAACGAACGATTGATAGATAGAACAATGAAGGAAGGAAGGATGGATGGATGAAGGAAGGAAAGATGGTTGGATGGATGATGGAAGGAAGGATTGATGGATGTAACGAACGATCGATAGATAGAACAATGAAAGATGGATGGATGGATGAAGGAAGGAAAGATGGATGATGCCAGGGAGGAAGGAAAGATGGATGGATGGATGGACAGACAGATGAACGAACAAGATGAGCAGTTCTCAACTGGTCGGTCGTGGACAGTAGAGAAAATACTAAATTGTAAAGTCCAAACTAACCATAATCAAACATGGTTATGAAACTGTTGTTTGACACCAAAGGTTGTGTGTTGATTAAATGCTACAATATTTTCTGCAGTCACTTGGCACAAAAACCATGAACAAAAACTACACAAAGCAAATGAATATGACACCGAGTCAAGCACGGGTTAACGCTCTGACCACATTGAGTTTTGTGCAGTGAATTAATCGGCCGCTGAGAGCCTGAAACTAATCAAGAGACATTTAGGAAATTCAGTAGTTTTGCATACTTGTGTCTGAAGAGTTCAAAGTAATATTAATAAATGCCAATGATTAACTTAAATAACATTTGCTCACATTGTATGACAAAAAAAAAATGTCAGTGCTGTGTTGGGTCACCACTTGATGTCCGAAAAGCCAAAGGAGCCGAGAAGCAGTGCTGTAGATTTCCCTGCAGAAAGACTGGACAGTGATAATTACTGGGTGCTGGTTAGGGTCGGCTCTACTCTCAGGACTGGCTGCTCTTAACAATTAGGTCTGTAGAGCTGCTGCCGAGGTCTTTTGTGAAGCAGCACTTTCAGTGAATGTGCACAAGCTGTCAGAAACCGCCCTCCAGATCCAGGGCTGTTACCTCCCGCGGGGAGATCAGTAACACCGATGGCACACAGATTTGTGGGACAGGACTCCCAATTATCAACCTGAAATCAAAGTCTGCTAAAGACAGAATATCTTAAGCAGTGCATAGATGCATTAGTCCATTGGTAAAATACGGAACGATCAAATACAGAGTTGTTTAGCACTATTTAGCAATGCCAAAGTCTTCCTCACATGTCTGCACCTCTATTAACTGATGGTTAATTTTCCTCTCACGATAAGTCATTCCAAAAATAATGCTGACAGATGTTAGTAGGTTTACATGTATCACATCCACCACACTAGGCATTATTTTTAATTGAAGGAGACGTAGACGTGTTATCCAAGCATTAATGGCAAGGAAAGCCCCTTGTTCTTGGGAATGGCCACGTATGAGGAGTTTCTAGGTGTTTCTCTCTACTGTCTCCTTCAAGGTCTTGATCAATTGTGGCATTTCTTTGTTCTTAAGAATCCAGTATTCCAGTAATTCTTTTATGAGTTTATATCTCGCAATTCTGACTTTTATTCTCAGAATTGCAAGATGTAAAGTCAGAATTGTGAGTTATAAAGTCAGAATTGTGAGATATAAAGTCGCATTTGCGAGTTATAAAGTCAGAACTGTGTAATAAACTTGCAATTATGAATTTTCTCAGAATCTCAGAAAGTTATTGCATGTTATAAAGTTTGGGAAAAATATGTAGAAAAAAAAGGAGATTAATTTTACTAACGTTAGTATGAATTTGTTAGTTTTAGCACATTACTAACATGAATTAGCATGTTGTTAGCATTTTTGCCCCATTACTAGCATAATTTAACACTGTTAACTATTGTTAACAATTATCATGTTGCTAGCATGTTTTAGCATTTCATTAGCATTGATTAGCATGTTGCTAGCATGGCTTTGGGAAGCCAACATAATCAAATAAAATATAACCAAACAAATAAAAACAAAAAAATAAACCAGCTAAAATAGACTTCAGCAAATAGACTATTTCCCATTTTCATTTCACAAGTTCACACTTACATATCATTTATAGAGAGTAAATTTAAACGCCTATTTGGCGTGCTGTCTGGAGAGAGGGCTTCGATCTCGGAATTTGGCCCAAACCCAGAGCACCCACGCATATGTAAGTTGTTAGAACTGAAGGGGTGGTGGAGGGATGCTGATAAAATGTCAATGAACAGAGTAAGACTGCTGCGTGAACACCCTGCTATTTTGCAAGTTCTCCCACTTGGAAATCCCACTGTGAGAGAGATACATGTTTTAAACTATTTATTTGTATGATACAGCTGCAAATAAGTATTTGAACACCTGTCTATCAGCTAGAATTCTGACCCTCAAAGACCTGTTAGTCTGCCTTGAAAATGTCCACCTCCACTCCATTTATTATGCTAAATTAGATGCACCTGTTTGAGGTTGTTAGCTGCATAAAGACACCTGTCCACCCCATACAATCAGTCAGAATCCAACAACTAACATGGCCAAGACCAAAAAGCTGTCCAAAGACACTAGAGACAAAATTGTACACCTCCACAAGGCTGGAAAGGGCTACGGGGAAATTGCCAAGCAGCTTGGTGAAAAAAGGTCCACTGTTGGAGCAATCGTTAGAAAATGGAAGAAACTAAACATGACTGTCAATCTTCCTCGGACGGGGGCTCCATGCAAGATCTCACCTCGTGGGGTCTCAATGATCCTAAGAAAGGTGAGAAATCAGCCCAGAACTACACGGGGGGAGCTGGTCAATGACCTGAAAAGAGCTGGGACCACCGTTTCCAAGGTTATTGTTGGTAATACACTAAGATGTCATGGTTTGAAATCATGCATGGCACGGAAGGTTCCCCTACTTAAACCAGCACATGTCCAGGCCCGTCCTAAGTTTGCAAATGACCATTTGGATGATCCAGAGGAGTCATGGAAGAAAGACATGTGGCCAGATGAGACCAAAATAGAACTTTTTGGTCATAATTCCACTAAACGTGTTTGGAGGAAGAAGAATGATGAGTACCATCCCAACAACACCTTCCCTACTGTGAAGCATGGGGGTGGTAGCATAATTTTTTGGGGGTGTTTTTCTGCACATGGGACAGGGCGACTGCACTGTATTAAGGAGAGGATGACCGGGGCCATGTATTGCGAGATTTTGGGGAACAACCTCCTTCCCTCAGTTAGAGCATTGAAGATGGGTCGAGGCTGGGTCTTCCAACATGACAATGACCCGAAGCACACAGCCAGGATAACCAAGGAGTGGCTCTGTAAGAAGCATATCAAGGTTCTGGCGTGGCCTAGCCAGTCTCCAGACCTAAACCCAATAGAGAATCTTTGGAGGGAGCTCAAACGCCGTGTTTCTCAGTGACAGGCCAGAAACCTGACTGATCTAGAGAAGATCTTTGTGGAGGAGTGGGCCAAAATCCCTCCTCCAGTGTGTGCAAACCTGGTGGAAAAACTACAGGAAACGTTTGACCTCTGTAATTGCAAACAAAGGCCACTGTACCAAATATTAACATTGATTTTCTCAGGTGTTCAAATACTTATTTGCAGCTGTATCATACAAATAAATAGTTTAAAAATCATACATTGTGATTTCTGGATTTCTTTTTTTAGATGATGTCTCTCACTGTGGACATGCACCTACGATGACAATTTCAGACCCCTCCATGATTTCTAAGTGGGAGAACTTGCAAAATAGCAGGGTGTTCAAATACTTATTTTCCTCACTGTACCTCTTATTGTTGATTAGCTGAGCGTGCTCCTCCCGAACCTTGTAAATAAAACATCATTTAGTTTAAGTTGATGTACTAACATAACTGAAACTGAAATAAAAAGCTAAATTGACAAAACTTAATGACTAATACAATGGAGAAATCATGCAACAAAGTTATTGAAGCTTTAATTAAAATTAAAACAAAGTATAAAAACTAACCTTTTTAAGATTGACTGTTAAAATAAAGGTCAGAATTGTGAGATGAACAGTCGCAATTATCGTTTTAATAGTTTTATTCTGTGGTGGAACAAGCTGCCATAGTTATTGTAGGGACATCGACATTACATTTTCACGCCCCTAAAGATGATGGGGTACAAAACAAACTGTGATTGGTTTGTTTGTTTTACATGCTAGTCAGACGGCCTCTGGGCCAATGAAAGCTGGGATGGAGTCCAGACCTTCTGCAGTCAGTCTGAACTGGTCGAGCTACACAAGACTACTCTTCCTCACACAAACCAATCATTTGACAAAAACAAAATCAGGAAAAGGTACTAGCTTTAAAGAATTAGATCGCTTTTAAATAAACCTTTGCTGATAATTTACTCATTCCCATGTCATCCAAGATGTCCATGTCTTTCTTTTTTCAGTCGAAAAGAGATTTTTCTCCATATAATGGACTTCAATGGACCCCAAACGGTTCAAGGTCCAAATGACAGTTTCAGTGCAGCTTCAAAGGGCTTTAAACGATACCAGACGATGATAAGCATCTTATCTAGCAAAACGATCGTTCATTTAATAAAAAAAAAAGTTTAGGTTTTATAAGCACAAATGCTCACCTTGCTCTGTTCTGTGATATGTGTTTGTGATGTCACGTAATACACAATTACGTTGAAAGGGTCACGCTTGACGTAGTGGAAGTACAGAGTCAGTGTTTATGGAAGGAGGATTCAAAATCGTACGGCATCATTGTTTTACCTTTTAACTCCCTTTTTTTGTAAACAGTGTTTGACTTAGTATGTGCACTTTCAACTTGTAAACACTGACCTGGTACTTTCGCCTACCTCAAGCGTGACCGTTTCAACGTAATTACGTATCACGTGACGTCACAAACACATATCACAGAACAGAGCAAGGGGAACATTTGTGCTATAAATGACAGATCGTTTTCGCTAGATAAGACCCTTATTCATCGTCTGGTATCGTTTAAAGCCCTTTGAAGCTGCACGGAAACTTTAATTTGGACCTTGAACCGTTTGGGGTCCATTGAAGAAAATCCTGTAATGTTTTCATCAAAAACCTTAATTTCTTTTCGACTGAAGAAAGAACGGCATAGACATATTGGATGACATGGGGTGAGTAAATTATCAGCAAAAGTTTATTTAAAAGTGAACTAATCCTTTAAGTTAGCAAAATGTCCTACCAAAATTCCTTTAAAAAAGTCGGCCCCTCAGAAAGATGACATTCTTCCTTTGAACAGGTTTTGAAACTTCAAAAAGCAAAACCCTAAAACTCTCAAATTACACCATCACAACCTCTGTTCTTGTCTCCGAATTCTCCCAACGCCAAAAATAGGCCGTCATCTCGCATGTCACTTCCGCCAGGCGTCAAGCACCCTCAGATGCCTGAGTGTCCATTAGTTGCGATCTAGATCCCAGAGGTAATGGCAACATCTCGATACATTAGGGGAGTTAAGCGACTTGACTCTACTCACGGCTAATTGAAGGCTGCAAATTTCTTAGACACGTCACCTCTCACCTCTTCAAGCGCTCATTCACTCGTATGACCTGCGAGACAGGACCTGTGACAACACATCATGAAGATCTGTCTTTGACAGGCCAGAGACATCCCAAGAGTGCGGGTATTAGTGCTCATGTGATACTGCTTACAAGCGATTGCTTTTTTCCAAACCATTTCAGTTGGCTGTAATACAACGAATATCCATGAAGGTTATTCTTCTCAGAAATCACACTAAACACAAGTACAAATAGGCTGCTTGTTCTTTCTTTAACGTGTCACCAACTGGTTCGGCTTCAGCTAAACCACTGGAAAACTCTGGTGCATGTGCTCTAATTGTGTAGCGGCTGTAGATTCACTGCAGCGTTCTTGAGCTCATGGGGTATGAAGCTCTTGTTTGACGAGCCGATCACAGGCTCATTATATTGGCCCCAGGCTTGGGTTTAAGTCAGCGGGGGCCAAAGGGCCCCCTTTAAACAGTAAGAGATCCAGTTGTTGCTACGGAGATTGTAAACCACGTATGGTCAATAGCCGTGACTTTCCTCATGCAAGGCTAATCCGACCACATGTCTTTTTAAAGCAATATCAACCTTATTTATGATGTTGTTTACTCATGGTAATGTGCTATTTAAAAAATGTTACCATGGTAATCATGGTTACCTGCTTTGTAATATAATATGAATACCAATAAAACATTTACAAGTATACAAACAAATATTGAGTTAATGAAAGTCAGCATCATGAGGAGTGGGGGAAAGTTAATTTTTAAAACGAATGCATTACAATATTGCGTTACTCCCTAAAAAGTAAATAATTGCGTTAATTAGTTACTTTTTATGGATAGTTAAGTAATGTGTTACTTTACTTTTGTGGTACTTTGTCTCACATGAGCTGGGCTTGCTTGTTTGTTTTTTAATAACAAAAAAATTAACTTTTGGCAAATCTAAAGTCCCTTCCACACTAAAAGTGAAATAAATAAGCCTCAGGAAATGCAAATTCATGCCTGTACAGCGGAGGCGCAGCTCAAGCTAACTTTTCAGCTCTACTGCCATTCTGGATCCCAATGAATAGGACACAGGAGATTCAAGTTCAAGGTGTCCGAAATCGCCCCCTTTACCAACATTAGTCCACTAATATAGTTCACTTGAAGGAGTGAATGAAAACGAGTGAGTGAATTCAGACACTGAGTGCCGCTTTTGCATAATTTGAAACTGGCAAACTGGCAGCTCCAGTAGTATTGAAAAGATTCATCTTGAACTCTGTCATGGAAACTAAATCTTAGTTAAACAATGTAATAATCAATTATAAAAGAATTTATACCTGTATGATATTACGCTGTAGCCACATTGGACCAGCGGTTTGGGAAACAGATAGAGATGATTCTTCTGGCGAGATGCACTTCATTCAGCGCGACCTTCACCGTGCATTATGGGTATTCTCTAGCTGTCGAGTGTATATTGGTTGTACACTTAATATTGTGGTGCATTGTGGGATTTAATGAGTGCAGTCTATAATGACCACTATGGTTTCAGACACCACTACAAATGGCTGTTCCCTCAAATAGTGCCCTATTTAAGGGTATAGGGGGCGATTTCGGAGACAGCCCGACACTCTTACTTCAGCAATAAAAACAAAGAATTGAAACACATATGTGATGATTATCTTAATACATTTTTGCTCATTTGTACTTGTCGAATTGGATAATCAAAGGTCGGCAGCAAAGAATTGGTAAATAAAGTGAGATTACATACATAAAGTATATTTATATTATTCAGCAACCATCATGTTAACGCCTCTGCACTTACTCTCAACAGAGGTGTCAGTAAATAAATGTGAAAATAAAGTCACCTGTGTTTTTTATTTGCAAAAGTAACTATTTTGGAAGTATTTTGTTATAAATTTAAAGGTAATGCATTACTTTACAAGTTACAAAAGGAATCTGATTAACTGAGTATCTTGCATTACTTTTAATGCATTACCCCCCAACACTAATCATGAGTAATATTGTTGATGTCATGATAACTTATTTACCACAAGCTATGACAAATATGACCATGATACCTATAGTTTCCACCAAAATACCATAGTAAAACTATAGTATCATAGGATTAGCAGTGTCATCAAAAATACAAGACAAAACATTCTGAAAGCTTTTTACACTTGGCCAATATTAATTTAATATGGTTTTACAATGGTTTATAAATGTAGAACTCTATTATGGTACACTATAAAAAAAAATAAAATAAATTAAGTTACCTGGTTGCCTTAATTTTGAGTTAATACAATGAAATTTTTTTTTTGTAAACATATTGTGTAATTGTTTTTTTTGTTATAATGCAGTGAAACATGCTACATTTTTTATTTATGTTTCAGATGCAATAATATTTTGAGTTTCTGTTTATTAAACCAATATCCTTCATTGTATTAACTCAATGTTTAATTTAAATAAACTCAAAATTTTAAGGCAATCGGGTTACTTGCTTTTTTAAGTTAAACCAACAACATTTTTTTACAGTATAGAAAGGAGGTAACCGTTGTAAATTTGTGTAAGGGATATGCACTGTAACTACAACAACACATAACAAAACTACTAACTTAAACTAAAATTGGAATGGAAACTGAACAAAATAAATAAAATTAAAAAATATAAAAAAGCTAATGTTTGTGTAATAATTTTTTATATAAATGTAATAATTGCTATAACAGTATATAAATAATACAAAAAATAACACTGCAAAGAACACTAACAAAAATGGTAGTACCATATTTTTAAGTATGTGCCATGGTATTCTTTGAACGTGCTGGACAATAGCAGCAATAACTGTTGCTGCATTTTGTTTCATCTGGATCACAAGTAAATTCTTGAACTTTTGATGTAATTTTGTTCTCCTTATTTCGTCTCCTTGGCAAGATAAAGTAATGTAAGGGTGGCAATAGATCTGCCCCCACAGGTCAAGCACGTCTGCTTAACCTGTCATCTGAGAAAGGCCACCTCACAAAGAGCTACAGGAAAATGATCTTGTCATTACCATGGTAACAGGCGGTTGGATACCAATCAGACTTGAGAGGGGGAGGATGTATTCAAAGTGCTACATAAATCTGAAATTGCTGCGCAATTTTCTCTGGCAATTATCCCAAAAAGAGAGAGAGGAGAATGTAAGAAGAAAAAGGGGGGTAACTAACACCCTGCTTACACTGAAAACGAACAAACGCGAAACTAGGACAAAACTAGGGCACTGCCATTCTAAGCAATTAATTTTAAATGATTATATATTTAAATTACTTTGTATAATTATATCAAAAATGACCTACTTCTATACGTTCTAACCAAATGTATAGGCAATTGACAATGTTTTAAATCGTTTTACTGTTCTATTTTCATGCATTTTCATTGAAAATAAACAAATTCACCTATTTTACTATTTACCTGTATTCTACCCTCAAGCTTGTAGCTGATTGGTTCATTTGTAGTAAACATTCACAGCCAATCGTAACATAAAGTAGAATTTTGGACCAATGAAATTCCCCTGTGGGAGGAGCTAGCCAGCGCAACATTACAGAATCGCATGATTTCCTACTATAGAGGGTGAAAAACAGTATATGAAAAAAAAGAAGTATGTCCAAATTGACTACTCATAAAAAAGTACCCGGATGACCTATTCTTCCGGCGAGATTCTGAAGTGTGCATACAAGAGAAGGCCTGTGCACACCAGGCATCACAACTATCATGATAATTGATAATGACCAAAATCATTAAAAAATGATTACAAATCTTTCTAAATTTAGATGAATAGCATAGTCCACACCACAACTATAACAATAATGTCACAGAGGTATGATATAATTGGAATTACACATTTGTCTAGCTGATGAATGATACAAACATTTAGAGCTTGAGCATTTAAAGCTAATTGCAGCGCATAAACAGACAGTTATCATGTGTTTGGGTGGACCCTAAAGGCCTAGACACCAGCGGATTCTGATTGGCTGTCAATGTTTTTATTGTTCATTAGCAGGAAAAAATCGTTCTGTGCCGTTATCATTATAGTTGTGATGTGAATATATTTATAACAATTTTAAAAGCAATATCTATTATTATTATTAAGGCAAGTTCACATGAACTATAATTACGATAACTTTAACGATATCTATATTAATGCTTACACCAGCGGACAATAGGAAAGGTAAGCTCAGTCTGCTTTTAAAGCCTCATTTTGCTCATATTTTTGAACTATATACTTGTGAACTTAAACTAGTCTAGCTCAAATTTCCGGGAACATTTTTTGAGATAAAACTGAAAGAGTGATGGTGACGTGCGGGACCGTGGTGTAGTCCATTTATAGCCTACCTTTAGCTTTTTACTCCTGGCAACTACATTTAGGCTGCAAAATTAATACAAGTTGTGTTCATCTGTGATGATTATCTTGGTGGACAAAATGTGTAAGTCTCTTAAACTTTTGTTGATCACAGAGCTTGTTTTTTGCGATAATCCAAAAGCCTATGGGAAAATCCTATTGGGTTCTTCTCGAGGGAACCAGTGTGAGGCTAACTGACAGTCGGCTAAGGGTGCGGATCCTGATTGGCTGTCAATGCTTTTATCGTTCATCAGCTAAAGAAAATAGCTCTGTAAGTGATTTCATCGATAATTTGCCTCTCTATCATTGTCGTTACTTGTAGTGTGGACTCTATTTTTTATATTTAGAATGATTTTTAAAACTATATCTTTATCGTTATAGTTATTTAAAAAAATTACAGAAAAATTTATTTCAGACTTTATATTCAGCAATATTTCTGTTCTAAATATGTCTAAAATTCCAGAGTGTATTGTTGCCATAGTGGATGTCCATCTCCTTGATCCATAGCTGACACTGACATCCACCTTCTGCTATCAATTAATGCCTCACAAATGAGACCCAAGAGAGACATCATCCACTGAAGATCATAGAGGGTCATTGATTATCACTGAATTTGACCTACGAGAGCGAGCCATGTTGACCTGGATTTGAACAATGGTTGACCCATCGTTTACTTGTAGTGTGGAGCGGCTCTATGGTTCCCCAAGGACGTGAAATGGTTCCCAGTGGACAGAGAATCCTTGAACATTCAGCATTAAATTATTAGGCCTATATTTCATAAGTGTGGACTGTAGAAAATAACTGTGGAAAATAAGCTCCTTTAAAACACACTTTTATTTCATGTATTTTGTCTTACAATGCCTGTGTGTGTGTGTGTGTGTGTGTGTGTGTGTGTGTGTGTGTGTGTGTGTGTGTGTGTGTGTGTGTGTGTGTGTGTGTGTGTGTGTGTGTGTGTGTGTGTGTGTGTGTGTGTGTGTGTGTGTGTGTGTGTGTGTGTGTGTGTGTGTGTGTGTGTGTGTGTGTGTGTGTGTGTGTGTGTGTGTGTGTGGACTGGTAATCCCTACGTTATGGGGACAAAATGTCCCGACAAAGATGGCAATATCCAAAATCCTTGTCCTTGTGGGGTCCCCATGAGGAAAACATCTTATAAATCACACTAAGCGATGTTTTTTGAAAATGTAAAAATGCAGCATGTCTCCTGTGATGGGTAGGTTTAGGGGCAGGGGCAGTGTAGGGGGATAGAATATATAGTTTATACGGTATAAAAACCATTACGCCTATGGAATGTCCCCATAAAACATGGAAACACAACATGTGTGTGTGTGTGCGTGCGTGCGTGCGTGTCTGTGTGTGTGTGTGTGTGTGTGTGTGTGTGTGTGTGTGTGTGTGTGTGTGTGTGTGTGTGTGTGTAGAGTTAGGTATTGGGCTATATATACACACTCACCTAAAGGATTATTAGGAAAACCTGTTCAATTTCTCATTAATGCAATTATCTAATCAACCAAGCACATGGCAGTTGTTTCCAATGCAGTTGCTTCAATGCATTTAGGGGTGTGGTCCTGGTCAAGACAATCTCCTGAACTGAATCTCCTGATTTTCACGCACAACCATTTCTAGGGTTTACAAAGAATGGTGTGAAAAGGGAAAAACATCCAGTATGCGGCAGTCCTGTTGGCGAAAATGCCTTGTTGATGCTAGAGGTCAGAGGAGAATGGGCCGACTGATTCAAGCTGATAGAAGAGCAACTTTGACTGAAATAACCACTCGTTACAACCGAGGTATGCAGAAAAGCATTTGTGAAGCCACAACACGCACAACCTTGAGGCGGATGGGCTACAACAGCAGAAGACCCCACCGGGTACCACTCATCTCCACTACAAATAGGAAAAAGAGGCAATTTGCACAAGCTCACCAAAATTGAACAGTTGAAGACTGGAAAAATGCTGCCTGGTCTGATGAGTCTCGATTTCTGTTGAGACATTCAGATGGTAGAGTCAGAATTTGGCGTAAACAGAATGAGATCATGGATCCATCATGCCTTGTTACCACTGTGCAGGCTGGTGGTGGTGGTTTAATGATGTAGGGGAGATTTTCTTGGCACACTTTAGCCCCCTTAGTGCCAATTGGAGATCGTTTAAATGACATGGCCTACCTGAGCATTGTTTCTGACCATGTCCATCCCTTATGACCAACATGTACCCATCCTCTGATTTCTACTTCCAGCAGGATAATGCACCATGTCACAAAGCTTGAATGATTTCAAATTGTTTTTTTGAACATGACAATGAGTTCACTGTACTAAAATGGCTCCCACAGTCACCAGATCTCAATCCGATAGAGCATCTTTGGGATGTGGTGGAACGGGAGCTTCGTGCCCTGGATGTGCATCCCA